>CAESWR010000228.1:3010834-3022439 GCA_903171835.1 Mullus surmuletus | reverse complement strand
GCATGTGCGTGTCGGGACTAGGTAAGAGGACTGGTGGGGGGAGGGGGGGGGGGATCAAAAAATTCGGGAAGGTCAAAATACACATTTGAGTGACGGCTTCACTGTTTCCGCCACATGGAGGGAATCTTTTTAATCTCACGATCGCTCGCCTGAACGCCTTTAGCGAGAGCGCAGGCAGCTCGCCGCCCACTCACCGCCGCGGCATAAGCTTGTTCTCGGGGTGTTCTGCCAAATTAGTATGCTCTTGTCCCTTCCCGAATTTTGCCAGCACAGAAATGTCGCCTGCTATGAACGATAACGACATTATAACTCTATGCCATAAACCCCCCCCCCCCCCACCACTTCCAGCCCCCTGAAAAAACTCCTAAAGATAAAGAGTCGCGAGAAAAAGGAATCTTTATCACTTTCAACAGAAGTGACATTATTTCAATATTTCATCATTACTGTCACATTGTGAGCCGAGAGAAATGAAATACAAAGCAGTTTGTTGAATATTTATACGTATATCGAGCTTTTATATCTCCTCTGAAAAAGCAAGAAGGGGAAGAAATTAGACGGAAAAGCTACGATATAGACCCTGTCATGGTCTGAACGAGTCCTTTAAAATCAATTTGGGGAACAGTAAAAGTTTATTTTAAGGCTCAAAAGGGAGATGCGGTGAGCGGATATTAAAAAAAAAACCACGGTGCCGATTTTAGTTGCGAGACTTAAAATAGGAGGCTATGGAGGATGGAGGGACTGCAACAACGATGCAATGTCACATCTGAGCAGATATGAGACTATTTGGTGCCCGCACACACACACACACACACACACACACACACACGAACAAACACACACACACACATACATACACACAAAACCCCTCACCTCGAGCATGAAGCACTTCAAAGAAGACCCTACCACTCCTCAGAAAGCCCAGGGGACCGAATCCAGCAACCGCAGTAATCTTTTTCTCGCAATTATTAATAATGAGAGCGAGTCTGAATGCGCTTGGCGACAGAAGCTCCTGAGGCCAGTAGCGTTGAGGGTTTGCTTTTAGGACCTATGGCGCGCGCGGCAGTGTGTGAGCTAAAAATAAGAAAATGACCTAACAGATAGTAATATCGCTTTGAGTCTTCTTATCCGCCCACCCACCGTAAATAAAACTCACATTTTATGCAGATGATTTTGGGCCGGTCCCATTTGCCGTTGGCGCGACACTTAGCGGTGGGCACGTGGCGCTGCAGGAAACCGTCGGCGCACTGGTAACGCGCCACCGAGTGGATGTCGTAGTGGGAGCGCTTGCGGCCAATCAGGAAGGCGTTGTCCACGGGAGGAGGGGCCCCGCAAAGTACTGTGGGAAGCAAAGAGAGAAGACAAAGTATAAGACGGTGTTAAAAGGAACCCAGACTATAATGACTTGTAGGCCTCATAAGATCAATGTTGGTATCATTGGTACCAATGCAAGTCATAAAACACCCGAGATGTCTTTGTTTTTATCAAATTTGAAAATTGCAATTTCCCTCGTAGGCCGCCATTGTTGTTTACATCACAATGCAGTCCAGGTAGTGACGTCAAATGGTTGCTCTGCTCAATTCGCCGGTGCTGTAGTTGCGACTCTACAGCGAGCGAAATGACAAACTCAGTGACATCAGTGCAACAACTGCGTCGCCATGACAACAAAGAGGGCTCCAACTTTTGTCAGCAGCTGTTCGAGGTAACCATAAGTATCCAGCTATCGTTGAATGATTAAACATATTCCTTAGTGGTGCAACGGACTGCAGTTTGTCAGTGCGGATCATTCTCCTACTCTATATGTTGGAGTAAACGGCTCTTCCCCCGAGTGCAACCTTTCTTACGTCATAACTCCCAGAATGCACTGCACACGTACAATAATTGTGGTTGCCGTGGCTAAAAATATGTGCTAAACATTGAGGATTTTTAAAGCAATGGAAATTTTTCATGTGTTTGCAACAACAAATTTTAATATAAGAGAACAATTGTGGCTTGTTAAGGCTAACAAGTCAGTATAGTTGGGGTTCCTTTTAAAAAAAAACGAACAGAAAAAAAACCCATGAATATCAGTCGCTGCAGGCTGAAACGTCCCTTTGAAGCTCAGAGCGATATCCCCAAAATGTGGATTACGTGTCTAGAGGACAGCGTGTCTGTCCAAGTCTGCGAGTGAGTGGGCGGTTGTCAGGGCGTTGACGAGCGGAGACGGGATCGAGGAAATGTTTACACACGGTGAGATGGAAGGAGGACTGACATGCTGGTCAGACCGACAGGGAGGACGAGCCTTGGGGAGACACTTGGATAAAACTTCACAAACGTCTTCACTCGGCTGTCAGCGGACTCTCTGCGGGGGCGGCAGGTGAGAGTGCAGTGACTCCGCTGAGCTCTAGATGGCGGCGCTGCTGCTGAGGCCCTGGGCCGGCCCCCCTCCCCCATTTACGCAGCTGTAATTACCAGTTGGACACGAACACAGGAAGCTGAACACATCACATGATCAAAGGCTTTAAGTGTGTGGAAGTGGAGGAATTCTTCTGTGGAAATTGAATGTTTTCATCTGAGGTTTTTGCCGTTTTGTAACACTTTTTTAACGATAAAGAAGCAGTAATGTTTGTTTGCTCTTAAGATTCGAACATGCTGTGAATATTCAAAAAATTGACTAGACTAGACTAAAAGTAACTCATTTTGAACTTCTTTACAAAGCAGTTTTTCTGAATGCAAAGGACCTGAAACAGCCGGATGTTCTGTCAGAAAATAGTTTGCAGGGTCCATTGTGCAGACTTGGGAGAGATTATTACAGGCAAACACATAAAAAATACCATTTGTTCCATCCTTGAATGTGATTTTGATAATTAATCAGAAAGAAAGGTCTTGAGAGGACTCTTAATCAGCAATCAGAAAAAGTTTACAATCCCTAGAATTCCCTTGTCCTTGCCTTAATACCTCTTAAATTCTTAATAAGGCGGGCGACGTCATTAACTGTGATGGAAGCTTTAATGCCACATTTACAGTTTAATGTTTGGCGGAAGAAAAAGCGGTGCAATAAGCAATTCACGCCTCACCGGGGACCATTGACTCGACACGAATGGGTGGCTACAAGGTAGTTTTTCCATTAGTGCTCGCCGACGTACGCTGTCGAATGATTTCTCACAGTATGAGGGAGCAAAGTATTGAGACAGGGATGAAAGGAAATGTCACTAAACCCAGAAAAACCAAATGGAGTCATGATTTTATGGGGAGCGTTTTAAGTCGGGAAAGGTCTTTTGTAGAAAAAAGCCTGAAGGAAGCAGAGTGCTGCTTTTGACAGTGCGGCTCCCCCCCCCCCCCCCACCCCCCAAAACCTCCACCACAAAAAGCTTATAAAAATCTCCTACTCCAGCAAGACATTGTCTCCATCTTTTAAGTGGCGACCTAAATTATTAAAGCTGTTTATTGTTTAACTCGCCTCGTGGACAGAATCATGTACGCTTTCACGCAGAGGCGCGTGTTCGTCGTGACGGCAGATTTTTCAGAATTCACAACCTGTTAGCAATGCTCTCAAGACAGCACTAAAAATTGGAGCCGCACGTTTCTAATCAATAATAATGGCTCGACGGAGCATGTGTGGCATGCGCGCGAGCCGACTCTGACGTTACCTCCCCTCGTACGAAGCATTTCAGCCCCATTGTTGTTTGCAAATGTTATGCTGTGATTCATTCTTGACTGTCCTCCTCGTTTCCATTTGCTGTCGGCAGCTGCGAGAAACATTACAATTTCTGATACACCTGCAAACACAAAAAAGGGCTAATCTTTTTGAGTAATTCAATGACCCTGATACTAGGTGTGAGGCATGAAGGAAGAGCTGTTTGCCCGGTAGAGGAAAACAGCAGACCCGTCCACTGTGACGATTTTGAAAATGTACTCTTACAAGTGTGCATGGATTTAAAAAGAAATTACCTTTTATTATTCAAAAACTGGGGCGTGGCCAGTACTTGAGTTGAGGAGGGATGAGGGGGGATGGCATCCCCCCCTAAAATAAAAACTATCACCCTTCTACAATGGCCATCCCCCCTTTCCATCCCTTGAAATTGGAATTTTTATAGATTAGTTAATAGATTTATATTTTTCTAATTGTTTTCCTCCATTTTTTCATGAAGGGGTTCTTGTTTGATTTACATGATGGTGACAGGAGTTCTGACACCTAACATCAATAACAGGCATGTTGTTTTAAGAGTATAATCATTATCTTTGTGCTTTAACAGGAATCAAAAGGAAAAAATTATGTCCCCATATGGTTTCTTTTTTCCAACTTGAGTACCGGGCAAAGAGCAAAGACCAATAGCAGCAGAGGAGACACAGTTGCGGGCTGTCAGGTGACCCAGTTACTTGCAGTCTAACAATGAACAGTGATAATCAATAGCTTGAATCAATAGTGAGGGATGAAGGGAAGCTGAGACACAGCAAAGCAAAACAAAGCATCTTCTTGCAAGCCGACACAATAAACACTTGAGGCCTGAAAATGAAGTCGGATCTATGATATTTGAGCCGGGATTCAGAGATACGAGCTCAGCGAAGTGAGCGCGGCGGTCTGCTTGAAAACAGCAGCTTTAAGAGAAGCACTTCCTGTCACTTTCCATCCGCGCCGTTGTGGCGGGGGGTCGTCAGCGTGAGGCGGCAGCACGTGGAGACCTGCAGAGAGCGCGATGCCCGCTCATCTCAACAGCGATTCCAAATGTTCAACTGAATCGGAGGGATTTGAAAGCGTCGCGCATTCTGGGCGAAACCCTGCTGCCAGAGAGAGTCTCCACTGAAAACCGTGGATGTGGACAAACGGCAGCGGCAGATGTTTTGTGTGTGTTGTTTGCCGAGGAGCCGCTGACAGCTGCTCAAACCACCTGATGGAGAGAGCGTGTGCACGTTGCCAATCGCTGAGAGAAAGCTGCCGGTATTTCCACGGTATCATCATAAGCCCGTGCAGCCCAGACGCACAGTAATTAAAGAGAGGAGATGCAGGATTGCTTCAGTCTTCTTCTGAATAGCAAATCAACACATTCTTCACATCTTGATTTGTCATAGCAGCTAAAGTGCAGCTGTTACTAATAACATTACGCGGCGATGCACACTTCCACTTGTACTGTAAACTCAGGGAAATCACTGGAGGAATTAATGTAATTAATGGCGCCTGAATCGCATTTCGTGTTTTACTTATTCACAGCGTGAAGAGCGTGATCGTTTGCTAAACAGCTTTGTAGGACACTTGAATGGAAGAGAGCCAGCGTTGATATGATCGGCTCCTCGTGTGCAAAACCTGATATTCATTAAAATGCTTCCTCACCCGCAAGTGCCTCTGAATATGTTTATTTTCCATATTCATAGAGATCAGAGTTCAGAGTTTTTGAACAGGTCTTTGCATATGTTTGCAACCTGATGATTGCTGAGGAACCTTTAGAGGCTCTGTAATGAAAAACAGTGGAAGGATGTCTGAGAGCGCTTTCAGGAATCAATAATTCAAATCAAATGATTAATTATTATTTTGTGATAATTAGGGGGGTCCCGATACAACTTTTTCACTTCGGATATGATACCGATATTGAAGCCTTGTGTATTGGCCGATACCGATATTGATCCGATATCAGCGCGAATCATAAATCATTTTATTATTTATTTTGTCGTATGGAATGTTAGAAAAGGCTTGATCAAGTATTATTACTCAAACAGAGAACAACGATCAGCAACAGTAGGTATGAGAAAAACGGACCCATTCATTAATAACCAATGGGTCACATACATTTTAACCTTAAAAATAAGAAAATTCTACAATTCAATAAAATACTGTATTGATCCGAATATAAGCCTGAAAAAAGCTGTCGTCTTATATTCAGGTCAATACGGTATTCAAAAAATAAATTGGACGACCCTGAAAAATAACCTCAATACCTTACATCTGAGATTTTAGATGCAGGCCGATATATCTGGCCCGATATTTCTTTGCTGATATATCGGACGGATATTCGAAATCAATATCGGATCAGGACACCCCTAGTGACAATGGAACTTCAACTGAACACTGTTGTTCGGCCCGTCAGAAATGGCAGCTTTATTCCGAGTGACATGAGATGTAATTACACGGACACGTCAGCTGCTGAGGGCATTGACAGCAGCCCGTCATGAAGCTCTCTGCATGCTCACTGAATATGTCATACAAAATTTGATTTCCTCTCTCTGAACATAATAACACATCAGACTAGTTGAATAGAAAATGTATCGTCCCACTCTATTAAATCCTGTTGTGTTTCCATTCTCATCCGCATCCTTGGAGCTCAGCGGAAGAAGACCATGTGATTCTCTGGTCTATTCTCCAGCAGAAGCCCCCCGTCATGGTGACATTGTTGAATTCATTTCTGTTGATGCCTTTCATAAAACCTGCTCAATGTCCTCCTTTCTGGATGAGGTGAATAAGTTATCCCTGGTCACCATTAAGGCCTTCCAGGAGATCAAAACCGTGATATCAGCTCTAAAAGTATGTATTAAATCAGCCTGTGATGGTAAATTGAGTGCTTGTGGAAACCCTTTTCACTAAATAATATGCGTGACGATGAAACTGGCTCTAGGATCTCCCCATCACATCCCACATCTTCCCCCACGGATGACAGCGTCGCCTCCTTTCAGCGCCATGAAAGACGGATATCATGGACATCTGCATGACACGTCAGCCCGGCCGCCGCCCGTCGGTCTGATGAGGTGACCGATAGACTCCCCCAAGGCTTTTATCGGCCAATCAGACCCGCTACCCGGCAACCCCCGGCGGAGGATACCCATCGTGGCGCGGACAAACTTCCCTGATAAGACGAGACATCACATGGGGCTGCTGGCCGCGGAGAGAAGAGAAGCCACCAGGGGAGGAGTGGGAAGATGAAAAGATTCTGGTGATTGTAAGTGACTGATGAAGGTCAGAGGTGGGCTGGACGCTGGGCAGAGAGTTGCCGCAGCACGCCAACTCTAATCCCTCTCCTACAACATTACAGCGGAACCTGCTTGTTGGTATGTTCTCTCTGCCTGAGGCCATCTGTTAAAGAAAAACAATGCGCCTCGATTACCATAATCATAATAATCTAATATTCCACGACGAAGTGGAATGATGAATGATAAAGACGTTACTCCTCACATCTACAGGGACCGTATGTGAAAAAGATACCATCGCTATTCCAAAGCGTTTGACAATTTACGTCCTTATCAGGCGTCGGCATCCATGTCCGGATCAACATGGCTTTATTGGGACAACCTTCATCTCGTGTGAGGACTGCGAGATAAGATGATGATCTGCGACGTCAGCTTTATGTTGTTTCTATTAGCATATTAGCAGGGGGCTCAATCGCATCAAAACAAACAGTGGCGCAATCACCGGGCTGCATGTGGAGAACAAACAGAGCTTTATTGCAAACCCTGTGTGTGAGAACAAAAGGCTTGTAAACAGACGGGTGGACGTTCTACCTGAAGACACATTGTATTCATGCAAAAAGTGCGTTATTCTGGGGTCACAGCAAATTTATGCCGAAGCTGAAGGATGGAATCATGCATGTCCCATATGAATGATCCGTTATGAGTGGCTTACGCACCCTTGGAGAGTGAAAGGGAATAAAAAGCACAGGTGGTTTGTTAGGAGTGTCTCAGAAGCGGCTGCAGCAATTAGAGCCAAAATAAAAAGGCGATGTCAGATGATGTTAAAAAAAAGTTTAAGGCTGCCGGGAGGAATTGTGAATTGTCGTCCGTGAATCTTAACCTCAAGGGAGGCACTGATGTAAATATGCTAACTATTTGAACAAACAGATAAATGTTTCTGCTGTTTCTTATGTCCTATTTTTTCCCGGAGAAACAAAACGGTATCACTGTAATACCTTTGAATCACCTTTCAAGGAAGCTTTTAATAGAAGCTCCAATTGGACAGATAATCATAAGGCGCTTTCATCTATCTTTATCTTATTTGCCAAAAGGGAGGTGTAGTTTCATGAGGAAAATAATGAACAGCTACATATTGTGTTTTTTGTGTTCCTGATTTTTTTTATTTCTGTTCCTCATTTCATTCATTTTCTTTGCTCCTATAAATCGTACAGCTTTTCTCTAAACCATCCTTCGTGTCCCCTCATAAATCTGACCTGTACACATAGGTGCGTATAAAAAAAGCTCCGATAAACATCTCAGAGGAGCCGGCGGCGGCCTTGTACCTAAGCGCGAGGGGCCGTCGCAGCGTAGAACACTAAGCAGGACTTTAACCAACCGCTGCACCCACTCACCGGGCTTCGCCGAGCACAAAAGCGCCCGATGCCTCGGGATGTGCTCCACCTTACGAAGACAGAAAATTCTGTGAAGGAAATGAGCCTGCCATATCAGTGCGGTGCATGAAGAAATTCTTAAAAACCCGAGCTGACGGACGACGAGAGATGGAGGGAGAGCTGGTAATGAGGGCGAGTCTGGAGAACATCGACCGGCTGATTGAAGAGGCTGGCTGCTAATCTCTGCTGCCGCCGTTGCTGCGCCCAAATGCGTATAATGTGAAGTACAACAAGGACGGGATGTTCAGGAACGCCGTAATTTTCGCCACTTAAACACTTTCACAGTCCGACTCCAACCAATGTGATCCTACTTCAGAGACCTTACGGTAATTCCACCTATAGAACTCGCATCGATACACCATTTTTTATGTTTCTGCAGTATATTTTTGTGTTTTATTGCTGAGTTAAACCACAGCTGTGTCTCATGAGTGATCATGAGTTTATCGGCGTATTCATGAGGGCATGTTGGGGGGGCAGAATCAGGGCAAAGCTACTTCTCTTTTTTTGCCTTTTTTTGCTTTTTACTGCTCTTTTCAATTCAAATTCAATTCAAAAAACTTTCTCTCAAGAGGACAATTTTTTGACCCATTCCTCGCTGCCCATCTACTCTCACCCCTTGCTGCCTATTTTTCCCTTCTCCTCTTCTTTTTACTCCTTGCCTCCCTGTCAATCATCCTAATCACCTGTTGAGGTTGGCAGCCTGCCAGATGCTGCTTGCTGCTTCCTCTAGATCCACTCTTCCCTCCCTCCGTCCGTCCGCCCCCCCCCTCGCTCTCACCTGTTCCCTTCTTGCAGACGTAGGGCAGGTTGTAGTTGCACGGCACGTCGTTCCATTTGCCGTTCTCGTGCGCAATCATCACCACGCAGTCCTCTCCCCCGGCGAAGAAGTTGTCCGGCTGGTTCTCGCGCCAGTTCTCGTATTGCTGCAGCAACGCACGCAGACAAATGTTAGCGGACTAATCTCAGACATCAGAATCAGAAAAATAGAGGTAATTATTGCTCTTAATTAATTCTCTGTTTATTTTCCTCCCCTGTGACATTGATGTATTTCCTTTCACTTCACTTACAGGAAAGAAAAAAATGTACAATTTATGTCAAAACTTGGCTCCGAATGTGATGGAATGAAGAGGCTGGCCTGTGCATTGCAAAGTGCAAAGTGTCTGCTGGCATATGAAGCTGTGTTGTGCAACAAACAGGGTTCCCACTAGAATACTAATCCACAAATATTTTTTTCACAACAATCTCTCTCAGCTTGAAAGTCTCATGTGTTTCCGGGGCCGGTTCGGAGAGAGACTGAACAGGTCCAGCTGCTCCCTTACCAGGTCCATCTTGTCGGTCCACTGAAAGTCGTCTTCCACTGTGCGATCATTTAACCCGATCCAGGTATTGTCGTGGCTCAGACCTGAGGAGGAGGAGGAGGGAACACACAGACAGGCAAAATAAATAAAGACTATGGGCGTTCGTGAAACACAGGAATACAGTGAGGCAGTCTGAATATCACAAAAAAGATTACACTGAAACCTCAAATCCGGCAAAAATTTAACTTGGTATTACCACTTTTTCAAGGTCAAAATAGGCATCAGACAGTTTTCAGGGCATGGTGTACAACAAACTCCACCAATACAATTTTTTTTATACTGGAGCCCTTTTTGCTTGAAAATGAGAGAGAGATATAGAAGCTACCTGTGTCAGATTTTCAAACGGGAGCAGCTGATGCCACCCAGGGTTAGTTTAGACAGCTCGGGGCTCGCAGAGGACATCCCATACAACTGTTTTCACAGGCAGGATAGCACTCCCCAAGACTGTTAAGCTGACCTTTTACTGTCTGTGTGAAAGCTCTTTAATATTACATCGAGTGCTGTAGGTTATTCCTCCCTCTTGGCTGAGAAACGTGCTATGGTGGAGCTACGTGCTTCCCGGTGATGAGATTTTTTTTTGTTTGCTTGCAAGAGAGGAAATTTCATTAATGGCATGTTGGGTTATCTGTGATTTTGTGCGCAATGTGTGCGTGCGTGCAGTCACACAAGGAGCGTGCACCGTGCACATATGTAATGGAATTTCAATCGTGGTGTATCTGATTAACATCATTACCAGGCCCATTAATCTTCCTAATGACTCCGATCCCCCTTATTGCAGGGGTGGAGACGTCCATTTTTGAGGCAATTAAGCAGGCTTTTTTGGGAGCTGAGCATGCTGAGGAAAGATGGGCGCAAGAAGGACGGTCCTCTCTTGGCGTGTGTCCGAAACAGAAGGTGGATGCAATATTACAGCGGCGTGCTGATTGTGACCCGGCCTTATTACAACACAAGTGTCTGTGGAGAATCACCAGGAGGGTTAGGAGCTAAGAATGAGTATGATGGTTTATGAGGCACCAAAGACAGACTGTTGGGTTATTAGCATGCTAATACTGCCTGGAACAGATGAAGTTCTCTCCACGGCCAAATATTCAAGTCCACAATGAATGCCAGCGAGAGGAAGGATAAAGCTTCTCGTTGAAAACTGGAGGGATACAATGTTAGCGGTCTGTGCCAAAAGCTGAAATAGCATTTGCAAACACTCAAGGACACAATGGAAGATAGGCCGACTTTGCTGCACATGACACCCCCAGCAAACTCTCCCCGCTAACTTAAAAATTGATCTCACAGCAAATATTTTCCTGAAAGCAGGGTTCTTTTTGTGTTTTTCCTTGTAGCTTTCAACGCCAGGAGTTGATGGTTCTTTGAGTGGACGCGAAATGCAATCACCTCACCCGCTGCACCTTCTAAAGACGTCCCGCTACGAAGGAATATGACTGTATTAAATGTTCTGTCATACGCGCTCACATCAGAGCCACTGCGGCAAGTGGACACACACATTTATTTGGCTCTGCTCCTTGGGGTGTTTTTACAGCACAGAGCGCGATAAACCCCCTTCAAGGGCCATTCAGAGCTGGAGCGGAGGGACGCTGATTTATGGATTACACATAAGGCTAGGGGTGCCATCACCAAGTATGGTAATAATAACCTACAAGAGTGGATATCAATCAACATCCAGTAAAAACAGCGTGTGGCAGGTGAAGGCAGCCGACGGAGTGAGGGGCTGCGCAGGAGACGGTGAATAAATCACTGACATTATTAAAATCGACTGGTGTCCCCGTTTAAATTGGTGACAGTAAGAGTCGATTATCTTTTTTTCGGGCTTATGGAAGTCTGGTGCTTTGTAAACCTAATTTTCTCCATGTTTTTGAGTCTAAAGCAGAGCGCACTAACCGGGCCTCCTCAAGGAGAAGCTGTGTTAATAGAAGCAAAAGATGATTACATTAGCGA
>CAESWR010000228.1:2919238-2964674 GCA_903171835.1 Mullus surmuletus | reverse complement strand
GCGAAAAAAAACAGCCTCTTTAAAATTTAATCCTGCAGTCGGAAGGTGCCGAAGCACGCAGAATAGCCGTATGGATGGATGCGCTAAACTGCAAAGTGTGGGTTTAAATACAGTAGTCGTCAGCCATCGCGGCGGTGGCTCCTTAAGTCCTCGGCGTGAAATATTCATATCGTCACTCACATGATTGCCACGGCAAACATGTGTTTTGTGCATTTCATGATGACAGTGAGCAAGAAAAGCTGTGCATAATACATGGGTCACAGTGTGTCGCGTAGCATGTCGCCAGCGGTTTTTCTTTTTTTTTGTACATGCCTGGAGGACAGTCATTTATCAGGGACTTGTTTTTGCAGTTTCTGCTGGTCATTTTTAAGCTCTTTGACACCAGAAAGTTTCCCACATTAACACAATATAACGTCTAACACAAAGTACTTCGAACTGCTTTTAGCAATAGCTGAGATATTTCTTTAGCTTTAATGTATTTTAGAGAAAGTAACCACTTGTGGTCACTTTATCAAAATAATAGCATTTTCGGTCCAGATAGATGAATCTCAGCTCTGCTCTGAGGTTTCTTCTGTTAATGGCTTTTTTTCCTCCTCACAACTTTTGCCGCGCCACTGGGACTTGTTGGGATGCCGTGCACATGTAAATTTAAAAAAAAGAACATGTTTTATACTTCAAATATAACGGCAATCGTCTATATTTTTCAATCTCAAAAGGATTTCGCTGTACCATTACTCCAGGCCTGCTGCTGATATAGTACTCATTTTATCAGGGCAGTCCTAACTAGTAAACATCTTCACGCGCAACGAGGTCATCTATTCACACCGAGATCTGGGACACGATCTCGGTCTTTACAACTCACACCTCCGCTTGACGTTGTTGACTGACCTTGGAGGCTCCTTTTTTTTACCTTTTGCTCTGTCTGGTGTGTTTCTAGTGGGAATTAAACTCCTGAATTCCCAAACAATGAAGTTAACAGCTGTCTGCAATCAGCGTTCGGCCAAAGGTCTGCCGTGGACAGACGGCAGAACGACCCAAGCGAGTTTGAATGTCTCCCCTTTCAGCTTAAACAAAAGTAGATCAACTCACAGGTAGGAACCTGATCCATATATCAACGTGCCCCCAGACAGACCCGTCACTCAGTGCAGATGAGCTACAATTACTGCCTGGCAAGCCGAATGCATGCCAGTGGAAACAGAAAACGTAACTCTGCTGAAATATAGATAATGCTTCTCTCTTGCACAGAGACGCAGACCTCAATGCCACCTCCGATTACTCCGAAAAGATTGATTTACAGAAGTGAGTTGCACGAGAGGGCAGTGTGAGGGGAGGGCTGGAGACACGTGGGGATACAAAGGTCATGTTTACGTGTTGGCAGAGATGCTCGGGTCTGTGCCCATTATGTCAGCACCCCAGCCACCTGTCTGCCGAGTCAGACAATCCATAGCATATGATGATATCGAGTACTCGTCATTTTTTTGGAACTGATACAAGTTCCACACATAAGTTTTGAAAGATTGCGGCTTGAATTGAGCTCTTCCTCCTTTGTTTTCCACTTTTGTCTTTACAGTTTCACACAAAACAAAACACCAATGTATGCTCCAAAAATACCAGTTTATTAAGCAATGCAGCACCACAGTGGGTTTATTAATATGATGAGGATGTCCAGTCATTCTTCAAGATGGAAGATCCTTCCATTTATCCTGATTATTGTTAAAAA
Organism: Mullus surmuletus; assembly: GCA_903171835.1. Taxonomy (NCBI): domain Eukaryota; kingdom Metazoa; phylum Chordata; class Actinopteri; order Syngnathiformes; family Mullidae; genus Mullus; species Mullus surmuletus. The sequence continues at coordinate 2,962,954 of CAESWR010000228.1, read as the reverse complement.
TGAATGTCTTTACATTTTATAAGGGAGAAACCAAAAGTTAGAAAACCAAACTCCTGCACGTGGTTGAGGATTAGGGTTCTTATTCTTGAATTTGGAAACTACTGTGATGTTCAATTTTATGAGGGTACAAAACCATGTAATGAGCAGTAAGGTCATATTTTATTCATTCTGTGTTCTAGCATGCAGAAAAATCCGTGCAAGCAGCAGGATATCAGTGACGGTGCCCCCGAAACAGGGGCTTGGGCTGGGTTTGACCACTTGAAAGGCTCTAAGACGCCACCCTGAGCCCCCTGGGAACACGTTTGAATCTTTGAGGGAAGGTTGTAGATGGAGCAGGTGTAGCGGTGTGATTACTGTACCGAGCTGGAGAGGAGCGGCCTCTGACAAACCAGGATTGATGAGCACTGCAGGGAAGGGAGAAACTATTTCTGTCTGTCTGACCACATGCTGTGCCCTCTGTCTGGCTGCACGCACACACACCTGTGCGTGTGGCGTCTATGTGTGTGTGCATGCATGAGAGACAGAGACGGTGTGGTGACGGCAATGAAAACAAAGTTCAAGATTCAAGATCAGGTTTATCGTCAGTCAAGCTGTACGCATGACAAGAGCGCAGCAGTTGCGAGAGATTAGAGATTGCCCTCGTGGGACCACATCTACGCACACACGCACGCACACACACGGAGCACAAATTCCCTTGTCTATCTAGGAGCAAAACCGGGGATGGTTCCTGCCTCATTCTTATGGAGACAATATCCAGCATTTTCAGCCTGGCAGCCGAACAGAGAAGAAAGCTGAGTCACAAGACATGTTTTCATTATTTGTCGAGCGAATTTTAAGCAACGTTATCAAATGTTGCGAAAAAAGAAGATGCACATTTCCATAAACTGGCTTGGGGCAAATAAAATAGGTCTTGCGAAGCTACATCGTGCATGTGGAAAAAGAAGACGAACCGTAACTGGCAACAAAATGAGTTGCCTTGTCACTCGTCAGTATCTCTTGTCAGTCAAACAAGTTGGGTTTGCAATGCCCACATCCATTTACATTCCTTCTGATCGCAATGAAACTTTTTCATACAAGGCAAATGCTTTCAATGCTTTCAGTCTAAAAAGTCCTTTTTAAATGGAAGAAGTTTTGTTGCCAAATTGAATGGAGTGTAATTGCCATAGTCATAATCATTCTTTATTCACATCTCCTCCACAAGGCTGATGCGGATATGGTGCGGATATGGATAATGGTTATGTCATTATGGAACACGCAAGTTTTGCGGTTACTGCCAAATTAAATGGCCATTTTCAAACCAATTGAAGCCCTCAGAATTTTCTCTATATGTCGCATAATTAAATGGATGTATTGGTTTGAGATGGAACCACTTGTAGACCGCCAAACTCTGCTCCAAAACTGGCCCACATCCTCTTCAATATGTCGCCTCCGTCTCTCACAACAAAGTGCTGCTACTTCAAACTGGAGGAGAGCAGAGAGCTGATATTGTAGATGTCACACTGAGGGGTCATAAGGAACTATACATCCCCACACCCTCAAAAGTGGAATATTCCTTTAATGGAACATGGCTTCTTTCTTTTCTTTGTGCCACTCCAAACTGAGATGAGGTAGTGCGCATTTATTAGAGCCCGACACCATCATCCCACACACATGGCTGAATCGCTGATGGGAACTTTGGACTATATGTACCCAAAGCACTGAATAATAAAAGGAAAAGATGGCCCTCAGCCTCCGTGTTACAATGATGACAATGGACGACAGTATTACCCTGCAAGTTTTATATCACGTATCACTGCCATCAATTTTTTTTTCCATGCACAAGGCTTCCATTTTGCATCTCCCTGATGGCAGTGGCGGCCTCCACGACAGCCTATTGTGCATCAATCAGCAGTCTCTGGCACTAACATGATTACGGTTTCACAATTACCTTTATTAAATTCACAAATCGTGAGCTTGAACGAGGTGTCGTGTAGAGCTCAGTCTGCAACCTCAAAAACACTCACTTCTGTACGCAATCTGGTTAAAGTAATGCATGAATAATTACCTGGCGTACCGAAAGTTGCAATCAGCCTCGGATGGCTTAGATTACTTGGATATTAGATGTCAATATATTTAACCATTCCAAGTATTCATTAATCTATCAATTTACATTCATTTTTTAACATGAAAGTCAACCTCTTATGTCTGTGAGACTGCCAACGCAAGAGGGGATGAAGGCTAGTTTGTTTCAGTTAAAATATGCACTTCTACATTAAAACTCCTTAAAAAATTCACATACAACTTTAGATCAGAGTCTATTTGCAAACAGACTCCCCATTGTATATTGAAAACTTTCCATTTCCAACTTCTCTGCGGAATGAAATGTTTCCTTCTTCTCTTGCACAAGTATACACGCAGACATTCAGGGGCTGGCACGCATGAACACACTCACAAACTATGAAAAAGCATGACACTTGCAATTAGCTACAGTGCCAGAAGCCTGAGACAGCAAAAAGCAGCCGATGCGCTTTTAGTGAGCACCTCGTGGACCGAGCTTCGCACTGAATCAGCCTGGAGAGGACCGGAGAGGAGAAATATGCCAGCAATTCAATGCAGCCTGACTCGGTGGGCCAGTGAGGCGAGACTGACGAAGAAAATCGAGGGTTTATTGTTATGAGAGCGGTACTTGTGGCATCTCCATTCCTCCTAAATAAATTGCATTATCTGGACTGTCAAAGTGGCAGGAAAATAATCCATCCTGGCTTATCATCACAAGCACATTCGATCCAATTTGAATTATTTTCCTCTGACTCGTCGATGCAGCTTTGTGCTCATTGTCAGGGTTCTTTAAGATGAGAGGACCAAACCAGTGTGCAGTTCTATAATTCCAACTATCTAATATGTACACAAACAAGATGCTTGGGTTGCTGTGTGCGATCTATCATGAAATATGCAAACTTTGACTTCCACATAATGTAAAAGATGTACGCATGATTAATATGCCATTAAATTAAGTGAGCGATGTGTACACAGATTCTCCCATTTAAAGCGCAATTAGACACGCATACACAACCGGTACTTGAGCTATTTGCACTGCAGCAAATCAAGGTACATGGATTGCAGAAGCAAATTGGTAGATCCTTGACCTTGAGATGCACTTTGCCCAAAAGAGAGAGGAGGTGGTGAGCGAGGAATTGTATGCAAATAAAGAGGTGCTTTGTAATGAGATTATGAAGAAATGAGATATGAGTAAAACACACCGACAGCCACTGCTGCGCCACAGGACCCCCCCCACACACACACACACAGACACACAGACACACACAGACACACACACACTCACACACACACACAAAACAATGAAGGAGTTTAAAATGATATGTTTGGCCACCCTCTCATGGAACACACAGGAGGCAGCTGGTATCAAAGCAGAAAGAAAGTACAAAAAAGGTTTCTTAAAAAGTTTTTCAGAGGTGTGAGGGAGCTGGTAGTGGACAGTAGTGGGAAGTGTGAGGTCAGCACATAGCTGATATGTTACCGTCGTACATTGATGCCCCTGAAATGAATGAAAACCACCTCAGCTCATTGCCTCCACAAGGCAGTGGGGACGTCAATGTGTTTCTGCATTTTGCATTGAGAAGTGCTGTGTACCACGATCCATTTTCAAACCATATAGGGGCAACAGCAAAGAAGCCAACATGACATGCTGTGTATACAGACAGAATCGCACTTCACTTTGATTGCCTCATATGCAGTTTCAAATTACAGTATACTGCAATTATGGCTGTGATGAGTTTGCTTAAATCGGATATCAGGAATGACGCGGGATCGCAGCACAGAATAACTATTGTGCCCATCATTGTGTTTCAAAAATAAAACCATTTATCGTTATACATGGAGAAGAAGCTGACTAGCAATATCTCCACAAATAGAATTCCATCGCACAAAGACGCATTATCTGCCTTTGGCGACACATTCATCGGGCTGCGTGCTTGTCGTCTGTTGTTGAGTCGAACAACTGCGAAATGATTTGCACTTTCCTCTCCATTTGTGGAGCCATTTTCCTAACATCCCACTGTGATTGACACAGCTGCCTGAAACGGGATGAGACTAATATTGTGATCGGCTGAGGCGAGGAGGATTAACTCGGGACCCCCTTTTCACTTGACGTCTCCCAAACCTTTGCAGAAATATCGTGCTCTGCAGATGCAGACGGAAACACGCAAAGACTCTTTCGTTGACCTTGCGCCTTATACTGTAGCTTAGTGGGTTTTTTTAGAATTTTAAATGTGTAAAAATAAAGCCCTACTTCAGAAAGAAAAAGCAGGAGCCTCACTGTCACGCTGATTGGGGAATCTCATCCTCCCTCGTCTGCATGTTGGTTTTCCACTGTGGTTACTATCATGAAGTTGTTCTGACAGCAAAGCAGCACTAATAGGAGAAGCAAGCTGTGGGCATGGAGGATGGGGGGGGCGGGGGGACGCCTGGAGACCCGTTTAAAACTCAACAAAGAACTATTTTGCATGACCTTCTGGTGCCCCTGCCAGGAGAAACTCGCGTCCCGAAATTCCTCTGAGCCACAATTTGCAAACATACCCCCCCCGCCCTACCCCCTTTTTTCCGCAAACTGTAATTTAGGCCTTCAAAGCTGCCACCTCAACCCATTTACAGCAGCAATCCCCCTCCTCTTGTCACGTCTTTCCTGCTGGGACGGATCCATGGGTGTGTCTGACATGCCCCACCCGAGTAGACCCGCTCCACCCTCTCCACCCGCTGCGGGCCCGACCTCAGCGTGATGCGTTGTGACTGATGCCGGAAGCCAAGCACCCCTCTGCCCGGGCGAGACCGAGAGGGAGTGGAGTCAGTCAGCCAATCTCGCAGCTCAAAAAAAAAAACACACAAAAAAACAGCTGGGTGCACTCATCCTCTCCGCTGCCACTCCTCTGTTGCTAGAAAATACCTCAATTTGGAATCATATATTTCGCTGTTAACCTTCATGGCAGCAGGCTCCATTTTTTGTGTGCTTGCACCGCGCGACTGGGCTGAATTGCTGATGAATATATGTGTAACCGCAAATGGAGAATGAAAATGCACGAGTAACATCTCAGGGACTCTGCTATTCAAATCATGTTGTGCTAGAGGCATAATAGACCCCATGCTATTTGATGAGCAAGGGCTCCGTCGTGATACATCTACATCCAGATGCTCCTCATTTGGAGGCGTGTTCGGCTCTGGTCTGCGGCTGCCATGTTTGTCCTCTAAAAGAGACGGCGAAAGAGAAGTGGAACGCTCTTTCGGTGAGGAAGGAAGCAGATCCCTGATAGCCTTCTCAGTGCTCCATTGTCACAGTAACAGACATAACCCGAGAAGGTTAGTCTCTCTCCGCTCTGCAGCGGCCACACAATGACTCCACACAGAGGATTATATTCCTCCTGACAGCACCCTGCCAAACGCTCTCTCTCCATCCATCCCTCCCATCATTTTCCCATTGGTGGCAACACAGGTGATGTTGTTCATTGCTTTCCGTGCCACCTTGGATGCCCCGAGGCTGTACATGACAATAGATACTCACAGACAGGGATTCATCTGGGGAAAGAATAAAAAAAAAAGAAATAACTGGGGAAAGAATAAAAAAAAAAGAAAGAAAGAAACTCTCGATGGATCTGTTTGTGTGTTTTAATGGCTTGACAGCAAAGGTTTTCTCTTATCTGCTTTACAGATGTGGCTAAATGAGAGTGACGACAATAAAAATTGGAGAAAGACGACCGCAACCGGATGCTCCGGCATGATGTTGATGGTTTCATCTGCCGTGTAGCCAAATGTTTTCCTCCTCATAAAGCCAGTTACATCGCCTCTAATGCCAGGAGGAATAAATGTCCCCCGCCCCCCCGTATTTGGCGAGTGTAAGCACTGATTGTCGTCAACCTCAAGCCTCGGGAATGCAAAATGATGGAAAGCTGAATGCGAGAAAAGGAACGCAAATGCTGCGATCTTTTAAGAATATATGAGCATAAGGCGGCGTTCTAACAAAACAAATACATGATTAAAAAGCATATGTTGTGCCTGGGGAAACAGAGAACTGGAGCTCTGTATCCATTGTTAACACGGTACTGAAGTTAACATCGCACTTTGGTGTGCCTCTCAACTGATTTTTAGAGGGCTGCGAGATGAGCAAATATTCATAAAAACAACAACAAAACTTGTTTTTCACTTCTGCCGCAGATCTGATACCAGCAGCAGAGAAGAGAGTCAGTCATTCATCTGCCGTAATAGGTGCTCTGGGTCACACAATCTAGAGAATAAAATACAGCTGCTTGCGATGTGGCTCCTGGGGACAGAATAATCACCAGGTTCTGATGTGGCAGCAAAGATAATAAAGCATTTTTATGATGTCATAAAAATGCCAGTTTAAGACAGCTTTTCTGTGGATTTTTTCGGGCTCACTGCAGAATATTAAACCCAAATTTTGATAGCGTGTTTGCTCTACAAACATAGCTGTTTGTTTCATTGACTTTACCATATATAAATAAACTTTTTCAGCTTTTTCTGTTTTCCTGCTCTACTGAAAAATCTCCAAATTATCATCCCCGTCGAATTTTTTGTTTTCCCTTTAAAGTTTAAAATCAGCAACACTGCAAATATTTGCCTTTTTGTGCCCTCAATTTGAATCTTTCATCGACAGTTGACTCGATCACTATAGCAACTCAGGGCCAAACACCACTGGGGCAGTAATAAACTGGCAACTGACTGCATAATCAATCCTATCCTCCCACTGTAATTTCCAGCAAACATAACTGACAAGCTCATGAGTTTGTGGAATTCAAATCCCAATGTCATTAAACAGGAGATAATAAAAGACCAGCATTGCTGCACCACATTACATGCACACTGTCTTCAAATAGTGTTGACATCAGACACATATGGTGGTGGATGGTGTAAAAAGGTGGCAAAAATAAGCCCTGCTTTAAAAAAAGGGCACGCCACAAATGAGCAAATATTCAGTGCTTTGACGCTCGATTCTATTGGTTCTCAATGGGTTTTTTTTCCCATTCACACATCTCACACTAATTTTAAGGGTTCACAAAACCTAATCACAACTGTCTATGCATTTTTCTCACATAGAGCCGAGCATATAATCACTCTCTCCTTGCACATCTCCTAGTGTGTTTTCACACTAAATCCCACTTCCTCTCAACACCCAATGAATGCATATTAAGAAAAGGGCAATTTTCTTTTCAGCACTCCAGCTGAAGGGAGAAGCATGTGTTGTATATACAGTATACGTGTATACCATATTTAAGGCCATCAAGCGCAAAAAAAAAAGAGTCTAAATTGGAAGCCTTCACATTTGCCCCTCAGTATCCTCTGCTGCTGAGCATGTGAATGTAACACTCTCTGAAGGCTGAATATGCTTTGAGGATAAATTCTGTCTTTTGATCAGTAAATGCTTACTGATGTGTCTCAAACTCAACCATCCATATTGAAATGTCAGTCTCGGTAGATTTGAAACTGCTGTGCATTATCATTACCAACAGTCAGAGATGTACACAAAAGGCGCAGAGTGAATTCTCACCACAGTGCACTTAAGCTGGTTTTCTACACTTCGGCTGCTTCATTATACCCTTGGTTAGTTGGATACAAAGAGCCTGTGCTCAGTCAGTGCTGAGTGGTGTTCAAACCCACACCACGGTGGAGCGAGGTGTCCCTCAAGGCTGCTCTTTAACAAATCCCATTCATTTAATAAGCAGCAGCCAATAGCGCAGGATTAGATTCAGCAGGGGTGTTTGATATGGAAAAATGGCGGTATTACACCATGAAAAGAAAGAGGCGGTGAAACGGTGGACGACAGATTGGACACCGGGAGGGTTTTCGGGTCTTTTTTTTGTTTTTGTAATGGCAGTGATGAGCCAGACCCTGTTGAGATTGAGGATCATACAGGGGACAGATACGATTAGACGGCAATCGACTTCCTTGTGTTGTACCGCGGAGTTCAGGAGGCTATCAAAACATTATGCCGGTGAGAGTCATAACAATGACCAGCGGAGTAATAAAAGACATAAAGCCGGAGAGACGGCAGAGCAAGAGAGACAAAAAGAGAGAGGGAGAAAAAAATAATGTCGGTAAGGAAGAAACAGCAATGAGAAAGAAAGTAGGATAGAGGGGGAAAAAAAGAAGGGAGACACAAGGAGGCAGAGAAATCAATAAACCTCTATATGCAGCTTCAAGAATTTGCCCTCTTGCTGCCTCAGACAGCCGATCCAAGGACTCCAATAGCCAGCAGACAAACTGAGCATATATCCACACACTCATACTGATAATATGCCACACCAGCCCGTCCCTGTCTCCATTTATCTCCTCCGGTTTCCCCTAGACCCCAAAACACACACGCACACATACACACACATACACACACAAACACACTTCAACCTATTGGCTCTCCTCCTACGAATTTAACACTCTAATTTGGTTGAGGGCTGGCTTGTTGTGTTATTGATGTTGCCAGGCATCTGATCCATCTTGAGCTCCGGACAAGGCTCTAGTCAAGATGGCTATAACTCAGGAGACATCGTGTTCTCAGGTTGCCAGCTCAGACAGAGAACTGGACCGGCATTACTAATTTGGCGGCTGGACAGTTTCAAAGGAAGGACGGTATCTACCTGCCCCGCTTTGTCTTTCGTCCTCAATGGTTATTAGAAGCAACACAATCTCAAATTGCAGATGGCTTGATGGTGCGTGAGGATAGAAAGTGTGTATGTGTGTGTAGTTGTCTTTTATTGCATTTGAATTCCATAAGTTGGAAGAGGCAGTCGTCCAGACAGCGTTTGTTTTTATGACATATCTGGGACTTTCGCGATGCAGAAATGGTTTTCTCCTCTTTTGCGAATGATGGATGGACAAATGCAAATTGCCCTTATGTTTGTCATGACAAAACATAAAAGATGCAGGTTACAAATCACTAAAACTGGAACAGATACTTTTTTGCAGCTTTGATGTTAAAACTTTCTGAAAAATTTGAAGGTCCGTGTAATTTAAGTGGAAATTCGAAATGCAGCGTGTTTATTTTCTTACTCTAATAAGTAAGACCGCCTTCAGAGGGAAGGATTAAGAAATAGTATGTTTGTGTGTGTTTTGGTGCGACACGAGGGATGGATTATCGAGGTTTACCACTGTGCAAGCTCGGCATTGTGTGTGTATGTGTGTGTAAGTGTGTGTGGGTCCTTCTGTTTAGGTTTTGTGTGTGTGTGCGCATGTCCACCTGACTGTGTGGGTTTAGCTTGAGGGCAGAACCACTGCGAGTCTAAAAAGCCACTCTGGGTATTACATAGCAGACGCCTGATAACTCTGATAGATGGAGAAACAGGACGCGAAAGCCACTGAATGTTCCGATAAGAACACAATGAAAGAGGAGCGCATGAATGTAAAGAAAGAAAGGAAGGAAGGAGGGGGAAAAGATGAAGGGGAAACGTGCTTTCCAAAGGCCCGCGGGATTGCGTTAGTCTAGTCTCTGATCATTGATTAAAGAGGTTTATGCACTGCACCTCCAGCATGGTAGAGGACACATTCACCCTTCCTCTCTCCCTATTACTCAGACTTCCATCCCATTCTTCCGCCTGTCCATCCCTCTGCCCTTTCCCTCCTCTCCGTCTCTATCTCTGTGCTGTAATGGGCAGACAACCAGTGCTGTAATTTTCCCTGTAGTATAACTGACAACTACAAAAGGTCACGCGGTGTGGGGGGGTCTCACTCTTGTAATCACTCAACAAGAGCACGGCCACTCAGTCCATTCAAATGTCACCATATCAGAAATACTGATAGAGAAATGAAAATACTGATGTACCCATGGCATTCGTGGTTTCTGCTAATTTCTATATTTCCAGCCTTCTATCACTGGGGCTCTCACCCTGAAGTGGTGACTCCGTGAGACACTTTTGTCAGAATAAAATCATTTGAAATTCCCTTTGACTCTGGTGTCGGTTTGTCATTCACAGTGAAAAAACACTGAGCACCTCAGGGAGAGAAATGCCCCTGCGCCGAGCCTCTGTCCGGTCCTTCCTTTGCTGTCGTCTTATTCAACTGAATGTTCAAATTTTTGGCAGGTGATTGGGTGAACCATCTGTCTTTACCTTTCATCAGCATCAACTCGTCAGATCACTTTGACGACGAGCAGAGCCAGTTTCTGACATGAAGTGTTGGATGAAGAGCAACTGAATAATCTTTTCCACCGGCTTTCAGTGCCATTCTTTACTCTCCTACCATTTGCTAACCTATTTTTAAGTGTTACCATCTTTGTTTCCTTACAAAAACCTCTTGTGAATGTAGCTTTTTGTAAGGAAACCATGTCTGCTACTATGAAGCCCGATGGAATACCGAATCTTATGAGAATACATTGCACTTGCAAAACCAAAAAAAAAGTACTCTTCAGTACGTGAAAGATTATAATTTGTCACGTCTATTAGAAAAGACCTGTGGCACTTCTTGTAAATTTCTGATTTAATGTTTCTTATGACCCATGTGCTGTGAACTGTCTACATTTTTAAAAGCCTGTAAAATTTGATTATTGTTATCACTGGCATGAAGTCTCTATGTAAATGCTACTTACTCTTCCAAAGCAGCTCTTTAAAGAAACATTTACTCAATATCATAACTGATGATCCAAGCTATGATTTCAAAAAATGGTTTGTCATCACCCAGAAAAAAACAGGCACAACCAACTCGGGATGAATGAATAGTGCTGACTAGAAACCCACATTAAAATGACAGCACTTCTAGACAGATACATTAAACATTGATTTAACGCATTTTGGTTGTTACATTACAAATTTAGACAAGGCTGAGAGGAGTGGCAGTAAGAATGAGGGGTTTACTTGTAATGTTCATTTACTCTGTGGCTTTTCACCACTGAGGCAGGTCCATTAAATACAGCAAAATAACAAAAAAAAATCAATGTGGTTATTCTTAGACAAACGGCACAGACACTGCTATTATTGCTAACGTGAACAGCAAGCATAGGGATGGAGCATGCAGGGAGACAAACTTGGGCCAAACACGCGCGAGGGAATAAATGAACAAAGTAGAAAATGAGAAAGGAGAGAAGACATGGCAGTCAATTACGAGTCCCATCTTGTAGTTTGTGTCTACATTGATTTGTTGGGGACCAGGATCTCTGACTCTCCTCCGATTCACCTAATTGCGCTCACTCTGACCCACTAATTACTTGACTATGACCTGGTTGGTCTCACCTCAGTGCACTGCCTGGTTGTCTCTAAACTCTCTGTTTCTAAACCAAACCGTTGGGTGTGAGGAGAGAATGGAGATGTGAAGGCAATAAGAACAAGGCGATATTAAGAATGCATGATGTGTGTCAGAGAAGCAGGGAGAGTGGAGATGTAAAACGAAACAACAAGAGACAGACACAGTGAGGAAATAAAGAGGGATATATTTGAGTTTTTTCACAGAGGCTGTGAACTCAAGGAGAGGACATGCGTGAATGTGAACACACTACTATTACTGTATCGCCTCTAATAGTGATGTTGCTGATTTTCACTGAGCTGCATAAGTGATTGACTAAATTACTATTGATTAGATAATAGATTATAATCACAGACATAATAGTGATGGCACCTACCTGATGGGATGAGTCCAAAGGCCCAGTTGGGTACCAGCATGCCAAAGGGGTTGCTTGTAGCTTTGCCGTTTGTGGTCTCCGGAGCTTTGTTTTCCTCAGACTTCGACCCTTTGAAGGACGTCCATTGACCTCCCAACACGAAGGACTCTGATACCGCTGATCTGGATTCCATTTCTGTGGCAACGGCGGCGTTTGAGACCGCAGTTACGGTGGTCAAATGGATGATGGTCTGTTGAGATCCCTCGCCAAGTCCTGAGGTGGCACTTGTCGTCTTCTCAGCATCTTCCCGAAGCCATGAAATAGAAATAGACGGCTCCTCCGTGGGCGAGCTGTCAGAGGAGCTCTCAGTGGGGCTTGCTGTTGTGGCGGGATCTGTTCTCCGCGCATCTTTGGATGTCAGAGACCCAGCGGTAGTCACCTCAGAGGTTGTCAGCGCCTGCATTCTGGCTTCAGTTGTGGAGGTAACGACCTTGGCGTCGCCATCACTGCCTGCAACTTTGCTGTTCCTCAGCGAAACAAACGTGACACCAGCGCTTGAGCGATTCTTCCCTCCGTTTGTCGGGGGAGAGGTGAGCTTGTCAGTAGGTCGTTGGAGGTACAGGATCTCTCCCGTGGCCTCCTTGGCTGTCTCTGGCTCCCGGGGGCGTTGAGGTGAGGTGGTGGGCTGCTCCACCAGCTGCCACTGGGAGAGAGTAGAGTGTTCGGCTACAGTCACAACATCACTCTTGCCTTGGAGTGAAGACCCTTTTTCTTGACCGTGGTTGCCAACGTTGCCAGGGAGGGTGTTGCCAGTAGCCTTCAAACCGCCAGGGAAGTTGCTGCCGTCACTGCTCCCCTCCAAGTCCTTTTCCTCGGTTAACCTGGTTGTAACAGCTGAAGCGGTGCTCGGACCTTCCCCGTCTTGCTCCCTCCCCTCGCCAGAGTAGTTCTCCGGGTTGTCCTGCCGAAGTGAGGTGGGCAGGGTCATCACCTCAAGGGGCCCTGATTTGGCTTCCATTGGTGCCCAGGTCTTACCAACATAACCCACGTTTCTTGGAGGGCCTATCTTGGAGTCATGCATGGATTTCATGGCTAACTGGAGCTGATTTCTGACAGCAAACAGGGAACTTCCTCTGGGACGCTGATGATTTGATACATTGACATGTTCACTGGGTGGTGATCTCGCAGTGGGACCCGATGCAGGCAATCCTACAGGGAAAACAGAGAGGCAGAATGGAGTAATTAATATGATTGCATTATCAGGGGTGGAGAGCTGTGGGGGAGGAATTAATTTTATGGACGCGGAATTAGCAATTAAAGCTCAAGCCTGGCTTATATGAGCCTCATGAAACTCTTCGCCTGGTGCTGTATCTTCAAAGTGGACGGCTCCATTGTGACCAACTACACGGTTTTGAGTGTGGAGTTGTTTTTATTGCATATGCTTTTTTTTGTGACCACACAGCAAAACAATTGCCTTTTGGGATAATATAAGGCAATCAACTCGACTCGGTGTGAACAGTGTAGAGAGTGAAGGAGAAATTACATTCAAATCCTTTGGGCTTGGGTCCCAGTTGTATCCAGAGTTGAAACAAAAAGTTGCAGTTTTAAAGTTCATTGCAATTTCCTTCTCTGTGAGATATTCATGACTAAATAACCAACAGTAAGTGGTCGGAAAAAAAACATTGCCAGATATTATTTATTATCAAGAATCAAGAGGTTAAAAATGCAGCCAATCCAATTACCGATTTCAATTTACTACAGATTGTTCAGGCTCACTTACTGCATTTATAAGTATAACACATAGAAATACACAAAAACTTGTGGAGAGCATGTTGAGCCTTGTAATTGTGTAGAGGTGCTTCTTGTAGCCACTGCCTATGCAAAAGCTGTAAAAAATAATTAAAACTTAACTGCTTAATTTTTCTAATGTCGTCATTTGAAGAGTGAACCACTGTCACTGTTTATGTTGTTTGAGTTAGAGACAAAGGGGGGAGTCACCTATTGTGTAAACCAATAAGCACAAACTGTCCCACAACAGCACACATCAAAAGAAAAAAGGAAAAAAAAACTACAGAGGAATGGATTCGAAGCAATTTCACACTTCCCTTCTCTGTTCTTTCTGTTCTTTCTTTCCTTACCCCCGTTGGGTTCTCTTACCCTAGCTTCCCGCAGGAGCGTGCTCGCCTGCGGTTAGGCAAGCCATGTGGAAAAACGCAGGAGCACTTGCAACACGATAAGTAAATGACTTGCTCCACAACAAGCACCATCTAGACCTGCTCATTTAGATGAAGTGTATCCACTGTACCTCCTCGGCTTATGGCTTCAAACCTATCTACAACACCAATAATTCACTCTGTATGGGTGACTGATGGCTGATTCGTATGTGTGTATTGGCATGTGTTTTTAGGGGGGCAGTGAGGTTGCGTTAGCGAGCAGCCCAGCTCTTGTTGCTGTCGCCATCACTGCTCTACCGAGTCGGGCCTAACGTGTCTGAGAAGTATAGATATACAGCAGGGGGTTGTGCAACACGACAAAGCACAACAAATTAGCACAAGAGTGAGAACATACACAAATATGTCCAAGCATGAAATATTAAATTGCATGTAAATTATTCATAAGATCTGCGGTCTCCCTATGCCTAAGTGAGGTTCATGAGCCTGAGGTTCATTTTCATAAGAGCCACGTAGAATGGCATAATTGTCCTATTAATAATCCAAATAGCTAATTACATAGCTTGCCTACACACAGTGATGAGAGCAGGAATAATTAAAAACATTAATCTGGTTTGATCATCTGTGTAATGATCCGTGTAATAAATAAAATCAGGCATAGGTACCGATGTTGTCATGCCATTTGAGATGTGCAAGTTTTGCCACCCCTTGACGGATACAATTTGTTGGTCTCCTTTGAGCACTAAATGGAAACTCAAAAAAAGAAGCCAAACCTTTGCATTCAACTGCAAGCAGACTGTTAAAAGTTCAGCCTTGCTGCCATAAACCACTGGGTGGAAAAGCCACACCGCAACGAATATATTCTTCAAAATAAACTTCTTAAAACCCCACATCACCTCTTCGCTGGAGTAAACAGGTTAAAAGCATCCCTGGGGTCAGGCGGACCAATATTAAATTGCTAGAGTGGATGCTGACAATGAGAGAGACAGATGGAGAGAGACGGCACCAATGCCACCAAAGCCCATCTGTAAATATGGCATCTAATAAAATGGACTGCGAAGTTAGTGCATGGCTGTGCGAATAATGTCAGGGACTCAGGATCCACCTACACAGGGTAAAAAATAACACACTAATGAACTCCATATATGAACTATTAACTGGTAATTAACAGTTAGATTACAAATAAATTAAAATCTGAGATCAGTAGGTTCGTTGCTAAATTTTGGTGTACACGAGACATTACGGAACGACGTCTGTTGGCTTCTGTCGAGACGCTAGCTCTGCATCACTGGTACCATCTGGGCGAGTATTTTCTGCCAGTGCGATGGGGTCTTATTTCATTTGTACACGAAAGTTGATAGCACTAATTTATATCCCTTTGTTAGCTATAAATTACCTAACGAGCGGTTAATGCATTGCTCATTGCTACCATTTACACTAAGCCTGACATCAATGGGTACATTGTGCGTTGCAGCTGGACATTATATGTATTTCGTGGCTGGGAGTATACTAGATTACGAGTTTTTGTTGCATGTGATGAAGTCTTATGTGAGTGTATTTCACTGTGAAGAGCCTGCTTGTAGTGGAGTACTCAATTATTTATTTAGTAGAGAGGGTGCACTACAGATAGATTGAATATGTAGTGGGCAGAATGCTAGTAACACAATTTCAAACATACAAAATAAATCCGGTATCTAGAACTTAAGGGAATGCAGAGAAGCAGCCATGTATTTGACTAACAGACAGAATTCAACATCCTTTATTGAAGGAGGATGACTCCACTTGAATCTCTGGCAACTAATAATTCAATATAAATGTAACAAAATATTTTGATTTGCGAAGGAAAGAGCTCAAGTTATTCTACATTCTGATAGCCTTTATCACATTTTCAAAAACGTCTGATTCAGAGCTTTAAGATTAATATCCTTAGATGTGGAGTCTTGAGTGCAAAGCTTTGCACCCCCCTCAATCAAAGAAGCAACATGGCATCATCAATTGCTGAGGAATGACAAGATAGCCTGCGGTGCGCAATAACAGATTTAATTCAGCTCACTGATGCCGGTTGAAGGGGAGACATCAGCTGAACAGCCTTCCGTCACGCAAACATTAAAGAATAGAGCAGACTCCTCCTCCTTCCCCTTTCTCTCCCTTTTTTCTTTTCTTCTTGCCTCCCCCTCCTGCAACGCTCATCCTGGCTGCAGCGATCATTACCGCCTACCTTCAGAGAGCTACAGCCTAATTGGCAGAGACATAGACGGAGGTGAGCGCGAGCCGCAGCATGGCCCGACCTCCACGTTAATTGGATATGGGTGTGAATAATGCATGCAGACTAAAGCTTGGATTTTCATTAATACCTTAGGGGGTGGCATTGGATTTAAGGTGCCGCAGCACCAAGTATTTATATTAATAAAAGCAGAAATTGCCAGGTGAGAAATCCCCGTCACCTTTATCGAATCATTTCTTGGGTTGTCTCTGGGATACTTTCAGTCTTTGTATCTGCCCCTCTCCCCAATACCATGGAGACAGTACTCATGGTGGCCATTAGAGGAAAGTTTTGCTCTTCCTCTGTAGTTGCGCTATACTTTTCTTTCTTCCAGTCACACTTTGAGACCTTTCTGAAACTTCTGACCAATACACATTACAAGTCCGGCAACTTGTCTAATCTTTCCACCTTACAACTGAGAGCAATTTGGGGGCTCGGGTCCAGAGTGCTTTCCAGATATGAGCTGACAACAGCGACCCAATGACCTTTTCCATCCTTGGGTGTATTGCACCGCAGCATTCCTGTGGGTAATTCACTCCACCGTGGATGCTACCTGTCTGACAAGGACTTTGTTTTCTTCAGCGTGCGCAGCATTCAACACTTACACTCATACAGCACATAAGTGGACTACCAATGGAGCCCTGCATTTGTCATACTCCCAACAGCCTTCCTCCCTCTGTGTCTTGGCCTTGACTATCAAACTTTTGTTCTTTTCAAACTAGTTTCCAGCTCTATGTAGCAAGCAAACTAAACTATGGTTTATGCAGGTCCGCTTTATTGTGAGAAAGATAAAAGATAAAAGAAAAGATGCATGAAACTTTTTATAGCACCACAATAGATCGGTATTCAGGTGCTTCTGACACGCGGCTCTGCAAACAAAGCACACCGTCAATATGTATAACAGTGAAGGTAAAACACTCTCTTTCAACTTCGAAAAATTACTGCATCTGGTATAATCTCTTTTTTGCCTAATTATTGTTGAAATAAATGCATGTTAAACTGCTGGCTAGATCAATGTTACAGCACAGTAAAGAGGGAAGGAGTGGGGGCGCCGACCGCCCTAAAAACATGTTTACCAGCGACATTTAAATGTGTCACGCCTGTTTCAGTTTCCATTCAACCTCAAATCTATTTCAATTTCACAGTTTTAAAGGTTAAAGTGAAATAAATGGAAGGCTCGTACCGTTAACAGAAGATGAAGGGTTGTCAGCAGATGTGCTGGGGATTCTTGGCTGAGTGGTCGTGTCGCCCTGCCCTGTGTTCTGGACCGCGGGCACTAATCGAATTAATGGCATCACCTCTTTCTCCTGCTCAGACAGACCCTCATCAGGACTGCGTAATCCACCACTGGGAGGCCTGAAGGGGAAACTCCTGTGCTCCATGATGGCGTTGTCCATGCCGCCCTTGTTTTCTCCAGCTTTCGGCGCACTCGGCTTTCTGCGGGAAGCGTCTCCCTGCGGCTGGCTCTGTCCCGACTTCTCACCCATCATGTTCGCCCCCTCACCTCCGGTCCAGTAGCGAAAGGGCCTCATCAGTGTGTTCACAAACTCAGCCAGCACGTTGTTACTGGGGTGAGGCTGGGAAGTTACTGGTGCTACCGTCTGGGATGATTCAGAATAGGCACCGTCTTCCTCCTCATGGGCAGAACCTCCATGGCTTTCCAGGCTCTCAAGATCAGACAAGGCCAGGGCGTTGCTGTCTTTTGTTTCCTCCTGATTGGGTTGGCTGGTGGCAAGTCCTGGTTGTTTTTCATCCCAACTCTCTTCAGGCTTCAAGTGGATTACGATATGCTCCTCAGAGATTTCAGAGGAGTTGTTGATCCCAGCAATGGAGGGAGCCCCTGCTTTGTCCACGTTGACCAAGCCGCTCCAGGTGGAAGTCTTGGAAAAAGAGGCGGCGTGCTGGGCTTCGGTGACTGTGGAGGCAGCTGCTGCCGGGTCAGTGGTGCGGTACAAAGCCAGCGCCTCTGCCGCCTGGACCCCTGCTGGCTGGTGGGCTGCAACAAGCAATTCAAACACACAATTCACTCGGAGCAAGAGTAGCTTTTTTCACTTGACCTGGCTTATCTACTGTTGCACCACACAGCAGTAAACCTCAATTTACTGATCTTCTACCACTGCGTTGAAGTCCTTATCACTACTGAGACTGGGTAGGTGTTGTGGCTTCTACAAACTACTAATGCTATTAAAAAACTAAATACATATATATTGTGGTCATTTCATCTAAATGAGTTTACATAAACAATGTTACAAATGTCCATGTAACATTTTTGGAACAATAAAGAGCGTCATCTATCAGCTTGTTTTGACACCCGCACTGCTGTTCTATTCCCATAATGCACATAAAAAATTGTATAACCTGTCATAATGAAATATGAAAGTGTCATCAACTTTTTTTCTGCATGTGAAAATAGTCTCCTAGTATGCACACAAGAATAATGTAACGTTACATCAGTGAATAAAGCAAAATGTAGTCAGTCTAACATAAAGATCAGTGCATCTTTTCTCTGTCTCAGTTGGCAATGATAAAAAGAGTGTCAGATGGAGTTGCTTCAAACACCAGTCAGTCTTGTTCAAGCTCTTTCGAAATGACTTTCTGCTTTTTGTCCCTGTGTTCCTCTCAGGCTTGCTCATGTAACACAACATTTTCACACACATACTTCGTGCACGACACAATATATATTCCATACTAATTAAAAACCAGACTCGAAGGCAAGTTGCCTTGCAGATTGCAGATACATTCGCCCCTGTTGCCATGGCAATCACCACAATGTTGCAATCAACTTCATCACCACAAGGCATAATGGTACCTCGGTAGCAGTAAGTGTCGAACAGCGCTGTTGTGTCAGGGAAGCCGGTGCGGTTCGGGTTGTTGTATACGGTCCGCACCCCAGGCTCGTCTCCCCCGCAGTTCCTCCTCGGGACGTTGATGGGATAGCGGACACTGCCGTCAGCCAGCCACCCGGGGTCACACTGGTCCAGACCGGCCTGCCAGGCCAAGTAGAGCTGCCCAACGGTAGCCAGCTGGGCTCCAAGGGAATGGCAGTGGGTGGAGGATGTTGCCAGTGTCAGTCTCTCCGACATCGTGGAGTGGAAGACTTCACCTGAAAGAAGGGTAGACATGGAGTTCAGAAATAATCCAGCATGGCCCTGAGAGTATTTCAGCCTTCAGAATAAAAAGTTTGCTACAGACAAATTCACTTTGCTTCAAATTGTACATGAACCCGGAGTCTGTGTAAGTTTTGCGCTATGTTGCTTACAAGGGTGTGTGATAAGCTATGCGCCTGCTCGTTTTAAATACAATCTTTCTCCCTATTGTCTTCTTCTTCTTTGTCAAAGCAATAATAGGTGGACAGATGCAAGCAGCAGGATGAAAAGTTTTACTTACACTTCATGCATACTAATGTGCTTTATTTTTCGCATAAGAATTATTTTACAAAAGTTCAAAGTACAGGCTATATAAAGACAATTCTTTGAATTCAAAGCAGCTGCAAAGGGGGATCTGAGAGACACTGCATGGAATGTGACTGAGAGAGAAGAAAAGAACTTGAAGGAAGCTGAGGTTGATAAAATATGAATAAAATAGTGATGCAAAAATGGTTCTTTTGAAGGTGAGACAGAGCAGGCTGAATGGACAATAGCTGCAAATAAAATCACGATGTGGTCAATGACAGAGTGGAGTTGTTGGTTACAATTGAATTATGTCTGCTTGTTTATCAAAATAGCACAATAATCCATTATTTTTTGACAGTTTCATCACAAAACTGCTACATCTGTAAAAAGTCCAATTGCTCATGTAATCAGCGGCAAAGATGGGATTGTGTGATGTCACGGTCATTCACGAAATGTCAAATGCAGCTATGGCTTCCCAGAAAAGATTTGAACACAGGGCTATTTCAAAATCACACGTCTCGGGATTATTAGGGAGATATTTTTGCCAAAAGCGGAGCATATTTGAGTTCAACGCCAGGAGATTCTGCTGATTCCAAACCATTTCCAAATCCGGTAAATAGTTTTTCTCATCTCATACCTTTTCCAGGAATTCAAAGAGTGTGACAACTCTTGGAAGCTGGAGTTACTGATGTTAACCTGTTTTAGGTCCTTGGCTAAATTGCAAAACAAAGCTTCAGCGGCAAACTCCAGACTCACTTGTCTTGGGAAGCTACCACATCCCCCTACCACCCCCAAAGACACACTCAAAAAACACAGCTTCCGACTCCTACCTTGAAGCTTCTTCGCAAAACAGTAGACATCAAACAGCTCATCAGGGAATCTATTGCCATAGTTACGGACTCCAGGTGAGTCCTCGCGATCGCCATAGCAACCAGGCCGAGGCGATTGGATGGGATACCTGTGGAGTAAACATGGTGAATGGAGAGATAAATAGATATTAGTTTGAAAGAGCCAGCCACATACAAACTCGCCTCCCTGAGGGAAGTTCATCTGAAACAAGATGAAAACTGTTCTGCACTTTAATCATCTCCCTGAAAATTACACAGATTTTCTCCCCAAAGAACAACCACAATAACCACATAAATACATGCCCTGAAAGTCACTGAAACAGCGGTAATATTCCCAAGATGTCACAACAACCTCAGGACTATCGAGTAGCAGGTCACCAAATAGGTTCTTGCTTCTCTTAATTATTGTTTCTCCTGTGTGAGCTTGGCAGAGTAATTACCAAGCCATCCCACTTTACATTGTTTCAAAAAAGGTGAGAAATTCTTTAGCAAAGTAACAATACTGGTCACCCTAAGAGCTTGAAAGAAAAAAAAAATAAAGCTTTGTCCCCACATTATTTTGTCTCCCTCAGTGGCTGTTCAGGGACTCTGCATTATTTTATCCCTGCATTATTTTGTCTTCTGCACTGACGGCTCTTTCTTTCTTTCGGTCCTGTCTTCTGACCATCTGTTCTCTAGATACACGCCTTGAAAACAACATACACACACATGGTATTGTCAAACGTCAGTAAGCAGTCTAAAGACAAAATGAAATGGCCAAAGTAAAACACGGTTGTGCATACGTCAAGGTAACTGTACGGGTCAGGACCAGCCCACAAAGATAACTGTCTATTAGAATGTTGCTTTTTCATGTGTCGATGCTCATTTTGGCGCTGTGAATCCAGCGCTGTCAATGCTTTACCTGTGACCAGAACAATCTGCTGTTTACTTTTGAACTGAGATCCTCTTCGACTAGTTCTTGAGCTACCAACAAAAGAAACCAACAGGAGAAAGGATAGAAAGAAACGGGGGCCAAAACAGGAAGTCAAAGGGAGGCGAGGTTAAAAAAATCAGGAATTCCTTCAATGGCTTGCCATGCCTGTGGGGCTGAGAAAACAGCGATCTATATTCAGGCTCCAACTGAGCAATTATTCCTCAGGAACATTGATTCCAGCAGCACTAGGGCACAGGCAAAGAGGCTGATTAAAAGATTACACTAGGCATACACACAGTTTTGAAGTACGATGAAGACACACATGCTGCACAAACAGAATCACAAATGCACGCGGGCGACACAAATGCACACGTAATTGTAAGCTAACAAAGTTTTCTTATTTATTTTCATCAGAGTCTAACAAAGAAATGTCTTTGTCGTTTCTCGGGTTGTTTCTCTCTCAGCGTTCCTCTCCCTGCTTGGTGGCCGATGTTTTTTCCCCCCTCGGTATTAATTGGACACTTTCCTTTTGGCTGATGTGCGGTTTGAGCCCCCTGAATCTGGACCAATTAGATTGCTCCCGAGTGGAAACAACAGCAGTGTGGAAAGTGAGAAAAGAAAAGAAATGTCGAGGGAAGCCTCACTGCAGGAGGCTTTGTAGAAGGGGGGAAAAAAGAAATCTGTCAGGAAGACAACAGCCGGTCTGCTTGCATGTCGGAGCGACAGCAATTTGAAATTAAAATGCAGATATTGAGAAGACTGTTGAGAGATGAGCTCTGACTAGTAATGTTAAGAAGGACTTAATGAAAGGTGGCAAGCGGAGGCACAAGCTGACGGCTCAGGGGAAGCAGATGTAGTCAACTTCCTTTCAGTGTGCAAACAAGCAATTAGGTGAAATTCTACTGCTCACTTTTGTATTTCCCAGAAACTTCAAAAAGAATCAGAATGACCACACTCATTGTTAAGATTGTGGGTTTTCAACATGTAATAAGCGGCAAAACACTCATTCTTATCCCAGAGTCTGATTGTATGGCAAAATTAAACTGAATTAAATAGCAAGATTTAACAAACACGAGCTGCCTACTGACATTATACGGCTCTAGAATGGTAATTACTGTCAAGCCCTGGATTTTATCATGCATCTGCCATCTATGTGATGTGAGCGTTTAAAATGCGCCTTCATTTAAGTCATAGGCAGGCATTTCAAAATAAATGTCTACATAAAGAGACTTTCATCAAGGGTGAGTGCTGCTATTACAAGAAGACGAATAGCCGTGTCTTTACTTGTCGCCATGCCAACTTTACAAAGGGGCGAACTGGGGAGCTTGTTTGTTTTCACCGTCATTTTCTTCCGCAAACAAACATCTATTTTATTTCTTCTTTTAAATCGCTAATTTCCAGGTGGCCGTCAACTCTAACAACATGCTTACCGCACAGTCTGGTCCGACAGCCATCCAGCGTCGCAGTTGTCATAACCGTCGGCGAAGGTGGCCTCAAGCTGACCCGGCGTGGCGATGACTGCCGAGTTCTCCACGCAAACCCTCTTGGCATCGGCGAAGGACAGAGCGTAGCGGTCGTGAGGGGCCCGGTAGTGAAACACCACACCTGAGGGGGGGAAAGATGGAGGAATGATGCAGGGGAGGGTGCTCGATAAGAACGACGCGATTTTATTGCCCGCCGGCTTTGGGTCATGGAAATATTTATGAACTGCAACCGCGGACTATTAAAACACGAGCATGTACACGCTCACAAAGACATAAACATAAAGCCCCGGAGACATCATCATCATCGCGTGCTGACAATGTTCCATCTGTGCAGGAGGAGAGAATCCAGGCTACGAAAAAAACAACTGCGTACGTGAGTCTCATCTGCATCAGATAGCCGTGCATCTTATCATTAGGGAAGAAACGCAGCCCTTGGATAAAGTGTGACAAACAGCGGTGACGTTTTATTTTACCCCTTTAACACATGTCACCTCGCCGCGCTCCGCCTGCCTCCGCTCGGAACGCAGAGACAAAGACACAGAAAATGGAGAGGAACGCTGAATTCAAAGTGACGCCTGCACTGAACCACGGAGACGGAAAAAAAAGGAGGGTTAGAGGAGGACAGGAATTCAAACAAGCCGAGGAGGTTAAAAAAATTGGGGCTGGGAACAGAGTGAGGCACAATTCCCAGAGCCCGCGCGAGGAGCATATATTCCGCTTAAATGGAAAAGAAATAGCTTCAGAGGTGTCCATCTAACATTCGCTCACCTCCCACCTCTGCCTGCCACTCATGCCATTCATGCAGCTCCCCCCCCGAGGAACATCCGGAGACATGAAAGCCAGTGGGCGTCTGGCAAGTAACACGGGCCCTTTATCTTCCCCGGCTTTGTCGGGGAGAGTGACAGAGATTCCTGCACGATGGAGAGCCGCGTGCCAATTTCAACATTAGCACTTCAGGCTACAAGCGCAGCGACGAGCAAGGAAGGCCGTGTATGTGTTTGCGTGAGCACACACACTTCCCCTCGATCTCAGCAGTCCATCCCAGCATCCTGTCATCTCGGTTTATATTCATCACCTTTGTAGCGACTTGCAGCCTAAATCCTCTTCCTTCTCTATTCCAATTTTCCTTTGAGGCCGTGGGATCTTCTAAACGCTTGTTCTCACTGGCTACTATGTGCACTGGAGAGACAAATGGCTCTCCTTTCAGTGTGGGGAAACCGTGGCTGATTCCACAGGAGGGTTGGCTGCCCAATACCTCTTCTTTCTATTTTTACCCATGGCGTTTTTTCACATATCCCCAAGTCCTCCTGGGAGAAGAACAACAAGGTACCATTTTTGGGTCGACCCGGAGCTTTATGAATGCATGATGCCCTCATTGCATCATGTGGCACTGCTGAATACCGTCCCTTGATAGTTTTAGGTAAACTGCATTAAAACACTGAAAAAGAGCAGGTGATTTGTTGACTCATTATAATGTGGCCACCTTTTTCCTTGGGAGTCTCAAATGTAATAGTCGTTTAACCCGTTTTGTGGATGCAGAGTGCAGGTTAAGTGTCTTATCTAAAATTTTACACCACAGAGCCAGCAATAACTATAGCAGCAGAAGCTTCTGACCATCTGCTGTAACTTCTTCATATATACAAATTGTTAGAGAATGAGAAAAGGGTTTTATCTTGGCTACATCACATTAATATTGAATAATAAATCAGGTCTCAAATCAATTTTGTGTAAATGCCTCATCCCGGGTTCAGAGGTGCCTGGCGCATATCCCAGCAGTCACTGGGCAAAAGACCGGACAAACCCTGGATAAGTCTAGGTCTCACATCAGTTATTGCAATTTTGGACTCGTAACTTTAATTTAAATAACCATCCGCATTTACCAAGGAAATTGTGTTAGTAATGGAAACTGAGTTGACTTTGCCTTTAAAAGAGTAAGCAGCAAAGTCTCAACATATTGAGCAGACATTTAAGATAATATGACAAGCTTCTGGTCATTACCATTTCCTGGGGGAAATATATGCAAAATCACAACTTTATGTTCATTAGCAAGCTGCTAATTTAGCCTTTTTTCATTTTGTCTTCCTCCTAATGCCTAAAATAACATTATGAGAGCAGCGAGAGTGAGCTAAACAGTTTATTATGGGCTGGGCAGCCCAACAATGAGACTAATTATCAAACTTAAAGCTGAGGAAAGCAGCAGGGGGTGATAACTCCCTGTAGGTTCATATTGAGACCCAACTCTAATATTATATATTGCCATTTTATCAACTTTTAATATACAGCATATATCATCTAAAATATGGCCTATTGATGTTTTAGGTTTATATCCCTCCAAGAATCGGAACGACAGACCTCCGATGCGAGAACTGATTTCAATAACATTTTACCTTTTTCTGTAACATTTTCTTTACTTACAGAGCAGATTAATGTTTGCTGATGGGTGCTTTCCATTATGTCCCTCTCATGTGATAAAAGAACCGTGTTAAAACTGTCGTGAGAGGATGTAGAAACAATTACGACACTACTTTCGCCATGCTTGGTTCTCACATGTTACCCTTTGTCCTCTAGACCAGTTAATGTTAGGCAGCCATATCTCACCACAGACAGCGGCTGACACAAACAATCGATATCGCCACGTTCTAATTGGTGAGACACAAGCAATTGACCGGTCAATATGTGCCAAGAGAAGGAAAGAAGACAAAGCAGAAAGCAAGTGAGACCGCGGCAGCACGAGAGAAATTAAGGAGGAGATGGCTAGAGAGGAAGGACATCTCATAGGGTCTTGGACACACACACAAATGAGTCCATGAGAAGAGCTGTGTGCATTAATATGATATTGATATAGCTGAACACTATCAATATCTCCTCATTAATACGTTAAGCACTCAGTAGAATTAGTGTGAGGACGGCTGTGGTCGGCTATGTAGCGTGACTGCCAATTAAGACTAAGCCCTGGAGATGGCTTCTCCTCGCCGGCTTCGTAATTGGTTTCTCTCTGAAGGACTGGTTTTCATAGCGTGTTAATTGATTGGCCAATAGAGGGAGAATGCAGGGTCTCCCACGCATTGTGGCAGGGGGGACTGCTCACTAAATGCAAAGGGCTCTTACGGAAGAGACGTGAGGCACACTTCTGTTGTGAGAAGCATTCCTTGTGGAAATTGTAAACTCACAGATCCATAGCGGAACTTCTCACACACTCTCAGCTCTAAGTGTGCATCGGCATTGAGGTTTCCTGTGTTACGGGCCCAGCAGATATTAATGGAGATGACGTTAGCGACACCAGCGCGGCTTTTTGACAAGCGGAAGCTACCGTGCAAAGTGGCTAATGATTTGTGATTCCCCATGGTCATTATGATAATAGCTTATTATCAAAAATAGTGAGTGACCTGGAAAGAACCTGATGATTGCTCTGCAGCTAAAATACTCTGACACAGTAATTATGGCTGCACTAACACAGGTAGTCGAGCAATTCCACAGATATGGGTGTCCTGGATACAGATAATGCTGTAAATGCTTTGTCCATTTAGTAAAGCCACAGAGAGCCATAAAAAAGCTCTCGCAGAAGCACTATTTGACAATGGTGTACACCACTGGGTTCCAACCTTATTGGTTTCATTAGGCTTTTGGAGCACGAACAACACCTGAGTGGCCAAAGTCAATGATATTTAATGTGCTTTTGTTTCTTCAGCTTTTCCCCTTCATCATACATTCTACACAGAGAGTAAACAACCCCTTTGTGTAATGGCTGCATTGCTTCACATGGACAGCAGGGTTATTATTATTCATAGTGGCTGCTTCAGTTGACTATTCAAAACCAAACTGCAATAGCGTTGATTCGCATTGTGTATATGCAAAAATAGGTGCACTTGGAGGACGTCTAATCCAGTTTTAATTAAACCTACTTTGCTTGTCAACACTAAAATATGAAAATAGCTAAAAGATGACAGTGAATCACAGACATAATTTGGTTTATGAGGGCTTGCTCACACTTTTTCATTATTCCAGTAAGACTTTACTGCCGTGACTGCCCAGATTTAAGTGCCGTAGTCCGCAGCAAACGCGGCTATCGCAAGTTGCTATACTTCAAAATTAATGACAGAATCTCCATTAAACTTTCATTACCTCAGTACCTCTCTTGGACACTCTTACTGCCATTGTCCCAGAGTTCAGATGACGAAAGGCTTGGCAAGCAATAACAATTTTCCGAACTAGAACAGTGTTTGTTTTTGGAGATATTGCTAAAATGTGCAGTTCAATTTTCATTTTTGATGTATTTCTTAGAGTAACTGCTTCCAACGGCAATTTACTGGCAATGCACGCACTCTCTATCAGCAACTAACTGAAGCTCTGGAGGTGCAAAATGGGAGATCCTGCACATCTCTCCCCTCTTAGATAAATTGTAAGCCGTTGCATTGGGAGACAATGCTGTTATGTTTACCTGTGACCTCCAGGGGAACTGTGTCCTGCTCATCGTTGATGCCAACCACCACCTCACAGCGGTAGAGACCAGAGTCGCTGGAACGCAGCCCTGTAAGCGCGAGGCTGGCGTTGTATCGGTTGTCGTTGTATCCAGGCAGTGTTACGCGACCCTGGAAGGCCTTCTTCACCTGTGGGAGGCAGGCAAGAGAACAAAAGTGTGGGCAGTCAAGGTAAGAGAAAATAGGAAATAAAGATGAAAGGATGAGGTGAGAGGGAAAAGTGGTGGTCGGAGGGAGAGTAAGGAGATAAGCGGTGGGGACAGTGTGAAGTGGATGAAGCAAAGACATAAAAAAGAGGACGGTGGAGGAGGAGGCTTTTATGGCGGGGAAGAAAGATGACTGAAAACACTGAGCTGGGTGAAATAAACCACAAAGTGATCCGTTTTTTCATGAGAAATTGGACAAAAACATTTTACACGTGCTCTCGCTTTACCTTGACCACATTGTCTTTGGCGACAAGGACCGACTGTTCCTTCTGCAGGCCGTCTGAGCCTCTCTGGCCCCAAACCTTGGTCCACTTGATCCGGGGGGGCTCATGGGATGAGCCAGCCCCGGGGCGGAGGGTGAAGAGGCAGGGGAGCAGAACGGTTTTGGACAGCTCCTCACTAATGGTCTGATGGGTCACCTTCCGCATATTCACCACCGTGTCAGCCCTGGTTATGCCTACGAAGAGAGGAGGAGAGGAGAGGAGAGGAGATCAATGCCGTGTTGTAAATGAAGCCACGGGACACTGTTTCTCAAGGACATCAAACAGTAAGAAGATCGCTTCTTGTGGAATAAAAAAGCTTGTCTTCTCAGTTCCTTTGTCCCATCCGATCCACCTGGTCGCAGACTTAAAGGGGACAAACAGCAGCTCCTTGTGTTTCCCCAATTATTGGTCATTGATCTTGCAGACCATTATTGTGTTACCCAAACAGTGGGAGGCAGGGCTAAACTGTGGAGGGGATATATCAAGAGTACTTTCATAAGCCATGCATCAAACCAGTATATGCATTATGGGATCAATATTGCCGCCTCCTCGATGCTTATAGCACCGCCGGCACAGATACAAATCCCGCTCTCATCAAAACAACTGACGGTCGAGAAGGAGAGAAACAAAGGGCATCTTGGTAAGATATTCAGGATACGGTGCATTTATAATGGCTTCAGGCTTCGTGTTCAGCACAATTCCGCAATGTTCCACTGCATATTTCATTGTTGCATTTTCCTCCCAAGCAATGTAAAACTCATTTCACATCGGCGCAAACAATGGAAGCATCAACGCATACATTATCATCATACTGTAATCCTGTGTCACCTTGTCGGAAAAGACAGAGGTGCCTCATTTACATTGCAGAGGGAAACTGTGAGTCCCGTCCTCTCTGAAATGCAGGTTATCATCTCTGCACGATCTGCATGTTTATCCAGTGTGCACAGGATGTGAATGAGGTTTACCTGTGAGGTTTTAACCCCCGTCTGACTGTTCTCTGCATCGTCTGCCGCTCTTCCTTTTCCTTTTTTTCTTTTAGCTCTGTGGGACACCGAGTCACCACGTCTTCTATCTTTAATTGCCCCCAATCCCAGCGGCGCCGCATGTGTTTTTTTCAAATCAGCACGCCATTTTTGGCCATGCTGGCGTCTTCATCACATATTCATCCGGGTGCTTTGTTCCAGACTGCAATACCTGGACCACCATTGGCTTGCCGTGAATGTCTGAAAAGACCAAGATCAAGGTTCCGGGATGACAGTACCTAATTACATTGGTGATCCGCTGGCTTCTCCTCTAGCTCCACTCTGAGGCTGACATTTGTGGAGGAGTAAAATATCTCGACAACTATTGGATGGATTACCATGAAATATGGTATACACATTCATGCCCTTCGATGGATGAATTGCTGAGCCCCCAATTTCCACTGCCATTGGATCAAATTTTCACATTCATCTTATAGCTGAAATAAATGTTAAATCTGACATTTCTATAACCCTCAGTATTTCATCTTTACAGCTAATTTGCAGATTGCATGTTTAAGACTCCAAACCTGCAGTTTGTGTTTGTATTTTTGGCTCCTGCTTTTTGCCTTTATGATGCTGTTAACTCTGCTGACAGTTTTGTCAAAGCACAAAGTGTCATGCAGCCTCACTTGGAGCCTCACTAAAGTCACTTTCTTGAGATTGTTGGTTCTGAGAGGACAACTGTTATTTACAACCCTCCCACAGTGTCAATCAAAAATATACTCTGATAGTGCTGGGGGAAAGAAGACAAAAAAAGCTCTAAAGAGAGTGAAGAAAGCAAAGACAGTAAATTGTAAAAGAATTTAAGAACAGAAGAAGTCCCGTCTACCAGAGTTGGGTGGTAACACTATGTGGTTGAACAGAGGAGAAAATGAGTCTATTGATTTCTTTTCATCTGTGTCAGTTTCTACCACCAACTTTCCATGTCTCCGGCTCCGTTCCTGTCTGATTGGATGCATGTTAAAGTGCTACACACTGCAGGGGCGGCCTCTCCTGTAATTAAACGCAAGAGCGGTGGAACAGTATTTTGCCACCGGTCATGGCCCGTAACTGCTGGAGTCGCACAACCCCTGTGTCCTTCTTTCTGCTCTGTCATTTTCTCCCCCATCTGTCCTACCATTCTGTTTTTCCATCGACTACACCACGGTATAGGACCACCAACCGGCTTTCAGATGAACGTTTCTCTTCTTCTCAGCGATGTACTTTCCACCAGGGAATCTTATTTCATCCTCCATCAGCCTATATGCTCTGTGTGTAGGGGAACTTTGTCTCAGTCAGAATTCACTATCTTTCAGAGCATTCTTGACTGAAATTCAACTTTGGATCAGTTGGCCAATTTTTTGAATTCCACTGAATTTTGATGGGGTATTTATCTGAAAAAGTGCGTGTGCGTGCTTTGCTTTGCACACACAAGAGAAAACATCTCATCTCTCTCATTTGATATTCATGGAACAGTGACAGCATGTACCGCGCGCACACAAAAACACACACCTACACACGCACATGCACTACTTTGAAAGCACCATTTCTCATTCCTTGCTGGACGTTTAATGTGCCTTTGTGTGCACAAAAAAAAGCAGACACGTGTCATCTATGCTCGTTGCAGTGACTGTTACGCCATTGCAGTTGCTCAAACTAAGAGGTCGAGAGCCTCGTTGCTGATCAGCCCACCCATCACATATCAAACCCCCCTCCCACATAAACACACATAAATGTTCTCCTCCTCTTTGCCTCTCGCAGTGACAGCATCTAAGACAAGCCCCACTTGTCCAATGCCCCCCCCCCACCACCACCACCACCACCACCAACACACCAACACACCAACTGATCTACGTTGCTCTGCATGTCAGCTTCAAATGGGATTTGTGCTCTGGAATGGCCTCTCTTTTCGCACTTGAGAGGAACTCGAGCCGCTGAGTGAGGTGACCTGTGAAACAAAATGTATGAGGTTTTCAAAGGCAGCGGGATGAGAGAAGAACGAGGGAGGTGGAAGCGAGGTGAGGAATAAATAAGCAAAGCATTGCGGGTCACCAACAATTGGTGCGCTGACCAAGATGGTGTGTCAGTCAATTGGAGGGTCCGCCAGGTTGCGATGGCTCAACAGCAATCGGTATGGATCTCGTTCATGCATCGGCAGTTCCAAACGACTGGTAATGATTCCTCTTTTTCTATCTCTGGTGTCGCCACCAGGACGTGAACATTTTACAAGAAAAGTGAGTGATCTCACAGTCAAATTAAATACATTTAAGAAACGACTGAATGCATGCAAATTTGATCGGCTATTTTTGCCTGCTGCTAATTAGCAAACAGCCTGCCTTTCCCTAGAATCATTATCCTCTCTAATTACAGCCTTTATGTCATTTCCTTTGACACTCAGCATATGACATATAAGCACCATTTCCTCGCACCCCTGTTCGTCATAAATCAGTCTTGGAAAATACAACACTGTTTACGTTGTCTCACCACTGTGCCAGCAAACCGCAAGGACTGCGTGTTCTGAAAAATGACATCGTAAAAAAATATCCATTAATTTGTCTATGAAAGTCAGGTGACAATTAGGGTCTTATTAGGGGGCCGGCAACAGGCTTTGAATGCCCTCCTTCTGGGCAAAAGTAAACAATTTGTCACGTCCTGCTAATTACATGGACATTCTTGTCATCTGAGTTCCCCACCACGGTCACAATCACTTTGCTCGCTGCTTGCATTTTTTTTTTCTCCTTTGGAGCTCGTTTTCAACAGATGTCTTGTAATTCATCTTTAATCATGCATTTTCCAAACACCTACACAGTTGGGAGTTGGAGTGCAAGAGAATATTCAGACCTCTGTGCGGTCTCATCCTGCTCTGTGATCACATTGTGTTTTAATGGAGCCTTGTTAACAATACAGATGTTCTAGTCTTGTGTGTGTGTGTGTGTTCTGTGTATGTGTGTGTGTGTGTATGTGTGTGTGTTTCTTACACCATGACACAGCTAGTTGACAGTGTCGACAGTAGGCCTACCAAGCGTAGGTCACCCACATTTTAGCAATTACCCTGTGAGCTGCTGAATGGTTACATACATAAAACAAGGACAAAATACCGCTAAAGTGTTGAAATACACTTCATTTAGCTGTAATTTAGGTCTCGCGAAGTGTGCAATTAGTATGATGATCACAATGAAAGTGCTTCTGCTTTGTGAGATGCACAATGAGAAAAAAGTTGTTTTTTGTTTGTGAATGTAAAACACATTTAAGACCATGTAGCGTATTTGTTGAGTTTTATAAGAGTAGGCAAATATAAAGGCGTTTCTGTGTATTGCGGTAACCACTAAGTGTCTCTGGAGCATGATGGAGGAGTAGAGGGAAAATCTTCAAATGCATCTTGTGTGACAGCAGAGATATACTTTTGTCACTCTCAAACACGCAAAGGGAAAACAGACGCTCGGGAAGAGATGCGCAAGCACGATTGACAAAACACAAGTGGGGGTGTAACACCAAATCTGAAGGTGGCGAAAGCTGAAGGTATGTGTCAATGGAGAAATTGGAGTGATGTGATGTGGAAAGGATTGGCGAGGATATGATGGAAGGAAGTAGAGATGTGCTGCTGCGCGTCAGCAGGAGGTGTGTTAAGTCCGACTTAGTGGCAAATTCACGCTTGCCCGCACAGACTCAAACCACAGAGGAGACATCCTTCACAAGAAGCTATCAGATTCCACTCGCCGCTGTCACTCTTTCTTTGCTCTACTCTTCAGAACATGGCAGTCAACATTGTTAACGACAAACGAAGAGAAAGACGACTGAATAACAATTTGAGCCCCGAATTGCCTAGAGCTTGCTTGAAACAAAAACTACAACAAATTTATTCTTTGGCAAGGCATCGATAACGCCAAATTAGTTTGCCGGAACCCTGCAAGGTTCCATCCGGTTGAACACCGTTTGAGCAACATCATTCTACTTATGCCGCCAGTCGCAAGATAGCAACACAAATTAGGCTAAACACACTTAACAATCACACATCCGCCCGCATCCTACCCCTCCTGCTCCCTGTCTCGACTTCATTTGCTCAAAAAATTATCTTGTTTTCGCAATTTGCACAAGTAAATCAAATGAAATTAATTGCAGATCCTCTTGAAAACAAAAATCGTAAATTAAATTGCGAAGGAGGCCAGGTGAAAAAGAAAACAAAACACAAACATAGCCCTCTTCCTCTGCGGTAATGAATGTAAACTAGCGAGGCTCCCTGTTGCCTTTGCTGTATCAAATCTGCATTTAGATGGAAATGTTATCACAGGTATAAACCCAAAAGAGAACGCCCTTTGTTTGAATATCTATCTTGTTTGCCGCTGCTCTTTGTCACTTTTGTCTGAGCAAGTCTCACCTGGCTGTTGGGTTCTAAAAGAGAAAACACTGATGCTGAGGTTCAAAACAAAGAAACGTGGCTGGCAAAGCCCGCCCATGGGACATGAACGTAAACGTGTTTTCTTAACCTGCAGAGGGTAAAGGGAGCAGACACTCTCCTGAAAGCTCCATTTCCAACCTCTTGCAGGTACAGTAGCACCGCTTTTTTTTTCTTTCTCTCAGCTGGTTTGCAGTGGCGTCGACGTGATGATCACCACCGGCCCATCTGTCTTCGCTTTAGAGGTGCTCGAGGATTATTAAACACTGTCGGAGAGCCTTTATGCGTCTGGCACGGAGCTGAACACAGACACAGGGTGGGCGGTAATGGCATTTTCACTATAATAAGAACACAATTACACACATCATTCTTTGTTTTTTTTATTTCTCTTTGTGCTCCTTTTTCCCTCCTCTGCTTTCTGTATTTTTATGGCTTTGCAAATGATCGAGGGTCCCCTCTTTGTTCACCCTCTCCACATGCAGGCAGCCAGGCGGCCACTCGAAAGCTACCGGGGCTGATGGAGTGCATCCTCTACTGTCATCGCTGCTTGAGTGCTGCTCCCTGCCAGCTGATCGCGTGTTTGTGTGTTTGTGCAAACATGTGTGTAGGTTATAAATCATGACAGATGAGCTGTCTTACGGAGGCTTGTTGCCACTGGTTGATCGCTGTGTTAGAAAATGACAGCTGAAAACTGGACTGCAGTGGGATTCGGTATTATTAGAGTTGGTTTGAATTTGAAGTGTGCCGGTTGTGGCTTATTCAAACATGTTTTCGACTTATATTACTTTTTTTCCTCCACAATAGGTATTGGGAACATTTGGACTGTGAAATCACAGGACTTCTATCAGAGAATGTGGAGAAAAACAGAATACATTCCATAAAAGCGTTTGCCATGTTTCAACGGCAAGAATAGGGAGTTGAAGTTAAAAGCATCATTTCTCTGTTGGCAGCACATTGGTAAAATCAAACAACCTTAACATGGTAAATGTGAGGTTGATATCTGTTCACTGCTCTTTTGTTCCGCAATGTAAAAAAAAAAAAAAATCTATCTAATACGACCTTCGGCGACACGGAGAAACAAAAGAACAAAAGAGCGACCAAAGATAACACAGAGAGAGAGGGTTGTTTTCTAAGCAGATATTTGATCACTTAGCAGGAGAAGACAAATACGCTGAAAACAAAACTGCACCCAAACAAGCCCCAAATTAATAACCATGGCAACGGAGGAACGGCAGTTTCCACAGATGCGGATATTCTAATCAGAGCTTCATAAACACACACACTTTACAATGTGCTTTGGGGGTGGTCTCTTCAAAGCACAGATCTGAGGCTGTGTACTGTATAATGTAAATTGAATGAGGGGAAACTGGTGCCTTCCCTCTTGCCCCCCCCAACTGTGTTTGCGCAGCTGTCTTTCCCTTTCAAGATACACAAACTGGAAATTGGCAAATACACGGTCGCACACATGCATGCGAAGACACTCAAAAAGAGAGAGAGTGTTTCCTCCCGCGTGCTCTGGTGTGTCGGTGCACATTCACGTCGGCTGTCTGGGCACAGCGGGTCTGCTGTGTGGACATCACGCAGGGTTCGGAAATGATGTCTCAGCGCTGACATTCCCTCGCATGAGATCTTCTCCCCCTCCAAAACCGCCTTCCTCTACTCCCCACCGCAATGTTTTTTTTTTTTAGATATCGTGCTCAATTTCACCTCTCGCAACCTTTCCTGTCTCGGCAATCCGATTTTCAGCCGTCTCCTCCACTTCTCCCGGCTTTCTGTCTGCTTAATTGCATCACGCCTTTGTTTCACCTCTCACATTCCGGCCCGCCCCGCGTTTACTATATTCTCTGATCATCCCTCAAACCTTTTGTGACCCAGACCGCCTCTTCTTGACGCTCCTCCTCTCTTGCTGACAAATCAAACTATCTGCTCCCGCTCTCCGACTCATACCAGGCCGCATCAGGCTTCACAGGATGTCCCCCGGGGCTGCTGCCGGAACTAATTTTGTACCTTCTGAAGCATAATGATACGTTTATCTCGTGTGGCATACGGCCAGCATTTCAAATTCATAAACACACATAACACACACATGCACGCGCATGCAGAGGAGTCGACGGACAAAAGAGCAGGCACACTCGCTCCCTAATCCCCCCACCACCACCGCCATCATCACTACCCCGTGTCCCCCAACCTTCTTTTCCAATCTCTGGGCTGTCAAGCAACGTGTCACAGGGTGAGCTTCAGTGCCAAGCCTCCCTGTAGCCCTCTACCTCCCATTGACTATTTCCAGAGTTACTCAGCTGAAAAAAAGCACAAAATGCAGGAAGGAAGATAGAGAGAGAGAGAGAGAGCGGAGAGCAAGCAAAAAAAAAAAAAAGACATTAATGCCTTCAAAATCCAAAACTCCTCTAGAGCAGAGGCAGGGAGTGTCGATCTGCATGACATATTCTGAAAAGTGCATGTGAGTGCATTCTCAGGCCCCTCAGAGATGCTGTGTGTGTGGGATACAGTGCGCGCTGCCGCTCTGTAAAGTTGGCTGCATAATCTACCTGGCAGATGTAACCTGAGGGTTTCCAAACACACTCATACACACACAATCAGAAAGACAGAGGAGTTCTGCCCGGGAGTGTGAGCCCTGAGTCACAGAGAGGCCCCCGGTGCCAGGTCTGTTGATATATATATATAATTTGTTTTCTTTCGGTCTTTATGCCTTTACAGAAGACAGAGGCAATACAACACAGAGAGGAACAGACGGCAGGGGAGGGCAGCGAGAGCAGCGAGGAGGCGTGCAGTCTGTCCTACATACATGCAAACACATGCATGTACACAGCAGGGAGGGCAGGGACAATACAGAAAGGGCAAAGAAAGATTTGGAGGTGAGCTGCAAACTTTGCACTGGAGAACTCTAGAGTAGATAAAACTAGCCCCCAAAAAAATGACCAAAAAATGAAACAGATGGGAACACTGTAAAGGAAAGCTGAGTAAACCCTGTTACGTGATGATTCTCGATCCTTCTCTGAAAAATTAAGGGTTTAAAACATAATGCAGACTAATGCAAAATGTCAAGTCTTTCTCCTGAGTTTGCATAACTTGCTGACACATAATGAGGAGATTAAGATCCTAAACTCCACTCTTTTCAACTGAATCAAAGTGAATTTTAATGAGCTCTCCGATCTTAGAAATAAATAACTCTGAGGCTTAACAAAATATCAAACTCCTCTCACCCGCTTACAAACGAATGAATCCTCAAATTTGTTTTTCGGTTCATATTTACATGCATATCTGTTTGCCCTCATCTAGGAAGCGCAGTGGGGGCAATTACGAGCCATTGAAAGAAACGGAATAAGTGGGTTAGCTTCTAAGCTGTAAGGGTTTTACAGAAAAAAAAAGTGGACAGGCTGAGAGACGGGAAACGTCAGAGTCAGTGAGAAGATCTGACACGTTATTTTAGTGATGGCCTTGGTGAGCCAGAAATCCCAAACTGAAAGCAGGATGATCAGAGGGTCAGTAATTGTGCTGCTGTCATTGACTTTTTTTTTTCCAATCTGCAATCTGATTGAATTGGACAAGATTGATAAACACAATGGAAGGCAGGCGTGAGAAATTCTGCCAAAGTTCGACAATGACGTGAGCTTCAGAGGATGACTGGATTTCCTTCATCTGGCATCAGTCTGCCCTTCAAGCTGGTTTTGGGCAGCCGTTCCTCCCAGTTAAAATGCAACAAGGGCGCTTTCTGTGTCACATCCTGTCCTCTGCAATACTTTCATCTAAATTCCCCCGCTGTTTGTTAGAGAAAGTTGAGAGTAAACAGCGCCATTTACAGTTTAAATCGTGCTCAATGTTTCATTTTTTGTCCCCAAGGGGTTATTAACGATGGCATGTGGCCGGCTCATTATGCACATTAGATTTTCAGGTAACAGCTGGAGGATTTTTGTAATCACATGCATTTCTCTTAATAAGAAGAAAAAGACAAAAACAACAGAGCCTGTTGAAAACTTTGGAGGAAGTCGATCACAGGTGAGGTGCCAGACACTGCCTACGGTTTAATGAGGACTCACCGCTGCCCGCGGTCTGAAGCAGAAGGAGGGCCAGCAGGGGCTGCAGTCCACACGCAGGCAGTCCGCCCCGCATCCTGCTGCACCTGGAGACAGAGATGAAGAGACGGGGAGAAAATGTGAGCACACAAAGGACGATGAAATCAACATGTCGCCCTCAGAAGACTCCTCTGATCCGCACTGTGGGCTCCGATGAGTCAATTGTCGCTCTTTTTTCCCCACCCACCGAGAGACCCTTAGCATAGAGAGCCATCGAATCATTCTTCACTTTAATACCCTTTCATAATGTGGGTGCGATTACAAATAAACCCAATAGGACCATCACGTCTCATCTCTCTAAAGTATTATTAAAATATTATTACACTTCAAAGACTTCTCAAGGATGAAATTTTCAGCCTTCTTCATCCATTGTCTTTGCCCATTTATTCCTACTTAGGGAGACAGGGTGGTTAAAGCTATCCCAGCATGCAACAGGGAGGTGTTTGAAAAAGATCAGGCTGAATGTGATAGACTGGCAACTCTCCCGTGGTTCTTGTTAGACGTCGATGCCAGCGCTCCCCAAAAACCACCTGGCTTGTGTGGGTTTTGTTGTTTTTTTGTTGCTTTTTTCCCAAAATCCACACCAACACATGGCCAACTGCACCAAACATTGAGCCATCCTGCGACGACACTGTCCCTAAATGTTGGAATGAGATGTGACGGCATTGAAGAGACTGAATTCCAGTTGGAAAAATTAAATATACAGAATGCATCGTAAATAAAAGCATGTTTGCCCAAGCGAGGTGTGAGATTAACAGTACACCGACTCAGCTGTGTGAGGGGAAATATTTTTTTTGCACCATGCTATTCACAGCGGGGAGAAATACTGATGCATTTCAACAATGGTAACAGTCAGATAAGAGAAGTAAAGCCAAATCTAACATGATGGGCCGCTGGGTGTTGCATACGGAAAAGCTGGAAACTCTGCCGAGCAGAAAAATATCAAAGCTGTGCAGAAGCTGTCACATTAAAGATTGAAAAAAAAAAACCTATTTGAAAAGATGAGTTGATGGGAATCATCTATAGAATGTCTGCATAGATTTACTTGGACAAAGACTTTCTTTTTTCTTTTCCTGAAATAGCTCGGGAATATTGCAGCGGTCTTAAACACAAAGTCATTTTCAATCTCCAAGGGAGGAGACTCGGTTTGATGTGCCACATAAAAAATACATAAGTGACTATCTCGGTGTACATAAATGTGTTTTTATAAATCCTTCAAAATATATATATTTTCTTGCTTTCTGGCTGTTTGAGCCCTAAAGGCAGCCTGCAGAAAGCGAGAAAAGAAGTTGGGAATAAAGGGAAGCGGAGCAGAAAAGTAATGTCTCTGCACCTGTGTGTTTATTGCGATATATTGGACTAATACATGCGCTGCAGAAGACACTGGACAGAGACCAGATGCGAGGTAAGTCAGCCTCAGCCGTGAGGCCCGAGAAGCCCTGAGTGTAAATAATAAATGTGGGCTCTCTGGGGACGTGGTGGGCCGAGCAGGGCCCGAGGGCAGGGGAGGATTTGGTGGGGGCTGGGGGGGTGGGGGGTGGGGCAGTTGGAGGAGGAGGGCTTGGTGGCTGATGGCCGAGATGCTGGGTACAGATAGCCGGTGTTGGTTACAACAGTGCACCTCTGCTCGGACTCTGTCTCCGAGGTACAAGCGAAGGACAAAAACACCTACCTCATAACAAATACCTCTGCTGTTCAGCGGTCCGGCGGAAGCCGATTTGAGGGTCTCTGGGCGATTGGTGGTCACATCATTTTGAAGCACAGAGTTTAACAATCCATTCAGTCGTAATGTGGTAAGACGCATTTGACATTGTGAAAATAAACAATCGTAATTCTCACCTACTGCATTTGTATACAGTGCCATTGCGAGTGCACAGACGTAGCCATAAAGGAGCAATCATTGGTGTATCAGGCTTCCTGTGAAGAACTTCCAACACTCTGAGAAAGATTTGCTCTAAAGACAAGCTGGTAACCACTGTGGAATAAGATGGAAACGCTCATGTAAATGTACTCAGGGAGATAGTGAATACCTCAGATGGACCTGTGTCCTTAACAACTCCTCGGAGCAATCTTTACTCTTTAAACAAGCAATTTCCACTAAACAGGAGTGACACGGATTTGGGATTTTGGAGTGACATTCTATTTACCAGCCTTCCAAGAAGCAATTTAAATGCACCAAGTCACCTAAATAGACTCACCGCTACCATCCACAACTGCTTACTATGACAAAAGTACAAACCTCCAGATGATAACGACACTTTTGGAATTTTTAATTGCATGCTGAAATGTACACAGCTGTCACACCTGCTGGCTGGCAGGTATACAAACCACCATGAACCATTGGTTTTCTCTACTTCTGTCTCTATATGTATACTGTATATGCAAGTCCCAAAGGGAAGTCTCCTATACAAATCAAAAAGGAATTGCAATAAGAGGTCTGCATATTGACAGGTTTCCATTGGGTGAAACAAGGATTCAGCTGAGAGATGTCTCACAAATAAAACTGCAATCATCTAAATATTAACATTATTGGACAGAGTGATCTACAGTATTTGTGTGTGATGTAACAAAGGTTTATACAACCTATTGGTTTTATTCAAGTCCCTGTAGTGTTTTTTATCACTTGGCAAAAGATGTGTTGGTGTGAATTTCCGAGCTGTTTGCAGAAGGCTGTTACTGTGCTTGAACCTGCACTCATTTCCTTACCATGGTAACCCAGACTCACTCCTTAACCTCTTTCTCGCTCTCTCTCACTCACTTTTGCGAGTGACCAAGCTATGACCAAGCTATTTTTCCCTTTTATTTTGCCCACCCATCATCTCTCAAGCACGCTTGCTCTTGCAACTGTAATCTTCTTCTCTTTTGCAATTGATTTTTTATTTTCTATTCTACCCTTATATTTTACACAGACATTCACTATTGTAAAGTCCAATAGCAGAATAACATTCACCTCTTTGCCTTTTTACGTTGGACTTCTCCGGTGCCCAGGAGCAGTTAGTGGTTCAGTTTTATGTTGTTGGTTTATTTTAAAGGTGCTAGGGAGTAGAACAGGCAACATGTTGCATATTCTGCATGTTATTGTTTTTTTGATACAAGGTCATCTTTGTGTCTTCACCATAGTTACCTACTATGATTTAGGGGAAAAAAAGTAATGGTTGTCTGTATGTTTCTCAATCTGATATTAAATAGGAAACACACTGCTGGTGTTTTACTGCTAATTAGACCTGTTAGTACAGCTTTGTTCATTTACATTAAATTAGAGGTAGATGTCTCAAAAAGATTAACAAAAGATGGACAATAAATTAACTGGATTATTTTAACAGGAGAGAGTCGCTATCATAGAATGGGCACATCGAAAAGTTATCCTTCAAAGTTCTTAAGTTATGCACCCCCCATCACATGTGGGCCTTTTCCATTTCTGGTGACTGTCATTTTCTTTCATCTATATTCCATTTGTCTGTTTTTTGTTTGCTTGTCCTTGCTTTATTCACATGGTTGTTTTGTGTCTCATTTCTTCATTTGTTTACAGCACTGTGCACAGACGCCGCCTGCAGGATTTCGCCAAGTCATTACAATTCTTGTTCGACTTCAATCCTGCTGTTGAATCATAAACCTGTGACATTTCACTGGAAGCCAATGTCGCCTCATATGTCGCACCAGTCCGTAGACCCAGACAGATGTCAGCATGGCAGGCTAGCGTACTCTCCGCCCGGCTCACAAATGCCACAAATAATGTAGATGTAGCAGAAAGACAGACTTGGGAGACAGATAAATAGATGGCTGCAGACAGACGGGCGGACAAAAAGTCCAATTGACGCAAGAAGAAGCCGGGCTGTCGCATCTTTGTTTCCTGTCCTCCAAGACCTTTACGGAATCCACCTAAGGCTTTTATGGAGAATGACTGATCCAACCCATCTGTCATCCCATCTTAATCTCACCTTCTACCTTATTCTGTCTATATTTGGATAAATTTAGCGGCCAGTCTGCCACCATCTGCATTCATGACGCAGAGAGGTCTCTCTTTTTTTGGCATCTTATGTTCTCCCATTTTCTCGAATTTGCTCTTTCTTTAGCATGCTGCATTATTAAGAAGACCCATTAATCACTCAGGTTGCCTGTCTGTCACTCCATCAGAGCAATGTTCCCCGAACACACTCTTATACACACACACAATAATGCCGAAGTTAGTGCCGTCAAAGTCGTGGTAGTTCCTCAGGGTGACAAATGCGACTACCCTTCGAGTGACAAAGGACTGTTTTCCCTCAAGGAGGATATGACCAAGGTTTTAGCAGTCAACCTGTCACATTGTTTCATACTTAAATGGCTTCAGCAATTTCACAAACAGGCCGCTTCGTATGTTTGCACCTGTCTCGCTGCGCGCGTAATCCTTTCTCCGCTGTAACAAAAGCACCAAAATGAAAACAACGGATGAGTGGGTGGGTATATTTCAGCTTATAAAACCCATATGAGGTGCAGCAGCAGGATGCCACTGTTCTCTGAAAGGGAAAAAAAAAAATAGAAGTGTTTCTTCGGGCCAGAACAGAACATGCTGTGCAGGAGTCAGCTCAGATGAGTTGCCGATAACTCACTCGAGCACTCAATTACCATCTTAATGGAAACAAAAAAGAGAAGAGAAGCTGAAGATTAGAGATGGGCAGAAAAGAGAGGAAGAGAAAGACAAATGGTGGGTGGGCTGTTCAGAAGAAAAGCTGCGTAAAAACGGGAGGAAGTAAGTTATAATGCGTGTAAAGAAGACAGATAGAGGCACAGAGAAAGGTGCGGAGCAAAGCCGAAGCTGATTTTGGTCCCTCTCGAATACCAACCCCAAGTGGATGAAGAGGAACTTGAATCTTAAGCAGCCATAAATTTCCCCTGATGCTTTTCTCAGCCCACACTGTATGTATACTCGCGGAGTGGAAGCTGGTGGGCCGGTGTGAGGGAACATGGCTGGGTTCTCACCAAAAAATGAAAAAAAAAAAGATATTGCCATCATATTCAATTCCAACATATGGGCTCAGACACAATGCAAGGCAGAGATTCTCACATCTCACACACACGCACATGCACGCACGCGCGCACACACACACACACACATGCTGAGACAAAAACTTTTTCGTTTACCGACTGAGAGGTTCAAGATGCTGGAGGGGAGGAGAAGTTGCAACTGCTTCCAATTATAATGAACTCTGCGATTTAATGAAAATTGAATATGCAATGTACAAAGTACTTAAGGGAATGTAAATTTTACCTGTGAGCTCCAAGCGTGAGTGAAGTGTGACTGACATGGACAGATGCTTGAGTGACTTGCTGCATGCACATGATGCAGCCTCATTAGTGCATACATCTGTGCAGACATCTTAATTCAAGACGCATGTGAGGGATTTCTGTAGATGTTCTGTTTTTTTCCATTTTCACTGCTTCATAAGGCTGTTGATTTTGATACTGACGTGTCTATAGCAATATTACAGCATTTCTATTCAACGTAAAGGTCCCACACAAATATTGCATGCTGTGAAAAAGCTCTGTAGGGGGCGGGAGGGGAGCAAGAATGAAAGCAAGGATGAGTCTGTGCATGTTCAAGCATTATCACTACAGCACTGAAAAGTGCTGTCAATTACA
Organism: Mullus surmuletus; assembly: GCA_903171835.1. Lineage (NCBI taxonomy): Eukaryota > Metazoa > Chordata > Actinopteri > Syngnathiformes > Mullidae > Mullus > Mullus surmuletus. The sequence continues at coordinate 2,920,248 of CAESWR010000228.1, read as the reverse complement.
ATGAAGTGTATCGCCGCACGGCTCGCATGCACGCACACACGCACGTACTCCGGATCCCAACCACCGTGCGTCCAGAGTGTGTGTGCGTGCATATGGATGCTTTTCCGCTGTAATTCTAAATAATAAACACGGTGGGCCAAAAGGAAAAAGAAGAGATAAAAAAGCGAACAGCGAGAAAGAGAGAGATAGCTGCGTATCACATGATGCTGACCAGGCTCCATCATATAAAGCAGAGGTGACATTGCTGAGCACCTTGATGGTGCAGAGTGGGAATAAGCTGCAGGGATGCCCAGAACTATATAGAAAGCTATTACTTACAGCTGAAAGCCACCCAGGTCCCCCTTATTCATACAGCCACCCACCAGCCAGCAAGCCAACACCGCCAATACTTTTAAGGAGTCAGCTGGAAGTGGAGTATCACCCATTTCTTTCTGTAAAACATATTACCTCGCTCTCTGCGGCCGGAGCAGGCGCGCTCATCCTACAGTAGATGGGAATATAAAAGAGGGAAGATAGAGAGAGAAAAGACAGGAAATGGCGTGGAGATAGAGGAAGAGTCTTTATAAGGGAAAAGAAATCAGAAGGAGCGAGGATAAGGGATGGAGGGAAGGAGGGGTGGAGAGAGACAAAGAGAGAGAGCGAGATTTGGCTGAAAAATGAGGTGACAGAAAGCTTTTTACGTGCAGGAAGGGTGGCCAGGCAATTTTCAAATGTCTGAGGCTTCTCATTTGCTGGGCTGCAAAGCCACTTTATATGGTGGCAAATGTTAAACTTGTTCTGGGCACATCAAGGTCCCCTTGGCTGCGTGCTTGTCTTTGCCTGGAATATAAATGTAGCTTGAGATGGGGCTACAAGGGGGGAAAAAAATGTTCTGACACCTTCTATGCAAGAATTTAAAAAAGGCAGAGAAGCCAATACCTTCCAGGTTTGTGTGGACAAAAGACTTGTTTTAGGCCTCATATCTTTTTTTACGTAGGTGGATGTGGATAATGGGATGGATGTCCCACAAA
>CAESWR010000228.1:2873692-2892282 GCA_903171835.1 Mullus surmuletus | reverse complement strand
AAAATGATTGCATTGTATATACACATGGTTTGGAAAGTCTGTGGGTAAACATTGATTTTCACTTAGGTAAAAAAAAAAATTTGATTTAAAAAAAGGACTTCTAGAACATTCTATTAACCTCATATGTACTAACCTGTCTGTTTGAATGACACTTAATGATGCCACTTTGTGCTCAGACTAATGACCACAGGCAAGAGGAGGCAGACAAGCTCGCAAGAAGCTTCAGTGTTGCTAATTCAATCCACTTTTTTTCATTTTTTTTTTTCACATCTTGGGTGAGACAAAACAGATGTACAACTGAGAAAAAGAAAAACTGATCACAGAACCATCACCATTCCATTTTCTGGAATGTTGTCAATACTCGACATATTGTGTTTTGGCGTATTTATTCAAAATGTCTTCTTCCCCAGACCTGTCCTAATGGCACGTGTGCATCTCCATTTTAAGGGCATCACTTTTGAATCACCTCTTGGCTGTTTTTCTACTGGCAGCCCCTCTCCAAAACCAATGACAGTTTTCCCCCCTTCTGTCTCGTCAGCTGACAGATGGAAAGTGTGATCAAAGAAAATCACATCCTGCGCATAAATAACTGTGATACACCCAGTCGCATGTATCGCTCTGAAATAGGCCGTAACTTGTAAACCCAACTCTTGTCTTCGTCTGTGTGGTCGAAGTCAATCTCTGCCCTGCCCTTGTCAACACAATTATATATTAATGAGGCTAAATTGTGTGACTCAAAATGATTGTTGCCACAGAGGAACAAAGAGATTAAGGCTTTTATGGCGGTTATGAGAAACATTGAGTCTGGTCTCAGGTAGAAAATGCATTAGCGAGAGAGACTATCTTGTTAAAAGTTTGCATCATCTGAACTGCTAATATAACACACTATAGCGGCACATGCTCAGCTTCTCAATCAGTCACCCCTTTCTTTCCTACCTTACCCCCTTCATTTCTAATCACGTTTATACCGTCTGCTTTCATTCATTTGAAATGTGCCTTGTCACCCAAAAAGCCAGAATGATGATGAGTGGGTCCTCCACATCTTCAAGGACCTCCACAGCCTTTAACACACATATATTGAATGTTACAATAAACTGTAAAGTGGAGCGCTTGGAGAAAAACCTAGCAGTAAATGTGTCACAGAGAGGTAGGCTTTTTTTTTCTGTGAATCCAGGAGGTCTGACTGTGATAAGAGAGTCAGACCATTTTTTAAGCTAGAAGCTATGCTTATTTGCATAAGCGTTGCAAGTTTCCCAGAATGAAATACCAGCCATTTTAGACTTTAATATATGTATGATCAGTAGGCATTTTCTGTCATTTGGTTCTGCAAATTGTTTCTTGAGGGGATTATAAAGTAACAGCTGTTTTTATTGAAGGCAAGTCAACTTGTTAGTTCAAGCACCAGATGATTTTGTATATTGCTGCAAATCAGAAACTGAAAATACATTACATTACTGCCAATCATTTATCAAAATAAATCCGTTTTTGAATTGATTTTCAGGTAGACGCACGCACACACACGCCATATTGTAACTAAATGGTATGTACAGAAATTGTGTCATATATGTTATACATATTTTCCCCTGAATTCAATCACTTATTCCAAGGTGTATGCTCTCGTCCTTCAAGTTTCACAAAATTGTTTTTGTATCACCCAGTTAAAATTACGAAATGCGCTTCCCAAACAATGGTAAATTTGGGAAAAAACATATTCCTTAAAACTGTTGTAATTAATATTGTAAATTTATGTGGCCTAGGTCTCATGTTGTCACTTTGTCATGGGTCCTCCTAGTGTTGTTATGCTTCTGCTAAGTTGAAGCTTTGTGTGCTATGATGTCTAACCTCTCATTCTCTGTGCTTCTGATTGGTTGGTGGGGAGTTTCAGGAATGCATGTGTTGATGCCTCAAGTGCTTTACAATATCGCTGCCAATTCACTTATCACATCTAATGTAGCACACCTTTGATGCAAGGCATTGATCTGCCTATTGGGAACAACTCACTTATATTTGGAGTCTTGCTCAACAACATTTCAGCTCATGGATAATCTGCACACAGATGCTCACACCAAATGAAAAGTAATTGGCCCGGAACACCAAAAAAAATTCAGGTTGACGAAATCCTTGCAGTGATGGATTACCCATCTAGAGCACATTTTAAATGTCTAATTTACATACTGAAATGGGGAGATCAATGAGTCAAAAATGATGATTTGGAAAACAGCCAGCATTAATATGTAGTATACATGACTCACTACAAATGGGCCAGGAGGTCCAAAATCCACTATGGAAAGAAATTCTATACATGAAATCCATAAACTATTCAACACAGAAAAAACCAACACATATTTTAATGGAGTCATCTCTATCTTATTTTTTTTACAGTACAGTCAGTCAGCAACAATCCTTCAGCCCTGTTATAAATCAACATAATGAGGCATAAATCAGCATTAATGAGCATATGGGTTGCGGGCACACTGTAAGGTACATAATGGCACATGACATATATCCTCCATTATCGACTCACTGAGAGTAGCGGCAATCACCACCTCAGCTCTCCCTCTGCCTCTCATCGCCAGCTCATCATTATTGGCAATCAGTGTAGCGACTGACTTCTACAAATCGCGGTGCACCAAGCCAGATGGGCGACGTCTGCCATTATTTTGTGCTGGACGGAGCCAATCCACAAACACACAGGCGACTCCGATGGGGTCGAGTGCAGGAAGCTGACGACAGACTCCAACTGATAAATGGCAGAGATAATAAAGTCAACACTAGGCAATATTTTGTATTGCTGACTGCACTGAAAGCACTGGAATTGACAAATGAAGGGAAAATAATTGCTTAAAGACTACAATCCCAGCATTTAAATCGCAGCATTTCTCTTTCCTAGTTTTTCTTCTGTCTTTTGTCTCCTCCCCACCCTCTGCTCACTTCTGCTTCTCGTCATCATGAGTTTGGTCTGTCCATACAGTGTGGTTGGTGGGGGGGTTGCTTTTTTTAAGTGTAGCCAGTCAACAAGGAAGCGGTTCTGTCAGCAATGCCCTGCTACTAGACAGTAAACACACAAGCGGCGGAGGCTCAGCAGTGATCTTTCTGGCGAAGCATCTCCAAGCACCTCTCTCAGTCTGCCGTTCGGCATAACCAAACCTAGAAAAACGCAGCACGCCACACCAGCCCCCCTGGCTTGGCTTTATCTGAAAAGACAGCATGTTAGATAGACTGGCACGAGGGGAAATTTGTACAAGCGGGGGCCAGAAAAAAAAGGAGTGGATCTATTTTAGCCCCAAAGCCCCTGGTGTCCAGCTGTAGGGCCCCCCATTCATTTGAGTCAGGGTGGCGGGTGTCATTATTCATCTATTCACTTCAGAATATATAATTATCCCACGTTCATCATTCACTCTTGTCATCTTAGTTCCACTTCTCTGTGATCAGACTTTACTTTCCTCTGACCGAGAGTAATATCTGATCCCACAAATAACTTTTCCATTTTTCAGCACATGAGCAAATTTGCCGCTAAAATATGAAATTTTGATTGAATTCACGTTGATAAATAGTTTCAAATTGAACACTAGTGGAAATAAGCTATATTGATATAAGCTGTGCCTTAAAAGGTTCTCGATTCAACATTCACAGCCAGTGGAGCCGGTAGTGATTCAGAACTATGCACAATGACAGCAGCCAGTAAGAACAAAAGCATGAATTGGCTCATGAATTACAGCCATCTTTCCATCCCACCTGGACAACAAACAAACAGCTATTTCTTCAATCCACCAAAACACTCTAAATTCATGTAACAGTAATTTGTCAGCTGTCCAGTTTAAGGTAGCGATACAATCTCAGTCAATAAATAGTTTACGACTGATGGTATATACACACTCTGCCATTTCATAATATTGGGAGGGACTCACACATGGGTGGTCTGTCAATCAAGGAATCAAGGAATAGAAAAACACAACACAAAAAGACAACTTGAGTGTTTTCTGTACACAATCACTCCACTTTTTGATGTTTGCTGCTTTTAAATATTCTTGTACATTAAAAGAATGTGAGGTTTTGTGTGAAAGGACTGCACTTCTTTGACTTCATAAATACATTGAGATTTATTTATTTTTTTTTTTTTACAGACCCTTAACTAGCATCGTAAACTGCAGAGTGAAAAAACAAATAATCCTGCTCCATTCGTTTCCATAGAGAGAGGAAAGCATAATAATCACAGCTTCCTATGCATATTTTAGCATGGCAAAGCGCGCCCAGGGCCATATGAATGTGCTTCTTTTTCATGTTGATCTTTCTCTTGTCTTCTGGAGTCAAATCATATTAAGATAGGCGGCAAAATGCTTCTTTAATGCCTCCATTATGGTGATGCCATTGTTAAAGAAAGTGTGACCGTGCTGTTACAGTGTTTTATGTCAGATGTCATGTATGTCTGAGTGAATGCTAAGAGTCATCTGCTCACATGAGCCGTTTATGCACGGCTGCAAAAAGAAGGCATTTCCTCTGATGTATAAACACACACGGGCTAATGACTGCAGCAGAGGCAGGATCTTGTGAACAAAGTGATTTTTTTGGTTTTAAACTGCAGTTTCAGGGCATATGGAACCTTTGTGCCTTCTTTCAGTCAGTTACATCTGTTGTTTCATGACATTTCTAATAAAAGGTGACAGCCCTCTCTTGCACTCGTATTGCATGTCATTGTTATTCAGCTCCTGATTTCTTGCACTGCGATGTCATCTTTTTAACAGGGAAAATATTACAATGAGAGTCAACGTCTTTGGTAACTGTATTAGTCCTTAATGTTACACTGAAAAAAAAGGAGGAAGAAAATGCTTTACGTAATGAATTTTGTTGTATGTGGTCACCCAGTTGATTTCATCCATCCCAGATATGTACTTATACCACCACATGGAGAGAGCTTACTGGTGTCTACTAGGATCTTTATTTAAATCATAGACCGAGCTGAGCAGCAGTTGTGTCCATATGGTCGCCTCCAGCTCTTCCTCCTCTAATGATCTCATTGGAGAATAAATATCAGGACTCTGATGCTTGCAGGGGGAAGAGGCTCACAGGCAGAGCTGTGTACACTCTGCTCTCTGGGAGGGGGTCACCCACAGTGGAGTAATAGACATCATCAAGGGGAAAAGTCCCTTTAACATAACAAGGAAGGGACGATTTTAGAACGTTGCTCATTCATCCTTAAGACATTTGTCCAACAAACATCTCTCCAAATGTAGTGCAGCTTTATTTGGGAGGCTGAGATTGCTGTGCTTCTTTCACATGAGCAGATCCAAACACAAACCATTTACAAACTAATCCTAAATCCTCAGAAGCGACATTTTCAGAAGGAGATATTTTGTTGCCCCTTCATGTTAACCTGTCAGCTCCCGAAATTGTCTTGTATATGCAAGTGCACCAAGAATCAACTGACAGTGATGGTTATGAGGGAATTTTAAAAGCCAACTGAATGTACACCCAAAATTGACACAAGAGATGTTTCAATATGCCTCCCCCTTCTTTTAAAATCTTCTGCATTGCGGTTTTTCTCAGAAACAATACCTGGGTACAATTCAGAGGTGTGACATCGTTGTTCTAAAGAGAGCACTGGAGGACCTCAATGGTTTTGAGGGGGCTTTTTTTGCAAATGAGGTCAGCCTTTACTTTAGTCAGTTCCTTTGTGGGTTCAAATCCAGAATGCAAGGCCATTGGGGAGTCGTGTCGTGTCTGAGCTGGCTGGTGTCAACGGGGCAGGCTGTTTCTGACTGTTTCTACTTACTCAGGACATACAGTATCATTTTTCAGGACTTTCCGTTTGCTGCATTTGGATTTTCTGCAACTCCAAAAGCTACAACAATTCAGAAGGAGCCAAAGGTTGTGCTACGCTGGAGGTTCCAAAGGAAGCAGCAGCTGTGCCTTTGCAAAGGTATTGTGCTGTAGCACTCAGCTTGTGGCCACTCAAATGATGCTGGCTGGGCTTTGGCATTCTACAAGACAAATGTAGATGTCCATTTTTGAATATGCTGGCTCTTTGAATTCCCACAGATCAAAGTGAAAATATGTATTCAAAGCAGTATTTTAGTTTAGAATACTTGAAAAACACCACTGTATGGCTTACAAAGTTGGGAATGGAAACATAAAAAAGAATTGACAATATGTTCACTGATGAGGTCTATAAGGATTAAACCTTTGTTGTTGTTCTGATATAATAGCAGATGGGAATTTCTGTGGTACCATTAAACCCTCATAAATCAAGTACATTATCACAAAGTTGTAAAAAAAATCCTGGAAACCCAGGAGCATAAAAGGTTCCAGAGCAAAGAATCTCCATATGGCCCCCATGGCCTTATACACCAATCCAATATTAAAAGGGACGACTGTCATAAATCTGGCAGTGGATCTAGCTATCTTATTGACCAAAATTGTATAAATTCATCATATTCATCATATTTTAGGGATGTGAACGGGATGAGAGAATCAAATACAACACAGACAAAGAGGGGAGACTCGAGGAGGCCTGAGAGTGCAAGGACAAAAAAACAAAAAAAAAATGCTGCCGGCTGAGAATGGCTGGCAAAGAGAAAGGAAACATCATGAAGGCAGATGAGATGAGAGTGTGGCTTGGGACTTGGGTTTGGGGATAATGGATGGAGAGGAGGAGGCAAAAAGGCAAAGAGTTACTGAGAATGTAGTGGCAGAGGGATATAGCCACAATTCAGGTCTGGTGAGACTCGCATTACTCTTTGTAGTTCTGAACTGAAAGAAGAATCCTCAATATGCGTGTGTGCATGCGTCTCTGCACTGGTATTTTACCTTAACAGACTAGAAATTTAACTGCACATAATGTGTAGCAATATTAATTTGACTAATAATCACCCCCTCCCTCATGTCTTGCTCCCCATAGTAGCTTGCAAACACTATGAACAGAGCTGTCAGTTTCTTGATGCTATAGAGACAGAGCTAAATAGACAAAGAGAAAGACTTGATGTGTAGAAAGGGGAAGTGCATTTGAATATATGAAATATATATATATATATATATATCACTAATAATAGACACTGTCTGTTCGGTACTCACTTTCTCTTTTCAATTAATTAAAACTGGGGCAACAAAGGCAAAAGAACCTCATTAGAGTGCTTTTGCTTTCTAACATTATCATGCATATATACACATATTGGCAGCAACAACACAGAAAAGTTGCCAGGAGTCCATTAGTCTTGTACAACCAGAAAAACGTTTTGTTTTTTGGAGGGGGGGGGNNGCCATGGCAAGGAAAATTTGTTTGTAGTCAAAGCCATGTACAAGCATTACTCTGTGTCTCATTTATTATTGAACAGGTTGGTGAAATAGATTGGTAGCATTGGAAATCAGCTACTTGAAATTGCCATAAGGCAGCACATGATGTGACATATAATTGGCAAACTCGATGAAGAACCAGCCTGCTGCCGTAAGTACTCAGTCGATTCCGTTTCAGCAGAGTCAGAGAAGAAGCTTCCAGACATGAAATGTGACTAACAAGTGTCACACAGGGTTTATAAAATTCTCCTCAAGATGGGTCTGTAGAAAGTCCAATGTAATCTCATTAGAACAAGTAATTTGAAATATGGCATTTTCACCAGCTGCGTTTCATTTGTGTTGAAAAAGCATCCAAGTGTAATTGAACAGGAAAACAATCCACCATATGAGTGACTGTATCCACCACAGGGGCTCCTGTCTGGGACACATCATTATCTGACTTCAAGGGAAAAAAAGTTCCCCTTGAGACTTAAAAGTTTAAATTCTTAATTGGCTCCACCACTGGGGGTAATTAAATAAATTGTTTCTTTGAACAAATAGATTCCATTGGCTGAGAAGCAAGTGTGTTTAAGTGATAGGAAATATACAGCTTGAGACGCACCACGTTTTGGATAGATCAGGACAGAATATAGGCTTGAGTTTTTCTATCCATCATTATATTCTTATCTTAAATAAGACAGTAATAGTTCAATACTAATTGCAATGATGCCACTTTTGGATCCGATTCGCCCTCTATTGTTTTTCTCTTTGATTAATTAAGTTTTCATTTATTGATCTTGCATTGCACATTGTTGGACTGACTTTGTAATAATGGTTGGAGTCTCTTTCAAGATAGATGCCATTTCCTATGCCATGTATTGCTCTGTTTGATGTTGGCAAAGAAATACAATTATGCCTGTATCCACTACCCACACACACTGGCAAATACACATATTCAATGCCCCAAGTGACAACACTACCAAAAAAAGTGTTTGGCATCATAATATGGAGTTTGTAGTAAGAGTTTTAGCTGTCTCCTCATTTTTGACTTGTCAGAAAAAAAAAAGAAAAAAAAAATGGGAGCTTGTTTGCTTGGGCACATACACACATCAATGATCTTAACAACTTGATATTCATGCATCTAAGCTAAGACACTGCAGCAGATACTAACCACATCAAACTGCATATATACATCCATGATCAAACTCCTGTAAGGCAACGACATCATCGCTTCTCTAACGCGAGTAGCACCAATACCCTTGTGCAAAAAAGAAATCCATGAAAAGGGAAAACTACAATGAAAAACAAGATTGCTTGTGATTCTTCTGATTAATGACAAAGAATTCTTGACATGTCAGTCAGACCAGAAATGCACATTGTACACTGCAATCATGATATCAAAATGCATTCACAAGTGTTTGTACCACACACTGGAGTCTGAATGCTATCTATGTATGGTATTTACATTTTAAAACTACAAATACATTTGTGTATACATTTATTTCAAACAATCACAGATGCAGTCAAAGACAATACGTGCATTCTGTTAGTCATTACCGTCTGCTCCTTTCATTTCTATATTGTAAACTGTGATCTAGCCTTTATAAATGTATATATAATGAAGATAGTCAAGTATTGGAAAATATTACATTTGTTGGTTTTCATCTGATCTTTTTGGTACATTGCCCCATTTTGGTTTGGATTGTGGAATGAGGAGTAGGCTTGCTTTGGCTTACTTTAAGATATTTCAAATATAAAAATCAGTGAGTCGTAAAATCAGAGCACCGTGATGCCTTTGCCTCAAGATTCAATAACCCTTCTGCCCTTCTATTATGCCATTATTCAGAGTCATGCTTTAGACTGTTACAGTAAATAAAAATCTTGAGAATAAAAAAAGGGAAATGTGAAAAAGGATGTGTAGGATAGTGGCACTAAAACCAAACACAGGGACAAGCGCGAGTACACACTGAAAGGCATAGCTCAGTGTGATTTGTGAAATGTCTCCTTTAAAGGGGCTCCATTCCATTCAGGTTACTGGCCCTCATAAGGTTTTTACTGGTTGTACACGAGTAAAGGGAAATGGTCTGTAGATGAGGTGATGTCAAGACGAGATCAGAGACATGAGCCAAAGAGGAGAGAAAAGAAAACGACATTACTTTTCCAAAGCTCGGATTATTTGACAAAGCTCATTGAACATGGACATAAAACGCTGGCCGGTGGATAGCTGAGGTGTTTATATGCATTGGTACTATTTGACGGTGCTGCGTGGGAGATGAGCAGTGCAATTTAAACTGCTTTCTGTGCTGCAGCAAGTGTTGTTGAGCTGCTTCTAATAATAAAGAAAATTCATAAACTTCTCTGAACTATTGCATGAAGCAGAGGTCCTAGAGATGAAACCGGTAATCCAATTTCCTTTCATAATTCCATTCACTAGTTGAGAACACATAGTCCCGGAGTGTCAGATCCATCTGTAATGTCTGACTGTCTCACTATGTGGACCCAGCTTTTTTTTTTTAACTAGACTTCCTGTAGATGAAAGACACATAACACTATTTCTTCTTTTTTCAATTCATCAATTCATTCACTGTCCACATGCACCACCTGGTAAATGGGCCATGGCTAGCAAATAAAGCAGTTTGTTCTCATTTTACTGAGTTACGAACTTATTTCTACAGATAGAGAGAAAACTATATTTCACCAGCAGATCTCAGTCCTGCCTGACAGTGATGTATTACATTGGTCCAGAGCATTCCCATTCACGTCTGAAGTAATTGAGTTTAGATTCTTGCACCTGCATACTGGAAGAAAAATCTGAAATGTAAACAAACCAGAAAAATGCAATTATTGGTTTGAAAATACACCTGAAGGGGTCCATTCAAGATGACAATGTCTGAGGCAATAACAGTGACAAAGAGTGAGGGAGAGTGCTGTGTGAGTGGGAGACAGACATTTACTGTGAGCATCCTTGAGACTACCATCTCAACCACTGTACAAATGGGAACGTACTATGTACTCACTCAAATAATAAACAAAAATGGCAGGCCCCATATACATACACATAGTATGTATATGTGGGCCTGCCATTTTTGTTTATTTCCAAATTGTGAGTTAACAGACCTGTTGAAGCCAAAGTGGAAGGAATTTTTTTTGTGACCCCTGGTATACAATTTTCCCGTAAGCATCCTTTCCATCAATAAACTATTGTAATATTTTGACATTCAAATATGTGTGCCCAGGTTTAAGAAATGCTAGAATTGTCCTCCATTTCCCTCACATTATTTTAAACTAACATATTGCACTGAGAGCAAAACACCCAGAAAAAAAAAAGCTGTGAGATACAAGATGTGCAACACAGATCCTTTTTGATGACATTACTTTTAAGTCCTCTTTCAACCTCCTTCAAAAAGGTTGAAGATAAAAGAAAGGAAAAAAATGAATGAATCACAACGGATAATCAATCAGCAATTACAAGCCCAGTGAAAGTTGGAAAACAAAGTGTGATTAGTTTAAGTCTGCATGTTTTCACTGACACTGAAACTTTACTGATTAATACGGAGCCCCTAAAGAGACATGGAGGAAAAAAAAAGAGAAAACTTGCGTGCACAGTTCTGAGGCACGCGAATGTTTTGTGAAAGAGGCGATCAGTGATAGATCTCTGCCTCGCTTGTTGTTCTCCGGTTGGAGTGGGGTCAGGATTTCCTGTGCCCCACCTTCGTGTTGGCCGAGATAGGCCATACTGTCAGTACCAAAAAACCCTTCCGAAATGAAATCTAAATATGTGAAAATGCAAAATGTGTCAATTTTATATGGCTGATGAATGCGGTTGTCTTTTGTGTAGGAAGTAGGCTCATGATTGAATGGACAAGTGAATTGTCTATACTCTTCACAATAGCTGCGTTTTATTAATGATAACATGAATAATCCTTGTTTTGTTAAAATAACATACAGAAAGAAATCTCGTTCAGTCCCTATTAAGCCCCTTTTCTCTCCATTTCTGGGTAAAAAAGCCTAAATTGAAATAAAATGTTTAACTACGTCAAAATAAGTCCAATTACAAATTTCTAAACTAAATTTTACAGTGGGCATCAAAAACCAATGCATTTTGTGGGAGGTAACCGATTACAGCAAAAAATAAATAAAATCAAACTCATACTGTGAGCTAAATCGTGTAGCTCTCTAATGACCCCCCCCCCCGACAGGTTTGACCAAGTGTTTGTCCATGGAATGATCCATGATTAACGCTCTTCTCAACCTACGACTCCGGATCAATAGTGTGTTAGTGTTTTGATTCAGCGGATTATTGGGCTTGACAAAGATCCTGTTTTTCATTGGTCAGCTTCTATGTGTCTACTTCTACTTCTGTCTACTTCTTTCAGTGTAGAAATGTATCTTTTTTTATTGTGGCTATTTTCAGCCCTAGCCATCTTTAATACCAACTAAAAAGGAGTGACATTACTGCAGTTATGCCATTCCTGCACCTGCTCACTTGCATGGTTGCCGGGTCTTTCTATTGCAGCCTTTATGATAGACATCTCCCCAACAGTTGGATAATACACAATACTGTTCCAATTTAAAATATGCTTCCATTGTGAACATTTTCAAATAGAACTACGCTGCTCGGCAAGCTTTAATAAGGAGCGGAGAGGGATAGGAGGGGGTAGAGGCGCAAGGAGCTGTTGAGTGTCTGCTGATGGGCTAACTCAATTTCAGAGAACACAATGGAGCCAGAGGCTGATTTCCAAAAGGCAAATTGTCATTCTGAGCAGTATGGCACCTGTCTGGTGAGTTCATCTCCTGTGCAGTGGCTGTAAGCAAGGGAGCAGACTGGGACCAAAAGAGCACATTATGGCAGGCCCCACAATGAGAAGGAATTAAAATTGAATTTATTTTCAAATGCGTTCGAAATGCATTGAAATGAAAATCAGGGAGGCTCTTATGGCTGCTATTGGAATCCATTCAGACGGGAGCTCAACTGGTTTTGACCAGATTGAGTGGGTGAGCAGTTGGGGATGGAGTGAATCGACCCAGACAATGATGCTGTTGCCTTGGTGAAAGACCAAGAACCCTGATCCCGCCCAGACTACTGCCGCCAGCCCCAGTGCTCTCAACCCCCAACCCCCGATCCTCCACAAACACACACCCCCATGCTCACCCATTCTCTACATCTATTATTTCTCCATCTTTCAGACTGTGGGTGTACCTTCAGCTGCAGCCCCTCCTTTTATACAGTGGTCTAATTACAAAGCTGTCTGCACAGATTAAAGAGGCAGCCCATCTGACAGAGGCTCAACACTTCAACACAGGCGTATACGCGTACACACACACATACTGCTGTGCAAGCAACCAATGCATCTCACCCCATCAGACCACAAACACATTGCTGCACATGCACATGGCCTGCTCTGCCTTATAGGAAAACAACTTACCTGACACTCGGCTGCACATCTGTCAGCCCCACTTGACCCTCTCAGCTGTATACACACACTGTGTATACAGCTGAGGAAAACACCAGTTGTAATGAGCTTCAAAGTGAAGCTGCTGCTTTTGTTTTAATTGCAGCTAAAACAATTAAACGTACCTCTTGAAATATTGGCACAGGTTTGCAGTTCAGTCCAGTTCTTAACGACCTAAAAAAGATTCTCCAATAGTCTTTTTAACTCTGCATCATGCACTCACTTGTCCCTAATTATTATTAACAAATGTTGGATGGTATACAATATAGTCTTTTAATCCAATAAATTCCATTCACCATATGATGAATTGTATGAATATAGAACAAATGGCTATAATACTGGGACAATACAGTATGAACAAATCTCATTAATAATTCACTGACTGAATTCATGGATATATTGTGCCCTCAATAGTTATTCCACAACATACACATTTTCAAAAAAATCTATCCTTTAAAAATCCCTGAATTATGTGAAGCACATTAAGCAACTTCTCAAAACTGCAAAACTACATTGCAATCATACCGATTTTTGCCTCTGCTGACATTACGCGTTTAACAAATCAAATAGTATTACTCTTTGCGGATCCAGGTTGAAATGGAAAGCAAACCTGAAAAATGATGTTGAGTGATCTCTGACAAGGCCTCATCTTACCTTGAGAGCACTGAGTGAGGGCGGCCTTAGAAGTGCTGCTCTGATGCTCGTCTGCTCATGTTCACAAGGTGTGTTGCTGTGAATAAAGCGAAACAAAGAGATTAAAAGAGATGGGAAGTGTGTGTGGGGGGGGGGCTCATGTATGTGGCTGGCCTTGCCTGCTAGAAGACAGCAGTTAGGATTAGTTCCCCTCTTGGTCTTGACAGCCAGAGCTGAATAGGGGTGAAAATACCACTGTGTAAAAGAGGATTCAGAAAATAGGAGGAATGTTTAAGAAACTGGTGTGCAAAATCTATAAATGTATAACAACAACAACAACGTCACAGCTTTAACAATCCAATCATTTCTCCTGTGTTGGTCTATTCTTGGGCAAAACTCCTTTACTACCGTGCTCTCCTACGAGTCCCTGCTAACACCCCACTCCTCACAACTGGCCTGAATCCAGCACACCGTTATAGTGGTGAGGATGCAGGTTTAGGATGAACTAGCCACGTCCTTCGGGCGTCCAACCACATCCTGAGCAAGCAGGGATTCCGAGCACTGAAGCATGAAGTCGGAGCAGACACACTTCATAAATTCTGCCCATTGTGGCAATGTACATCGACGCTGGGGCTCGCAAGGCCTGAGGGAACAAAGTATTGCAGTTCTTACATGCTGCGGAGTGGACGCATCTGTATTAAGGCAGCATCTTGCACTTCAGGCTGCACACGCATTATGTTGCTTTATCTTGCTTTAGTAAACAAATCCTGAATAATTTAAACCAACATTTGAAGCTCACAGGCTGCGTCCACTTGTCACCTTCCACTGCTCGTGTCGACAGAAACTGTACAATATTTTCTTGTGAAATCTGTTGGAAAAATGTGTTCAACCCCTCGGACACAACATTTGGCAAACCAAGAGTTCCATTATGCTTGGGCCATCCATCAATCTCGCAGTAATTTAGAGCTGTGAAGGCATGCATCTCCACCTTTACACTGCCTGGAAGAATAACAAGAGGATGGAGAAGAAAGTGAGCTCACTCAGCGTTCGCACAAACATGGTTAGAGACAATGAATCAAAATCGGCTCCCTCATTGTGAGTGAATAAATTACAAGTGATTGTGCTTTGTAATGAAGGCAGCGGAGCATATTGTGCAAATGCTCTGCTTTTTAATGATTTAATTAAAGAACCTCACTCAAACTGGAGCGGAAAATTTCAACATGGAGAGGAATGAGGGGCTCTGCCAGGAGGAAAAAGAACCTGTGTTAATTGCTGCAGTGGTTGACAGATGTGCCACACGTTCCTGCCCATTTCCTGCTTTATTAAAATTAGTCGGACCCCAAAGAATGCCAAATGTTGTCTTCCTAAACTAAATGATTTACAACCGCTGCCTAGCTCCATGTCACTCTAATTTCCAATATAGTATACCCAGTTTAAAAGAGATGCCATCTGTGGTTCTGGGACGCTGATTTTGTGGATTGTCCAACTTCAGCTATCATTAACATCTTTAAACCAAAATGACCTGTCAATGTAAGACAATCAAACTTCTCAATATGTTTTGCTTTTTTTTTCCGGATTCAACATCAATACCCACTAATTCACCCGGGCAAAAACCTATTTAATCACACAGAGCACTCAAAGTGATTCAGGGCAGTGTTTGTCATGCAGACCAAAAGGGGGCAGCTCAGCGTGTCTGTGGTGCTGCCCCTGCCCAAATGCTGTGTCTCTCGGGTGACAGTAACACAAGCATTAATCACACAACTCATTAAGACAATCTGCACAAGTGCCCACAGCTCACAAACTTGGGAGTAGACTGAAGTGGCCTGAAGTTTTACCACCTCAAACGCTGCTTTCATGCTTCCTTTTTTGGCCTCAATAGATTAAACCCACCAATACACGCACTTCTGACACAATTCATACTCAGTGATAAAAACTTATTACCCACAAATCCTCCATAATCATACTGAGTCTCCATGCTGTGACAATCCAAAGGGTCATTTAATGAACCGTTAAATAGTCTGCCTTTGGGCTCAATCATTAAAATAGGGGGTTTTGGGGGGGTTCTGACTTCCAACACCTTTAAAAAGCATCTCTGAAAATAAGTCTTAATTTTTCAGCAACCAGGGAATTACATTTGAATTGCAAATGAGCAATAAGAAGTGACCATGAAGGAACGATTTAGTGCATTAATTTGTTGTGTTTTTGTACTATGTGATGAGGTGAGGGGCAAATGTCTTATACTGCTGTCAGCGCCACATACTGCTCCCAGTCTAATGCCAGTTCTCTGTTGAGTGTGTGTTCATTCTCACTGGAATAAACGCGGTCTGTCTGCACCTCACTTTTGACTCAAGCCTCCAGCATTCAGAATCCAGCTGTTTAAAGGTCATCATAACAAGGCCCAAGTGCTAATCATTTGCAACAATTCAAATTGCAGCAGATTTTGTTGTTCCGGGGGGGCAATGCTAATTTATAAGAAATTAAAAAGATAAATCACAAAATATGGTCCTTAAAGTTCTTTGGAATAGACAAACTTGTCACCATTCTATTCTAGCTTGGTAGTCGATGCACTTGTCTTAATTTGGAGATAAAGTTTCATGTACATTTTTCAATGTGTTGTGTGTCTTAAATATACCTTAAAAAAAGGCAATGGTGTTCTTCTGACCCGATATGCCAGAGGTTATATGCACAGTCTTTGTTACCATGGTGATAAAGACAGGGCATGAAATATGTGGCAGGGCAATGCAACCAAAAAGTCAGCCGGGGTTAGGGCCAAAGTTAGTTTGCTACCAACTAATCCCTCCTCATGGGTCATAACCCAGAAACAGAGGTGACAAAAAGTCAGAACGCAACAACAACCTCGCTGGTCAAAGAGTGACAAAGACGGCTGAGGGAACATGAGGATTTAAGGCGTATCAGCGACAGAGGTGAAGATAATCCTGTAATAAGCTCAGGGAGCAAGAAAGGCCAGAGATGGTTCATGGTGGAAAAAGTCGACCCTCACTTTAGAACACACTGAACAAGAGATGTCAACAAAAGTGTGTTTTCCACAAAGCAACAAAAGCAATCAGTGAGTATTTTTGGAAATAATCAAAACAGCAGTTTCAACAATTTTTTTTGAAAAGGACTAGCTACGACTCTCACATAGCTAGCTAAATGTTCCCGACTTAAGGTTAGGGGGACCTTAGCTCCCCCTGCGTGCCAGGTTGGCTCCGTTTCTACAGCTTTGGGTGGCTTCCCTGTGATCTTTAAGTATTTTTCTTATTTCACACTGGTTTTCATTAGCATTTTAAAACTCGTTTTCTTTTCTATACGACCATTTTAGTAGATTTTTGTTTCCATTTTTGTATTGCATTTTCTTCTATTTGCTTTTATGCTGTGTGCCACTATGCACTACTCTAATTAATTGTGAAGCGCTTTGGAACTGCTGTTTTGAGAAGCGTTATATAAATAAAGCCTGCTCACTCACTAACTTACCTCTACATTGCAAACAGGAAGAAACAGCTGGTCTGGCACTCACAAAAGTAAAAACACATTAAGCATAACCCGCCAGCATGATGGTATGCCATATTTCTTTTTCTTCAGTCTCGGCACTAACTAAAAACTATACAAACAGCAAGATATTGCTTGACATGCGGCTATGAGCTGGATTTTTTTCTTAAATGGGCTGGTTGCCTGGCAACCTCGCTCAGAAATACGCCATTAATGGACACAAAAACACCCCAGTAGGCTGCTCAGCTAATTGCATATGTGGGCCTGTCTTGGCACCATTAGCAGCCCACTTTGGTAAACACACTAGACCTCCACAAAGCCAAATATACAACCACTTATGTGCCACCATACGTACTCCTCGCCATGGGAGGCCCTCCACATGGGAATGCTGACCAAGTGAGAAGGAGGAGGAGGAGGAGGCGGAGGAGGCAGGGGGGGGGTCAAAATGGCTTTGGGCCCGATCTGGAGCACCTGGCAAATTAATTGTCGAGCCAGCAGCTCTTGTGTTTAACAACTCTACAAAATCCAAACAGATATAAAACAGTGCAGTCGGTCATATATGGTGCAGTATAAACATTACTGCAGCTTTTAAATCACAATTTATGCTCAATCTCAAATACCGGACAGAGGAACCTTGCAGATATATGAAGCTGCAGTCAAAATCAAAGTGTGTGTGTGTGCGTGTGTGTGAGTTTGAGCGGGGTAAAAGAGGTGTCCAAACCTCTCCTCCAGCTCGCCCAGCCAGAGCAATTTTCACAGAGGCTGGGTTTCATCCCGTTTTGTATTTCAGACCTATTGATTATCTGCAGTGAGGGGGCACTGTGACAAAACCTCAGCAGGAGTTCTCCATCTGCAATGAGCCATGTGCCAAACACACACACACACACACACACTTACCACCGTTATTGCCTTTCAGTTTATGAGATATATAGGAATATGCTTGAAAGGAGTGTTATTGGTTATTTCATGGGCTTCAGGGCCAGTGTGTGTGTGTGTGTGAGTGTGTACCTTTTGAACAAACCGCGTAGGCACGGGCAACGTCTTCCTTCGCCATTATACCGGTTGTTTCCCCCCCCCTCCCCTCTTTGTGCTTATTGCAATAGGTTACTCGATCGATTCACCTTTTTGTGTCTGCAGCCCTCCCTTACCAAATCGATTCTTATCTCCACGACCTTCTTCTGGAGAAACTATAGACTGTATATCGGGACACACAGCACCGCCTCCCCCCGCCCGCTCATTGTGCCTCAGAATCACTTCACTAACTTTAGTATTTCAGAAATCCAATAGTTCATTTCGCGCCGTTTTCTGGTGCACGTTGCTGAGTTCGGGTAACGGCCGTCATCCTTCAACGACGCGTCACCGCCATCTAGTGGCGGCAAGAATAACAGCAACTGTCGTAAAATACAGGAAGGGGAGAGAAAAAAAAACAGCGCATGGTCGCATCGCTTTACGGCAAATTGTAGTTCATGGAGTCGACATGGCTACCTCTGTCATATGTGGCAATACACAAAGCAGGTAAATGACCGAATTACCAAAGAATATATGAGTTTCCGGCTTCATTGTAGTGCTTGCGAACCGTAAATGAAATGGCGCTTAAAAATTCGCCGCGGTATTTCAGCGTTCGGTGGAAGAGGGGAGCTCTGAGAAATAACAGCTGGGAGACTGTCCCTGTCATTACCTTTCCAGGGTGAGTTCAGTCCTCAACCGAGATGTGAAGCAGTATGGGAAGAAGTACATGTTTGACTGCAA
>CAESWR010000228.1:2833409-2851965 GCA_903171835.1 Mullus surmuletus | reverse complement strand
TGCTCTCTCTCGCCGCAGGTATCGGCTACCCCATCCCCAACAGAGCGCTGGACATGAGGAGCCCCCCTCCCGTCAACCTGGGCAGCGCCAGCCTGCGGGAGGAGGCCGCCAATCAGAGCATGGGGCCCACACGCGCAAACCACAACTCCGCAGTGAGTCGCCGTCGGCGTGATCTGCACCGGCAGATGTTACTGAATGCAACCGTGTGTGGTGACTGAAATGCGTCAACCTCTGTCGCGACGGGAGCGCTGCTGTGAATTGCTCCGGAGACTCATTCAAGTGGTTAAGATTACCTTTCACATGTGTTTTTTTTCTCTTCCTTCTCTCGTTGTCAGAGAGGTTTCTTGTACCAGGGTCTGCACAGCAGCAGCTCCATGGTCACCATGGGCAAGGCAGGACTGCTTGGCCCCGGCTTGGGCGGTTATGGCCTTTCCTCTCCGGCAGCCTCCGGTTCGTACGACCTGCATGGATCAGATCGTTTATTTCTAGGGAGTTACAGAGCTATTATTATTGTTTAAAAAAGAATAAACAGGAGGGATTTATTTTTCTTTTCTCTTGCAGACTACAGCCAACCTGGTTTCTATCACTCTGTTAGTCTACAACGAGGGGCTGTGAACTCCTGGCAGTCAGCGCAGCCTTCGCAGGAGCTCCACGGAGCCCACTTAAGCCCAGTGTAAGGACGTGAATGCAAAGGGAGAAACGTCTGATAGTGTTTTAATGTATGTTTGCTTTGCGGTGTTCAGTCACATCTCCATGGGCATCTTCATAAGTCTCATAGATCCTGGTCTATAATATAATCACAATGGACAAACACAACCAATATGATAATAGGAATGTAATGCAAGGAAATACAAAAGGGAAGGGATTTTATGTAAAGTAATTTGCATAAAACATATCAATCTGGATGAATTGAATGAATGAAATTATGATTATGATTGAAAAAACTGAAAAAAGGAGTGCGTCATGTGGTCGATGAGTACAAAAACAAGAAACCATTAAGGGGCTTTTCGGTGCAGGGTTAGTGAATGGTGGCAAAAAAGGAAAGGTGAACAAGGCACTCTTGAGGTCCCAAAAAGTGAAAAGCCTTCATTAACAGTGGCTAATACTAATTATGATTATTCTCAAAAGAGGTTTTGAATATTTGAGATTTGCGATCACTGGATATTTACTTGTTCTAATCTCCATGGACAATTAAATCATATGTTCTCATGTAGGACATAGGACAGAGTTTGTTCAAACTCAAATATTTCTTTTATGTCTCTTCTTGTTGTTCCCAGGATGTCCAGCGGAGGGTGCTCCTTCCCTTCCCAGCCCTGCTCCTCAACCTCCCCACATCTGCCCTCCCTCAATCTCAACATCAAATCGGAGCGGAGCTCTCCTGAGCACATGTCCTCACCTGCCTCCCCTCCAATGCACCACCTCAGACGGCACTCTCCAATGAGAAACCCCGATTCGGCCCGCCACACCCCTCCGGAAACCCACCCGGCCAATGAGGCCAAGGAGTTCCCCAAAGCCGGCTTCCCGCAGGACGAGGAGGAAGGCGGGCCGCCGCTCAGGCAGCTGGAGATAAGCGAGGGATGGCAGAGATAGTTGGCTGCTGCAGCCCACCACCATCTCCCACTCAATCTGCTATCCTCCATCAAATCCAATGTGCTCTCTCTCTCTCTCTCTCTCTCTCTGTCACACACACACACATACACAGTTACACACCACACACACACATAGAGAGAAGATAGCAAGATGGGGCTGTTTTGTCCCAATCATCATCATCACCATCCCAGAGAGGAAAGCCTCTCTCCCCCTCCTCACACAGAGCTGGTCTCTCCTGGGCGGTGGAGAATTATTTTCTCTGCATCACGTGATCGATCCAACGAGGAAATAGACGCATACAGACTTTTTTTTTTTCTCCTTTGTTGCTTTTTGTTTGGTTAGGTTTAGTTTTATGTGTGGAACTAATGTGAATACAATACGTTTTCTTCAGTTACTTTACTGAGACTAGCTGCAGCAGTGTAATCGGACCATCTGTGTGCTTGTAAAGCTTTCTCGGGCCTCGTTCAAAGCCTCTGAACTGTTCAGCGTTGTGAAAAGAGTTGAGCCCATCACACCAGCTCATGATAAATCATAATTCGTCAGTTTGGAGCAATAAATTCACTTAAATTTTGTATTGTTATAGTTTTTATCAAAAGTGAAAAGTGAGACAATCTTTCTAAAGACCAGCTTACCCACCACTGGAGCTTTGGCCTCTTTGAAGAGGTGAAAAGTGCCTGTACGTCTTTAAATTCAAATCATCAGGAGGACTCAGGGATTTAAACGATGGTCACCTTGGGAAGTTGGAAAAAAAATGTGTTCTTTCCTCGTTTGCCATTGTGGATAAGCTAAATTTTCAATAAGCTCTTAAAGTGAAAAATTTGATTTCGTATAGTGAAGACCAAAGTGTTCGATATCTGTCCGTATGCATTATAACCAAATACCCGAAGATGTGTGTAATCATCTGATTAAAAAGAAAAAAGGGTGACTTTTTTTTTTATTTTGCACGCATCAAACCTTTTGTGAAGGGCTTTTTTTGTGTAGTTATTCAGTTGCACGTCCTTTGATATTTAGGGAAACATACATAAATATATATATGATGCTGACATTTTAAAAAATCTGATTTTTATAGAATACTTGGAAGAAAATCCCCACAAAACGATTATTTTAGATCTGGTGTTTTTTGTTTGTTTTTTTCCATTTGCACTGATCTTTTTGTGTTGTGGGCGTTCTGAGTCACCAAGCTTTAGGTTTACTTACTTCCTGTCCCTTGATGAATTTCCAGTGTTTGTCCACAAGGGGTCAGATTAGTTTAAAGCATCTTTCCCCGTTCAGAGGAGGAGAGCAGGGAAGATGTTAGTCCATAAGTATTGTTGATAAATCATCCGCTGAATCTCTATGACATCACAGGTTCAGGGGTTTCAGCCTGCGGACATTTGACAAATCCATCATGGGTGAGAGGCGGGCGGCTGTGAGGTCTTCAGGCTCAAACACTGCTGTGGAATTAGCTGTCTTTTATTTTTATATTTTAAACGCAGTTATGTGGATTCATGTTGGTGTGGGGGAAATCAGTATTTTGATGGTTTGGGTGGAGTTTTTATGTTTGCTTCACTAGCAGCAGAAACCGATTTTTATTTGACAAAAGTGATTCCTTTTGAATTAAAAAAAAAATGGTTTGATTTGTACATTTGCCTCGGCCATCTTTTCCTCCCCTTCACCCCCCCACCTCCCCTCGCCATAGCATTTCGTTTCTTATCTTTCTTTGAGGAGAAACTGGTTGACTGGTTGTGTCGCTGTCGCTTTTTCATGTGCATTTAGTCTGACGATGAATGAAACACCGTCCGCTGTATAACTATCAAGCTTTCATGTGTCACTTTATTTAGTCTTGTTCACCTCCATCTTTTGAACACAGACTCCCTCATTATCATGTCTGCTCGTGGCAGGGAACTCACCACGCAGCCGAGCGACACAAGAACAAGGCCGGCCAGCTTAAAAGCCTGGAGACCTTTGTTTCTTCTTCTTCAAAAAAAGAAAGAAATTTGGTGCAAAAAGGCTCATTTCCACAGCTGGTTGTCTCACAGTAGCTATGCACGGGCATTTTCTA
The DNA here is from genome assembly GCA_903171835.1 of Mullus surmuletus. NCBI lineage: Eukaryota > Metazoa > Chordata > Actinopteri > Syngnathiformes > Mullidae > Mullus > Mullus surmuletus. The sequence goes on along the minus strand of CAESWR010000228.1, from coordinate 2,848,334 downwards.
ATGCTACCCCTCGTGTTTGCCTTCCTTTCCATTTCAACTAAAAGCCAAAGGGGGGAACAGCGCAGTGGAGCCCTGCCTGCCCCGGTCCATCTCTGTCGTCTCGCCTCCCTAAATGAAAAGAGACTCTCACAGGGGTCACGTCTGGTCTGGTCCCCTGAGATCAGGCTGGCCCAGTCTGTAGGGCATGTCTGGGTCCTGCACACACACACACACACGCTCACACACACAGACTCAAACACACATGCACACATCCTGTTTCTATAGCAACCACAGCCAGCCGTGGCTGCCGGACCCGGCCGCACTGCAGACCACAGAGCAGACCGAGGGGGCCCGAGGCCTCCAGCACAGATGCACCAAATTAATACCATCATATAGACACGTCAACCCTGTCACCCCTCGGTTCATTAGGACGGACACTGTGGCCGAGCCGTGAGAGAGGCTGCACGGCCGTGCCACTCCTGCTGGCAGACGAGCCTGCTTTCGACTTAAAAGAGACAAAGCTCCTAAATTTGGGGGAGGAAAATTGGAAACTAAACACTCCAAGGCCTGCAAATAACACTTAATGTGCTGTGTTCTCTATTAGTTTTGTTCCACATGAATAAATGCTTAGAAATGATGCTCAGTGTTTCCCACAGCCCAAAAAGTCATTTGTCCACAACCTAAAGATATTTATTTTTGTCAAGAAAGAGACAAGAAAATATTCTAGGTCAAGTAGTTTAATTTTTAAAGCTTGCCATAAACAATTAAATAATTACAGTTATTCAGTAGCTTGATTAATTCAAATGGGGTAATCAAGTAATCAGTGACTACAAACATTTCCTCTTAAAGTACTTGAATAGCGATGCGATGGATACACGTCATCCTGATTCTGCAGACATCTCACGAGACAGCAGGGTTGTTGACCGCCCCTCCCTAATTTTTCCACCTCTCAGTGGCTTTGTGATGGTTAATATCCCCGAATGAGGCACGTCCCACTGCACTTAAAAAGACAGCGAGGTGGCCGCCGCCCCTCCACCCCCACTGGAGGACCTTTGTAGCTTTTGACTGGATGTGGAAGTCAAATGATATTGCCAATAAATCATGTCACACATCAGACAAAGAAGTATAGCTTTGCTGAAAAGCTGCGTTCCAAAGCTGTTATTACATGGTTGGTGCGTAAATTTCAATGTTTTGATTTGGTCAGAGAGCTTGTAAATCTAAAATGAATGTTTTGTTAGAAAATAAATAAAGTCCAGAAATTCGAGTAAATTGAGATTGCAAGACTTCCTGCAGCAAAGTTGTACAAGCACATATTTCTTCCCAGACTCTGTAGAGGGGCATTGGGTTCATAGTAATTATCAGTGATTAAAGAATGGTTTCTCAGGAGGTTGAGGTCAGAAGTCAGGACCTAGCTCGGCGGCGAGACACTCCATTGTCATGCATGATGTCCTTTGTCAATTGATGCATCAATTTCTCTGAAATAAATTGTTTTAGTGGTGGGATCTCCCACACTCCTCGGGGGAAGAGAGAAAGATGTGGGAAAACTTAAATCAAAATAATCATATTTTTTATTAAGCCACACTAAAAAACCCTTTCAGGTTACAGCCAAAAATATTTGCACACCATGCAGTTCAAAACAACCTAAATTAGAAAAACGAAGGAAAAAAAGAAAATGAGAACATTTTCATATTTTCATACTTCACAGTATACTGATTTCAGAGCATTTGGGTCAAAAATACTATCAAAAAAAAAAGGGAATCTAAAAAAACACCACAAGCATTCTAGAAATGTACAGTGAATGTGAATTAGCATCTGTATCATTTCTGAAGTCCTTAAACACGTCATACATAAATAAATAAATAAAATCCACTTATGCAAGATTGATTGAAATTAGGCTTTGATTTGTCTCATGTACATGACTGATTGGCGACAATTAAGACGGTGCAACTAAAAATGCTGCCAATGAGTAGTGAAAAGAACATACAAAAAAGAAATGTTTGGATGGCCATTTATCGACATGACAATCAATCCTTGATCTAAATATGCATGAAAGGGGAGGAGGGACATTTTAAAAACTTACTCAAATCCCCTGAGCTCCCAGGCACTTCGGAACTCTTAAAATCGTACCAACAAAAGCTTTCAGACAAGGAGACCACAGCCACAACACAGACACACACGCACACACACACACACACACACACACACACACACACACACACACACACAAACAAACACACAAACTCTGACTGAGACGCCGTAAGCTGTGTTTAAGTCAGTAGGCTGGATCGGAGCATCACTCTTAAACAATCAAAATGAAAAGAAAAATATAAACAAAACAACACACATTTAGCACTCTTGAATCGGTTCCTTAAGGGACACAACATCCCTCTCAAAAATAAAATGACTTATCTACACAGGGATAAAGTAGCGTCACTACCCTGCTATGAATGAAATCTATTATATGTAGTTAAGTTAGCTCTTATATGCAGCATTTAACAAGGTTCTATTCAGGTAACACTGGCATAGATATATCTGAAAAGTTGCAGAAAAACACTCTGCTCAAGTAGGTGGAAGGTGACTTTTTGTCTCTGTACATTTGCGTTATTGATACCAGAAGCCTGCTGGTCTCCCACAGCCATGAAGCGGCCAATACTGCAGCAGACGGCTCTCGACACACTAGAATCTAGACTTCTGGTCTGTGGTGCAACCTGCCTGTGTGTTTTTGTGAAGTGTCTGCTGTGCTGCCGGAGAGGCATCCCCGCCCGGCAGACGTGTCCGCTGTCTGCAGTTAGTTGTTCATAAGGTACTGGTGGAAGTAAATGCCGAACAGGGAGCTGATGACCTGGCAGGCGGCCACCCACCAGGTGAGGAAGGCGAAGAGGCCTCGGAAGAAGATGGGGGTGAGGACCGAGCGCAGGGCGGCGAAGGTCTCTGACAGGCGCGCCACTGTGGCCTGGATGTCCTCCTCCATGTCCTCCATTCCCTCTTCATCGTCGTCCAGGCCGCCGGGCAGCACGGGTGCTGCTGTGGGCACCACCAGTGCTGGAGTCACTCCAGGGGTCTCCATTTCAGCCGCCCCCCAAGAGAAGCCCCCTGTTAGGTCAGAGGAGATCAATTGTTATTTATATATTTTCTAGGGAACGATTTCTGATGCTGCTGAAGGAAAAAATGCCTTTACAAACTAATCCAATTAAATGACATTTTTGATTCAATTTTGAAAGCTGAAGCTGTGTCTCGCAAATGATTAGAAACAAGACAATTTACATTCAGAATTGGGCTAGTTTACTCACCGAGGGCTTTAAGGGCCAGTGTGGAGAAGAGAATGAGCAGAACGGGAATCAGGTACTGGAGAGTAACTACACTCAAGTAGCAGAACACACGTGTAACCTGGAAAAAACAAACAAACAGTAACTTCATTTTCCACAGCAATTTAAACGAGGTTGCACTAAACTTCATGCTATAGTTTATTGCCACTGTCTATAGTTATATTTTCAAATAAGAATAAAAAAACGTAGTTTTTTATTTGCTTATGATATGAAATGAGAACTTTTGCCACATCCAAACCATGACTTTTGTCTGACCTTCCTCTGAATGTCAATAGCAGCGATACGTCCGGCCTCCTTCTTCATTTGCTCCACCCATTTCTGAGCCAGGTTGAGGTAGGCCTGCAGATGGTAGCGGGTCATAGCCAGGCGCAGCACACACAGGGCCACGATGGTCCACAGACGCAAGCCATCAAAAGCAGCGCTGGGAACTCTGCGAGAACAAAAACATCACGGTCAGATCCATCTGTGATCAGTGTTTCACCTTTGATAACTGTGAAATGATTGAGAAAATTCAAAGTTGACAAAAATAAAACAAGCAAAGGTGCACTTACAAAGTGACAGATGTTTTCCCAAATGGGGCGTTTGCCAGGAAGTCCCTGGCGATGGGTTTCACCCACAGAACCAACACGATGACCGGAGACATGAAGCTCATGTGCAGCAGAATTCTGCAGAAAACACGGGAGAGAACAAGTCACTGCTGCTGTTCAGCTGTTACTATGGAGTGCGGACCGGCTTTCTGCAGCGTGACTGTGTCTAAACATACTGGATGAGTGGCCGATCGGAGTTCATCTGTACAGCGTCGAGATGAGTCTGAGCCAGACGCAGTCCGGGAAAAGCCAGGAGAGCGCCGATGTATGCGCAGAGTGCAGCCAGACCGAGCTTCACTGTCAGCTTTGTCACTGGGATTCTGAGGCGGGAGAACAACCAATCAGCATGGACAGCCAACATGAAAAATCTCAGTGTCATATCCACCACCAGTCCAATCACTTACGACCACTGAGCGTAGCCCTGCTGCTTGGCAAAGACCTCCAGGTTGTCAAAGAGGCTGGAGAAGCCTGACTCCAGGCCGAACTCCAAGTAGTCCTCCCTGACCACCAGCACCAGCATGGCCACCAGCAGAGACAGGAAGCCAAAGGCCAGACACACCGAGCGCTCTCCGCCCTCCTCGGAGCGGAAGTAGTGGCTCATCAGGGTGTGAAGAGCTTTTCTGAAGGTTGCAGGTTAAGTGAAATTAAAAGCCAAAAAGACTAACACCTGATACTGATACAGATTTCCAGTATTTCAGCTTTCAGTTTTGCTTATAATTTCCTGATAATGCGACTAGGACTGTAGCTTCACAACATTGCCTTTTGCCAGGAAGCATCAGCACAGAGTGAATCTCCTGTTCAGAAGGATACAGACTGAAGAGGACAGTCAGGACACACCAGATGGCTCCGATGTTGACCTCCTTGCTCGCGTCCACCACACTGTAATAACACTCAGTGAAGATGTAGATGCCAGTTGAGTAGACTGCAAAATCTATCAGCCACTGGTATTCGAGGAAGAAACGCAGCACTGGGGGCAGAAACACGGAAAAGGAGATAAGTTTCTTGTGTGCCAGCAGCTGAGTTAAATCAGCATTCAATTGCCCTTGTACAATGTTACTACGGTGTCAACGAGCATGTTTGTTTTACCAAGTGCGTCCATATCGTTGACGGGCGCTTTGTCGAGGTGAAGGTCGATGTCTTTGGGCACAGTGAGAGGCTTGTTTTCTCCGTTTTGTCTCCTAAAAACACACAACCACAAATTCAACTGACACCTTATGTGTTACAATACTTGTAAAACAGACTCTAAAAACACCTGTTTTCAGTATTCTGTAATATATCAATGTGAAATAATCTAAACATGCAAACATTTAATGGAACTTCTTCCAGGTGTCAACGTCTAAACCTACAGTACTTTTGGATACGTATTAGTGCTGTAACGCAAAACTTAAATCAAAATGTAACATAAGAGAAAATGTGTTTTATTACTTCATGACCAAACACAACATTTAGAGCTGCCCTGGGGTTTTCAGGGCATCCGTCACCTTCAGTGACCTTCTGTGACAGATACACCCTCCCCCGTGTCCCACCTGTCTCTCCTGTTTTGTTTGGGCATCTGTTTCCCCGCCAGTGCACACAGCTCTCCCTCTGACGGGTGTTTGAACCGGAACAAACTGGAACAACAACAACAACAACAGGCACATGTGAGCAGCCATCACATCCATTGTGCATCTTTCCCACCCTGGTGACGGACAGAGTGCCAGTACCTGCCATTGCAGAGGAGCCAGCGTGCAAAAGAGTAATGTGGAGCCATCCTCTGCATGATGCTGGCGGTCAGCAGACTGACCACCAGCTGGATCCCCATCAGTGCCTGCAGACAGAGCAAACAAACACATTAACACACATACATGTTAGTGAGGGGATGCATCATCTTCAGTAGTCAACATTCAAAGTCACAAGAAGAGGTCGTTGCCTACACTTGATCCACCATGCTGCAAGGCTAAAAGCAGCAAGAGATTAAATTCCCCCCAAAAGCTAAAACTAGAATCCGCTGAAAGCCGCGGCTGAATGAATGAAAGTTGGCAAATGGCTAAGAGGCTAAATTTAGCTCCACTCCAGCACCTGTCAGTGCTGCTGCGAGCTAGCATTAGCAGCTAGCCCCTGTTAGCAGCCTCTGATAGCAGAATTGGCACGTCGGCAAACTTTGCAGCTGCGCGTTCAGGCTGCTGATAAAACCTCCGTAAACCGGCGAGGGAATGGAGTTACCATCTCTGCTCCTGAAGTGTGTGGTGGTTCAGACGAGCCGCCGCTGCTGCTGCTTCTTCACATGCAGGAAAGTCCAGCTGTACCAGTGACATGTGAAGCTTCCGCAGGTCCCGGATGTGGTTGTGGAGTCACGCGGTGCGTTCACGTGCTGCGCTCGAGCTGCGTAAATTGTAGCTTCAGCGGCCGCCTCGAGGAAGGGGATGCAGCGCCACATTAGCGACGTTATTCTTCTTTTAAGTAAACTACATGGATCTTTAGTTTAAGAATTGTATATGACGCTGCTTCTGTTTCTGATTGAATTTACTTGTAAAAGAAAACACGTTTAAGTTTAGTCCATGTGGCAAAAACAGAAGAAGACAACAACAGTATTCACGCAGAATACACTTGAGCAGGGTAAATACATCAATAATATTGATCAGTTTTGTAGAAATTACGTAGAAGATGAACACAAGGTGTTAATAATTGTGTTAATGCAGATTCTACATTGTACAATCAACACCAGTCAGAATATTACATTCCCATGGCCTGTGCTACATTATGGAGAAAGGATTGCAAATTGTGGTGTGAAAATGACTATATTTAAGAACTGAAATAGTATCATTAGTGATGGATCATATTTCAAGATTTAACATTGTCTTGTTTACAATTTATTAATTTTCTTAAAATGTATCTTCTCTTGCTGTGCACCTCTAAAATCAGACAAAATACACTTTAAGCGAGGTGGATATAACTCCTGTAACTTGTTTAACCGCCGCAATTGCATTACTGCATCATTGTGTTATTGGAATTCTTTAGGTTTCAATACTCGTCTGATGACTGTCACAATGTTTTCATTACTCTTCTTACTCATATCGCTGACATGCCTCAACAAAATGAGATGGGGAAAATGTAGCTGCAGGGGCCTGCACACAATGCATTATGGTACATGTAGGCATTGGCCACACAGTTCTCTGACTGGAGCAAATCTGGGGAAGTTTATGTTCCCAGTTGACGTTCTGACAAATTGATTGTTACAATTGGCTACATTCACCATCGTCTTTGAGTGAACATGCATTAAAAGTGGTAAATTCTCCCTTTAACTGCTGTACGACACTAATCTGACTTAGTGTGACATATTAAATAGGCAAATGCTATTTACTGCTACTGCTATTGTGGCTACCAATGACAAATTTTAAAAAGGCTTTTTTGATTGACAGGATTAACAATTTCAACCTTGTAGCTTTTTTATTCATTTATATATTTATTTATTATTTACAAATGGAAAAGCACAGGGAAAGTACTTCAGGCAAATTACCCATGGCCATCGGACACAGCCATCCCATTGTAGTATTTATTCATTTCCATCAGTATTTTCAGTGTATGAGAAGGAATTAAAGTCGTTCGAAGCCTGCTTTTGAGCCATTTGTAAGAAACACAGGCTTGTTTTAGAAAATAACTGCTGGACATACAGGATAGGTCAAAAATAATAACCGCTGCTCTCAACCCTCTCAATGTAGAAAAACAGAAAACGCAAGACCATTTCAGCAGATTTAATTTCCCAACACGTCCTCGCTCCCCATCTCTAATTAAAATGTTAAAATTTCATCCGTCTTAGTTTCTTGTTCTCGCTCAACAAACCCGAACACCTCGGCGAGATCCTCCTAATGATAATCTCAATGTTTCATGCCTCCACCATCAAGTACCTTAACATTTCATTGGATAGAAACAAACATTATGCAAATTGCGAGGCTTAAAGTCTCAGATATGCTCCTCTTGCTCCTTTCCTTTGGCATTAAAGCACAAAGGCGCCAAAACGGAGGGATGGGGAGGATGATGCACTCATGTAAAGCTGCAATCGGCCCCCTCCCCCATTTAGATGCATGAAATAAGAATGCACTTTATGATATCAGCGCGGTTATCTGCAAACCTTGTGGACAAGGTTTATATCTTTGTAATTTATTGATGTATTATGAAGTATATTCTCTGTGCTTCAGATCACTGTATATGAGTCGGTTTGCTACAAGGACAGCCGCTCTGGGTGCACCGATGCATCCGCTCTGTGTGGCATGCGTGGTCACTCTGGATGAGAAGGATTGTTATTGTCCCACACACACACACCTCCCATACGCACACCTCCCACACACACACACACTGGCCTGTACATGCATTATAATGTCAGCTCATCCTCTGTAAAGCAGAGGCCCGTATGCCTCTGACAGAGCCGAGGGTCTCCTGCAGCACGACCTCTGCGGATCTTTTACCCCCCCCGCCCCACCACAAAATACCATTCACGGTATTCAAATCTGTGTTTAGCATGTGTGTACATGTTATTTGGGTGGTCTGCCAAGTTGATTGAATTCCCACTTTCCACTAATTGGTGGCACCTCCTTCTGCCGAGGATGTGTCTGAGCCTTTGCCCCGTGAATTTGTGCAGGAGGGCATGACGTTTCGACACCAGCCGTTTGATCAGCTTTGCGCGATGAGGCGGCGGCATCTCTTGGTGGCTGTCCATGCCCTGTCGAGCAGGCGTCTGTAAACATAAATCAGCGAAAATTAATTGTTGGGCTCAGTATGAAATTCAGTGTGGTTGTCTGATCTTTATGAGTCTTGTTGATGCCACTGCAGCAGCCTATACCCCAAGGCAATTAGTGTTTGAGACTCTGAGCAAAGGGAAATGGAGCGATCACTTTTTAATTACTATTTCACTTTTGCGTGGTGACTTTAAATAAATAAAGGGAGTTGTTTTTCCACTTCTTTATGCCGCTGAGGATACGCATTAGACATTATGCATGACCTGCTGATCATAAAAATTGGAGCTTTTTATGACCTTTTTGTATGTACAGAAGAGGGTGTGCTGTTATTTCTTGCTCGAACATCACTCCAGCATGCACTTTTATTTGCCATTGAATGAATAAAAACAACACCAAACATCTCCAACATTAAAATGTCACTCACACTGTGAGAAGAAATGTCTCTGTCTGCGTGAAAAAACATTTCCATCATTATCATCTTTGACACAAATGCTAATCCCTCTGCCATGTTAGCCATCTGTGGCTGAAGTGGCAAAGCAGAAATTACTGAAGAAAATAGACACAAATAAAATGCTAATTCACTGTGGGCTACAAGTGGCTCCCCCCCCCGCGCGGCCAGCTCGGGGGGCCTCTCGGTTCCCACACCACTTCCCCGTGTCTCTCCCAGGGTGCTGCTGGGATACCGGCGGCTGCTTCTGAGCCCGCAGCAGGGACGCAGCCTTCCCATTGGCTTGTCTTTGTTTGCCCTCATGCATGGTATTCATCTCCTGATTTGAATATATGCAAATGTTGCAATGGTGCCCCGTCAAAGGAAACTCCCATCATGGAGCTTTTTTTTTTTTTTTTCTTAGCCCCCTTCATTTTCCCCGCTCTTTTTTTCCCTTTTTGTCTCTTTCCTAACTGCTGCCTCCGCTGCAGTGTGAGGGAGAGCTGTGGGAACCAGCTAAGAGCCAGATCTGCTTTATCACAAGGATTTATTTAAAAGAGGAGGGAAACACCATGACTGTGAATCACCAGAATCAAAGATATATATCACAAGGGAGGTTGTAGGAAGTAAGGGCCTGTAAAATGGTGCAGGGGATGTCGGGATGAGTCATCCATCCTTCCATCCTTCCATCCTTCCATCCTTCCGTCTGATTGCACCTAAATGTGCACCACGCCATCCACATATTCTGAAATATTTGGGCAACCCTTGCCAAATGATAATCTATTTCAACTCAAGTGAGCCAAACATCTCTTTTTAAATTCTCTACCAGATGTTGAATAGAAAATGGCTTATCTTATCAAACATTATAGCTCTTACATGTGAAAATCTTTGAGTGACAAGAGGATTCCAGCACTAAGCATTATTTGCCAATAACAGAAGCAGAAAATCCCACACATGCATTAGAAGACTTTTATCCAGCCATACACAGTGTTTGCTATTCTGCAGAAGGAGGCTTAACTAAATGCCAACTGTGTGTGTACGGTGTCTAAACATATGCTTGATAATTATTTGCAAATGCAGGAAATTAAGACTAAATATGCACAAATATTTGCAAACATTAACAATGACTTACTGGAGCTGCAATTATAAAACCATTAATACTTGGCTTGCGAAGGAGTGGCCACATTTTTGCACATCTGGGATGTAGCACCAGAAAAATGTTATTTTTCCCCCAATAAAGCAAATAGTGTGTCAATACAGAGGCTAAAAAAGGTAAATACTTCAACTCTATGAAGTCATTTTATGTTTGAATTCAACAGTGAATGTAAAAGAAGGGTACTGTAGTTTATTTCAGTGCTTTTTTTAAAGCAGGTATAGGTTATAAAATAAACATGTATAAAAACACACACATATTCATACTGTATCTGCATATTCACACATCATCTGGGTGTTTCTGGCTCAGCCTGGTTCTGCTGTGAGCCGTTAATCTGCATCCTCGGCATCCTCACACAGACTCTGGATTTGGACGACATGAATCATTGCGCGCTTATACTGTAATTACGCAAATGTGCGCCGGTAATTCTGATCCACAGTTGCCCCGCGTTGCCGGATGATCCCACGGATGATCGACTGGCCTGCCCACGCAGATGGGCGCCGCGTGACTTCCGTGCTCTCACGCAGACCCACGCAAGCGCTTCTGCTTGGCGCGTAAACAAATTCCCACTTAACACTATAATTCAGCTCACCGTCTTCCTGTGTGCCAAATTATTCCACGTGCGTAAAGCGCCAACGCGTCAAAGAAACACATCTCACATTCAACCAGATTTTCTCCCACCATGAGGCTCCTGTAATGTTAGATCTTCATTCTGATCTGTTTACGACTTCACATAAATCAGCAAAACGTGATGGATTTAAGTGGGTTTATCTCATCGTCTTGACAAGTCTTAATTTTTGGGGGGAAAAGGCCGTTTAAAAGCAGCTCCTGGCCCACTGAATCCGCAGGAAAACCCCTCATACACAGGTAACAGGGACTCCTTTAACGCTCTGATCAATTAATACACTCTTGGTGATATGATTCTGCGCGGGAGCCCCCCCCTCTCCCCCCTCCTCACATCCCCCTCAAATGAATTTGCTCTGCGCATTAACGTGTTCTGCATGGTGATTCGTGCGCACCGGCGCTGCGCTTGAACTTGACCGAGGGAAGTGCCTGGGAAAAGAGGCGCGACTTTGGCCCTTTGCTCCGCTCCTTTATGGCGCGGAGGCTGCTGAGACTGATGTCAGCGCTCATTTGCATAAAACTCAGCCTGTTCCCAATTAAACCAGGAAGGCAGCGAGGGGAGCCGCTCTGTTTGCACATGGCGAGCAATGGATCCACATCTCCCCATCCCTCCCTCTCCTTACCTCCTTCCTTCCTTCCTTCCTTGCCTCCTCACCTGCTGCGGGTAAGATGATTTTTTTAAATATATATATAGTTTCTTGCCGGTAAATGAGCTGTTTTGATTTATCCCCCTCCCCCCTCTTCCTCCCACCCTTCACACCTTTTGCAATATTGGCTGATTAATTTCTGCTGCATCCTCTCTGCATCCCTCCTCTGCAATGATGATGGAATGATGATGGACACTTGTGCCTCCACATGTCTCATCCCCGCAGGCCCTGGAACACTTATGCGTGGCCCTATATTTCATATGTTTTACATCTGTGCAGATTTGAATGTCTGTTTACTTTCACACAAAATTTGCCTTGAAAGCCTTTGCATTAGCCCAATTGGTCATTTCTGCTGAGTGCCTCTGCAGCGTACTTTTATTGTGTAGGATCCTGTCAGCTTAATGCAGGAGGCAGTAAGTGCACACCGGTCACACACTCTCGCTGACAAGCTGACCGTCAAGATTTGATTTGACTCCGATTTTCCGTAACTCACCTGTTTCAGCTGCTCCCCCCAAAACAGCGTTTTGGTGCGGCAACACACAGATCATTATACGGAGAGAACACGATTTGTTGGCCTCTTTTTTTTGTCTCTCTCTCTTTAAAGTAACCTGCCTCACGCAGGGAGGGGATTTTATTAACAATGAAGAATTCCTCTCATATCCCTGTTTCACCACGTGAAGCGATGAGTATGAAAACCAGCGGGACTTTACAATCTCATAAACATAAAAATAGATGTGCAACATTTGAGTAGAGCTATAAATACTGTTAAGAGATTCAAACAGGTTTGGGAGAGCGGTGGGAATTTCCGCACACCTGCTTAAACTGCTCTTTATATTCACTGTAAAGGCTTTGCGGTGGAAATACAATTGGTCATCGGAAATTAGAATTTGTGCTCATTTGAGAAATACACCATCACAGCTCGTTGTTTTGCGCACCGGCGTTTGTGAACGTTAAGGTGCTGAGAACCTCAAAGTGACTTATTCGACATCCATTAGGTGCTAATTTGGGGGCATGACAGAGGGGAAGGACAAACATTTGCTCCCTGTTTGGTCTTCATGCGTGACCTTTGACACCTGATGTCCCCAATGTCGAGTCAGGCCTCTTTGAAGCGCGACCATTACAATTCCCAGAAGTGGCCACTTGAATTGGTCAGTTGTTCAGAGGCCGAAGGGGGCGACGCTCACTCATCAGGACGGGGACGCTCGTAGGAATCTGACAGAAATTAGGGAGTTTAAGGGTGGTTAAGGTATGCATTACCTTAATTCACACCATTGATTGTGGTGGCTGATATCTAAATGCAGGAAAAGAGGAGGTTTTCGTCACAACACCACTGACACACAATTAGCAGCAAGAGAGAGGAGGCAAATATTGCCAAAAAAGCATGAATGTACGACTGTGAAAAAGGACATAAGATCATTTGATCTTATGCACAATAAACAAAGCACTACAGCACACAGGAAGCAGCATAAACACGGGCATAACTTGTGTTTGAGGATGAAAAATGTTTTTTACTCTGTCTAAATTTATCTAAAAAGATTTTTTTCTAAAGAAAAGTTAAAGACTTAAAGGAATGAAGGTAATTTCAAGGCTGGCAATTAACTCACTAAACATCAGCCAAGTGGCAAAACTATAATAAAGTAATTAATAGATTCATTTTGGAGCATTAATATTTTGAAAACAGGATGTTAATGTGAGTAAGAGGAGGAGAAGCCTTTGCTTCATCTCAAATAATAATCACTCACACAACTATTAAATCTAAGAAAATAAGAATGAACCCCAAGGATCTTTGTTCATTAGATTATTAGGAAATAAATGTTATTAGTAAGACTGCTGACTTTTCAGTGTTGAGTAGATTCCTGTAATTCATAATTTTAATGAAATGCAGTGTAATTCTCAAACATTGTCAATAATTATTATTCCAGAAAAAACGCCAGGTGTTTTTTTTCTCTGCAAAATAAACATCACAACCTCAAGCTGAATATTTCTCTTAAGTATTCATCTAATTAGCATTTTCTCCTCCACAACCTATTGATAAGATTATTAGAAATAATTAATTGAAAGGTTGAAACGAAGCTAAAATGCTGGAATTGGACGCAGAGACACAATCCCTCCAATCTCATCATTTTTGCTTTTATTTTATTTTTTCCCCCTATTTTTGCGTCATTCGACTGAACAGCTCAAGATCGTTTCAGGTTCGTAAAACTGACAACAGAATCTTTGTTCACACGGATTTTAGATTCTCTGAGCAACGCAACATGCTGTGTTCCTTTATTGCGTCACAAACGGAAACTGTGGAGCCTCCAAACGCCTCAAACTTAAATGATATAAAGATAAAATACCAAAACGACGTATAATTCAGGAAGCCAAGACCACAAATTGCAAAAACTGCACCCCACAAATTTCGGTTTGAATTCTTCCTCTCTTTTGTCTATAATTATAATTCTTTAAAGATGATTTTAGAAATGTTAATTAGGCTCTTTTGTTTATATGAGGGTTTTTTTCCTTCTCCTCTGCAGCATCTCCATCACCAGCTCGCCTGTTATTATTTGCTCCAATCAGCTCTGCGATAAGATTATTAATGTCTGCTTAATAATCCTCACGCTCCTCCATTAGCAGCTGACTCCGAACCTGCAACAATTTCCGCATTCCATCTGCCTGCGTGGCCGTGGGCAGCCCACTGATAAGGCCTCCATCTCGCCATCTAGTATTTGTTGGAGATTTAATATAAAATAAAATAAAATAAAAAAACGGTTCAATTTGCACGAAGCGTTTTCCGTAACACGTGTCGTTCGGTGGAGCCTGTGTGGCGTTTTATGGAGTGGGTGGGCGGGCGGGCGGGTGGGTGTGCTGTGGGTTTAGGCCACGAGCCAGAGGGGTTTACAGGCCCGGGCTGCAGTGCTGCTCCACGGCCGATAGGTGTCACTGTTTGGCGCGATGGCGCCCCAGCTGAGATGCTGGATGATGATTCCAACCCAATTTTTTTGTATTTTTTAGAGCAGAATATGTGTGAAAACTCCGTGTTTATTCATTTTAATAAAAGTCGATCTTTATTTTCACTTCCTGTACCCTGGTAATCCTAATAAATGAGACATAAATACATGTTTTAGTCTTGGACATAGACGTGCTCGTTCTTTTATTCGTGTAGACTTTATTCTAAGGTTGGATGTGTTGAGTTATAACGGTTTGTAACGGATTTAGACGGTGCGTTTAATTCCACGTGTCTGCCGTTTACATAATCGTATAATCACATCATCTAACATGTCAGTTATATTTCCATTTTCCTCGTTTTTTTCCACGTTTGGGGGACGGGATGATATATTGATGCTGAGCAGCATGGAAGCAGCTCTGACCTATTTCATTTGGGTTTCTTATTTATGCACCAAGTGATAAATATTAAGATTATGGCCCAGTTTTCACTCAGCGTGCACACACACACACACACAAACGCAACACACACTCGAAAATCATAA
>CAESWR010000228.1:2740494-2751375 GCA_903171835.1 Mullus surmuletus | reverse complement strand
ACTTTCAAACTTGAATTTATAGTGTTGCAAAATCGTGTCCGTGAGTGCTGATACTTGATGGCAAAAGTAGGATCACTTTTATGTTTCATGCAAAATACATAGTTTTTTTTTCTCCCAGTAAGTGGTATCTTTCAGCAAAAAGTTCCCATTGTAACTCCTGGTATTGAGTCCAGTCAGGGCTTCAATACTTTTGTATTTGCCAGTTTGGCCCTTGTCTTAAACTGCAATAGCCATTTGTGACCCATAGATGGCAGAGTCCACTTGCATTCGAACACCTGTTTTTCCTTTTAGGCATTTAATATCAAGGAGCTACATTGATGGAATCATGCAAAACATAAACCGATATAGTATAGAGCAACGTACTAGGGGCAGAGGTCAGTTACAAATGACCATGGACAAGCAAAGGCCCACATGTGCATCTAATGGACAGCAAACAAACAAACAAACCAAAACAAAGAGACCACCAGCGAGGAGAAAAAGAGGCAATGTTGTAACATTGTGGCACTCCTGTGGGTAATAACTCCTGGTGGCCAGCCTCCCAACGTTGAGTGTAACAGTGTTTGTCGACCATGCCAGAAAGACTAAAACGTCTCCAGAAGAAAGTGAGCTATTGTTTGATGACCCACTTCTGAGCATGGTTCCTTTGGCAGCTGCAGGTTCTCCTCGTGATTCTGTACATTACTGTATAATAGTGTGTGCATATGTGCGTGTGTGTGCTGCTATATACATATTAATAGAGCCCTCCTCCCTATTCCCATCCTCTCCCCAGTTGACCTGAATGCATACGATCATTCTGCAAGTCTCACTTATAAGACTTTGTCGTCCTCTTTGCATCACCTACCTGTTGTCCTGCAGCTGCAAATTGCTGAGACCCGCCCCCCCCNNNCCCCCCCCCCCCCCCTCCTCAAGTGTTCAGTTTGAGTAGTAAGCTTCCTCTACCTCCCACCATCATGTGAAAGGTGCTGCTGTTTGTTATTCAGCGAGCAGTCAAGTGTTTCCTCACTCTGATGCCTGCTCTAGATTCTACATCAAGGGATCCTTTTGCCACAGAGGAGCTTTGCATGAATGTGTGTGTGTGTGTGTGAATTTGAGGAATGGGCAGGGGGAGGGTGGTGGTGGTGGTGGTGATGGGGGTTGCACCCTGGATGACTGAACAGCTATGATCGCAGCGGTCTGAGCCAATCATCCAGCGAGCACCCTGCCTCCTGGTTCTTAATTGGCCGGCTTTCCCGGCGAGCGCTGCTGATACACAGTGCCAGCTGGTTTTATCAGAGAATGAGCCGGGGCCACAGTGGGGAAGAGACGGAGGAGGAGAGGCACAGAGATATTAGAGGCGAAGACCGAGTGTGTAGCAGCCGGTAATTACCCTCCTAAACCAATCAAGAGCCATAGAGGCACGCAGAGGGAGGGAGCCAATTTAGATTCCCCGTCTATTCCCAGGCAGAGAGACAGACAGTGTGTTTATTGAATTGGAATCAGAGGAGAAGGACGGAGGGCTTTTTCTTTGGAGAGGCACAGCTCATCCTCTCTCACGTTCAACGAGTCGTGGTGGTCGAAGAAAGATGGACAAGATGAACCACAGCTCAGCTGAGGCAGAGGCTGAAACCATAGAGCCACTGCGTTACCTCAGGTAAGCACCTGCACTTTCCTCTCAGATTCTATTCTATTCTATTCTATTCCAGCCTCTATTGATTCCCTGTTTACAGTCTGCAGCACTTCAAAAGGCTGCTTCCAGGTTTTTCTGTAGGACCACAAAGTGTCACAGTGCTCGCTCATCACACAGTCTGTTTGAATCACAGCAAGCTCCATCGCAGATATCAGAGATGCAAGTCGGCTTGCACGCTGTTTCTCACTTCAAGCCAAAAAGCCAATAAGATAATGTTGTTTGTGATTATGCTGACGCAGATGATGGAGACGTATTCCCCACAGAAATACCCCGATCCATTATGGGAAACTCCCACTGTGCTTCCCCCGATCCAGTTTTGACCTCCATTGAAGCCTCAAATTGAATTACAAATATGAGTTGTTATTGAGTTAGGCGGCCAATGATTAATTCGGATTTATCAGGCCCCAGATGAAAGCCAACCATGATGTATCTTCAAGTGGATGAGATGTGTAATCAGTTTGTTACGCAATTAAAAAACTGTGTGTCCCTGCTTTGCACCGCTTTGGCTCCGCTGATACTTTTAGAGAAAGTTTTTTATTCCATTGAATCTGAATGAAAAGACAGGTTGCGTTGTAAAATTCAGTGAGTCTTTACAGTGTCTGCTATATACAGAGCGATGAGTGCTCTGCGTCTCTCTGGGATGCAGATTGTATCAGCCTGCGGTCATCGTGGTCAAACTTGTGACACACACACAGCTACAAAAAAAGCAACCAAAAAATAGCATCTTAATTAAGTGTTGAGGATAACACCCCCTGCAGGGCAGGGACTAAAATAAAATGGCAAAATCAAAGACAACTACACAGCAAAAAAAAAAAACATGAAGGCTAGATCTAAGAAAAACTGCTTTTTAAAAAAAACTGGAACAGATCCTGTAGCTAATTTAATTATTGGCTGTTCTTACATCTATGACAACATACCTCATTTCACTGAGGTAAAATGAGCCTGTGGGAGATGCTGTTCTGGCTGCTTCTCCCACAGGCTTTCATTTATCTGCAGCTCTTGTTCACATGACTGACGAATACCACTGCCATGACAAACCTCAATACACACATATGCCCAAAGACTATTGGGACGTGGTAGAGCAGACCCCTTTAAAAGTGTGAATGCTCCAACGCTTTTGTGGCCTTGTTGCTTTTGTCTCGACCAAATGAACCCGCAAATCTGATGTGTCACCGCTCAGGAGGAAACACCACTTGTATTTTCTCTCTCAGATATGTGATTAACAGTCACCAAAGGAGATGGCTTCTCCCCCCCCCCCCCGAATAGATCTGTTTGTGAGCGCCTGATTCCGCGACACACATGCACACATGGCACCTTCAGACATGTACATGCGGTGCCTCGCGCATCCATACCGGCTCTCACTGACATCCATGGTGATTTAACCCCTCTGTGCTCCCGACACCCATCTATTACACCGTCCCCATGTTGTTGCCGTGCCAATCACCCCGCATACCTATACATTAAATCTATTCCAAGAGCTTCATTTACTCCTCAGAATAACATTTGTAATTACACTCTAGCTGCCGCTGCTTGCGTTTACATTCTTCTTCGTGTGTGCCGACATCAGAGCAACTCTAGCCGGCAGATTAACCATCACCCCAGAGGCTTTGCGCTGATCCTCAGACCCTCAGAACTCTGCTGCATGAATGTAACATGCTGGCACAATTTAAGCGGTTAATTGAAGCCCCTCAATCTATGGTTTAAAGCGTTAAATGATTATCATCAGGGGGGCTTGTATGCATGCATCTCCACATGTGCATGTAAACACACTCTGTTGTGCCCCTGTAATCTGCTCGCTTCGCTTGATGCATCTGCAATCTCAGAGTAATGTGTGTAACGATAATAAAAGCTTGAACTGAGCAAAAGGTTCATCTCAAAACAATGTTCTAATATTTATTTGCAGTTCATATCAGACACCTGTTAGAACCGCCTGTTCGCCAAATAGCTTTGCAAAGACACAATGAGACGGAGATAATGATCGTCTGGGGCAGTGAGCTCCATCTATAATTTGTATAACACATGCATCTACAGCAGATAATCTCAGCCCCAAGACGGGCGTTTGATAAAGCACCGCAATGATCTGATATAATTATAGAAATTGTAAGTAATGTATTTTGCTGGAGGCAAACAGAAACCTATTAAGTAGATGCATGGGATGGGAGTCTCGGTGCGTACGTGGCAGCGCTGTTCCAGTTTGATAATAATAGTGACTGAAAAGATCAGAATTCATTCCTCTGTTGCAGCGCTCGCTATTGTGTGTCATTAAATAAAGTTTTTTGTCCTCCTACGTCTCCCCATGACAGGCACTTCATGCTCTGTTTGTCCTCTCCTTTCAGACACTGTCCTCCAAACAGCAGGAGAGAAATTACAATATGAAAGCATATTTTTCTCTTGGTCTTTTTTTTTTTTTTTTTTCTTTTGGATGGCTACTGACTCAACAAAAACTGTTAGGATTTGAGGATGAAGACGTTGTGGTGTGTGTAATTAAGCTCTGGATCCTAATTTATCCCTCTGCTGTGACAGTGATGAATGGCCTCCTTCTCTGGCCCACCCCCTCCCCTCACACCTGAGACCCCGGGGGCCACAGCCCAGTCAGGAATCCACTGATCAAACCCCATCCCCTGTCTTGCTTCCCAGCCCGCGAGCCGTCACAACTTCACCTGCTTTCGCCTTTACGCCTTTCCCTTCTCTGCGCTTATTGTTATTCCTGCGGCTCGCCTGCCTCCTTTCACTCTCCCAGCCGCCAATTCTCAATTTAGCAGCCCCATTTGCCTGCGTGACAGCACAGACACTTTATTTATAGGCGCCAATGTAACGATTGAGGCGGGGAGGTGAGAGCGGGGAGTGGAAATAGAAGAAATGATTTGCGATTAGACAATGTTTGGCTATAATTCTTCTCCTTTATTGCAGTTAGATCAGATGCGCACGTTTGCCAGGTACAATTTTGGTGGAGAGAAGGATGGAAGGCGCTGTGGATGAGGGCTGATGCTTCTATTCCAGTGAATTATGTGAGCCCTTCTTCATCCGTAAAGTGAGTTAGCAGGATTAAAGATGGAAACAGTGTGTACCTCTGGGGAGTTTGGCATTTTTATCACACCCAGAAAACCCATTTCTTGAGCAATCAAATAACCATCTGTGACTCAGCAGCAAAAGCAGTAGGGACCACGAATATTTGCACACTAAATAAGTGGACTAACCGAAGTGAAATAATTGTATGCTTTAAGAGCTGAGGATGGAATATAAAGAGAAGGACTAATATGCAAGGAAGCACGGGGGCTTTCATGTTATTGATGAACTCCCATCACGGAGGGATATGTCTCACCAGAGTTTTAAAAGCTCTTATTTTCTTTTTTTTCTTCATCTTCTTCTCCTCCTCGCCTGACCATCCCCAAAGAGGAAGGTCCCTGCTAATTCAGCTTTAAATGAGTCTCTAGACAGCAGCCTCTTGTTCAATAATGAAGAACACAAGTGCGCCATTTTAGAGAAAGCCGAGGCCAAGGCTGTGTCCTCCTCATTATGTCCACATTGTGATCCATTTAAGGGGATTTCGCCGGCTATTACCGCGGAGCAAACAACATCCTCCCAAAGGCGCCCCAGTTTGCTTTACATAAGTCTCACAGTGATAGATTGAGTGTGCCAAAAAAACCCACAAAAATAAAGTAATCTCGCCTTGGTGCAAGATAAGGTGGTGTCGAGAGATGAGAGACAAGTGAAAAGGTTAAGTTCCTTTTGTTCTTTTTTTTGCAGATTGAAATGTCAGAACAAGTTTGGCTTGTTAATCTGCGCTCGGGGTTCTCTCCGACAAGCCGCGCACAATGCATGGTCCTTCAAAAAACGGCAATAGCTGCTCGTGGAGTGTGTCTAAATGTGTATGCTCTTATACAGAAGAGAGAGAGGGAGGGTGGTGGGTAGTGGAGGGGAGACCACCCACCGCTCCACTCTTTCTTTGTGCAAGGTAATTGTAAATCATTTGGGCTTCAAATTGGCAAGGAGGAATCGGTTCATGGAATTATTTAAGCACAACTTTTCGCGCTGTTTGGAAGTA
The DNA here is from genome assembly GCA_903171835.1 of Mullus surmuletus. Lineage (NCBI taxonomy): Eukaryota > Metazoa > Chordata > Actinopteri > Syngnathiformes > Mullidae > Mullus > Mullus surmuletus. The sequence goes on along the minus strand of CAESWR010000228.1, from coordinate 2,745,664 downwards.
GTGTGTGCGTGTGTGTGCGTGTGTGTCACTGTAATGGAAGTGTGCAGAGACACAGTGGCGCATGGATGTGCAAACTGGACTCTAAATCACTTTCTTGCTTCCTCGACAGCCTTAACCACTGCTGCCTTTATCAGACAACATCAGAAGGGGGGAGATGTGTGTCTGTGTGTGTGTGTGAGACGGCAGCGAGTGCAATCCCAGGGGCAAATGTAGGCAGATTTGAATGATCCGCTCCACTTTCATCCTCCTCTAACAGGCACTCGGGAACATCTTGTCCTTGAAAAATTGACCATCAGAAAGTTCCCAGCCCTCCATGCTCCTCAATCTTGATGTTCTCTCTCCCTTTGTTGATGCCACTCTGCTCTCAGTTCTATGCCTCTATTTTAAGCGCACACATGCAGGTACGGCGGCTGTGGAAACCATCACTCCCACATTCACACACTTAACCATCATAACAAGAAGCAATACACGAGCCGAGGTAAAAGTAAAATAAAATAGAAAAACGACTAAAAAAAAAGATTGATGTGACAGAGCTGATGGACAGCTGTGGCGTCTTTCTACTGGCAGCTAAATGTGCTGAAGCAGAGCATCTGCTAAAAGACGTTTAGTCCTCACTGCACGCTGTTAATTTTCATCAGACACAGGCGAACACGTAAGAGGAAAAAGCAGTGGCTGCCTCGTATAATGGTTTGGGGTTATCATATGAGCAATCCCTGTAAGTGATTTTGAGTTATTTGTTTGTATTTTGTAACCCCAGTTTGCCCTCCAAAAGTGGCTGGTTTTTCATCTTTGGGGTGACCTATCCCTTTAATCTGCACTACTCAATCACTTTTCCTTTGCTATGTTATAAGAGTAATCAAAACTTCCGAAAGCTGGCGAGAGCCTTTGATCTGTGAAGCAGAGTGGCGGGCTATTATTAGACACACACCATTATTTCATGTGGCAGGTTCACAGTGGGCCCCAATTAACTCCTGTTAATGAAACTATTGTACTGCTTAAAAGACATCTTTTTAACACGACTTTCCGCTAACGTAGATGATATATGACACCTATTTCTGAGATCTTTGTCTGCTGATACTGCTGCGTTAGTTTGATCACTTACGTCTCCTATGTTATCAGCTACTATCACCGAAAAGACATTGTTATTTGACGGGATTTCGCTCATTTTCATAGATTTACATCCTGTTGTTGGTGATCTACCTGTAAGGGAATTGTTGTTATGTGGGAATATGACGTGCGAAATAAGCAGACACGTTAAAACATTAAAATGCGGTAACTATGGAGGAACAGATGCTTATATCTGTGAATGCATAATCATCTAAAAATTGCTTTTGTGTGTGAGACGAATGCAAAACACATACGGTACACAATTAATACTGGATAACATATTGTAATAGACTGCCAAGAAAGGCTGAAGTCAGAGCAAGTGTGAATGTTTGTATAGAAAAACAAACAAGTGTGCCTCTTTATATGCCTCGATGCTATTTTTCAGGCCTGTAGGCAGTGTCTATTGTTGCCATATGTTAGCGTTTGTTGCATATTTTGTTTGACTAAGCGGCGTTTAGAACATCTGACAGGGAAGGAGGAGGGAGAAGAAAGAAGACAGAGAGGGACAGAGTTTTTTTTAGAAAGAGTGTGTGGCTGAGGGTTGCTAAGGTTTTAAATAATATTCATTGATAATGAGGGCAGATGTGAACTTGTCTTTCTCTCACACAAGGAGGCAGATGTAAGAATCTTGCACATCTGATTTATTTGTCTTAGCCCCGCAGGAAATCATCTCACACACGCCTCAAAAGGTGGAAAAGTGACGCACATCTGACCCAAGCTTGTGGCTCGTTTCACATGACTAAATTGGAGTGTGGGTCGAATAATTGATCCATGTGATTGCCTATTATTCTGACACCATGGCGGAGCTGTGCTCACATTTGGCTGTGCATTTACTTTTCAGTTGTTGTTAGGTAATCCTTCATCAATCATGTCGACAGTATTGATGGAGGGGTCATTCAGGGATCCATTTGTTCTGGTATCCCTGCACCCGGTGTCCATCGGGAAGTGATGGAAATTGGCACCTGAGATCACCGGGCTTTTACTGAATGGTAATTTCTGTGTTTGAGTCCTTGAAAGGCACAGATTTTTAGCCTCCATTTAACCTGATAAAACTAGTACAACACAGAAAGGAGCATTTGCCTGACTATTTTTGACTGTGAGTCATTTTTTATGATTAAGTATTCGGTTGTAGATGTATTGAGTCAAAAGGGGAGTCAGTAGAATGAAAAGGAATTCATCTTTAGTGCAGCAAATGCAATGTTCTCTCTCTACAGATTCTCAAGTTGGGCTGAATTGTGCATAGTTTTTGCCTATAGTTATTTACTATTTGGCTTTTTTGGTGTAATTGATACTTGTGAAATTACAATGAATAGACCTATAGTTATTGCAGGGATAAGCTACAGCCTTCTCTGCCTCCCTGTTGAGTATAAGTGATAGTTAATGCATGCATGATGAATGGAGGGATGGATGGATGGATGGATTGATAGATGGATGGATTGATAAATGGATGGATGGATTGATAGATGGATGGATTGATAGATGGATGGATGGACCCAGTGGAGCATCAACAGCAACTATGGCTAAAAAATGTAATGATTTGCATAGGTCACTGAATTTTCGAACTTCAAGAGCAATGATGAACAGAAGAAGCACAGCTAAATTTGGCAAATCTAGGGACAGATACTGCAGATCTTTGGGTAATTTGTCCATCCATTTGTTCATCTTTCATTTTTTGGCTCGAGTCATGGCGACAAAATCACCACAGATGTATTTGCAAATTAAGCTCCAAGTGCTGTGGGATGAGCCAGGAGATCCCTCTGGAGAAGGTGGGGTCCCCGCTGCCTCCAAGACTGCCAATAAGATCCCAGCCATGTTGCTGAGTGTTGCAGCCCACACTGTTCGTCGGTGATTACCACTTGTCATTCACTCACATCATTTCTGTGCCAGTTACCATAGAAACCACCCCCAGCTACACCCCGACAGAGAGATGCTGCCTGGTGGACGGTGATGTGCTCAGGTGATCTGATGATTAGAGGTCTTCACAGGGGTGCAACAGTCATGTGAGAAACAGAACAGATTCCTATAACAACACGCTGGGTTTGTCATTTCAAAAATTGTCATTTTTGAAAATTGCATTCTATTTAGCACTCCCAGTGCTACATATTTGAAGATAAAAGTGTAGAAATAAAGACAGTAAGAGCATTTATTTGTATATTGATGTCATGTTTTTGAAAATGCGAATGAATTCAGGAGATAGGCTCGCTATTTGTTTTCGCCCTCAGGTATTGTGTTGCCACCTGCCTTCCTTCGTGTGCTGTCATCTTTTGAGAGTATTTTGCAGCTAAGACGGCTTTCCCAATCTTAAGTAATTGGGTTCAGTGTCTCGCACGGCTGAATCCTGATTGTGGCTCTGCTCTAACTCCCATGGCAGGAGCACTCTTACTGAATTTTGATTATGTAAACACCTTATCAGTTATACAGATAAGTTGTTGCTGTTGCTTACCACATCCTCTATTCGCCAATGGATCATACATATGTAAATGAAAGCACACATTTAATAAGATTCAATGTAGTTGTGCTTTACTTTCTTGTTATTTCCATGACTTGCCAGAAGGTTTTCCTACCAGTTTAGTTTTGCATTTAATAGCAGTCCCATTTGACTGTCTGCCCAGTCACCCGGATCTTTTTTTTTCTTTTTCATCTCCTAGCACCTGTGAGGCGATCAGTAAAGTGCCCGGGAATTTCTGTCTCTTGGATACTTTGATGGGCAGTTGCTAAGGCCAGACTCCCCAGTGGCCTTTGAGCCAGCGGGGATATTGGCGGAGCTGACAGAGGCCAACGGACACAGACACAATCAGCTAAAAATGTTTACGCAGACAGAGCTGAAGAGAAGTGTGAGGGAAGGCGAGAAAATCAGAGAAGCACAGACACACAAAAAAATGTCTCTGTGTGTTTACCTTTTATTTATTGGCTACATTGGATTTTCCCAGCGGACGTGTCAACCATTTCTCGGTTATCACAACTCTAAATCAGATTTTTGTGCGTCTGATTTGGTAAATAAGAGTCTAAAGCTTTATGGATTGCTCTCGGATAATGGAACAGAGGTCGGCAATATGTGCAGAAGACAAACTGAGTGGGCGGCAGAGAGATTATCAGAATTGTAGATTATTTCTAATACTAACATTGCGTTATTGAGGAGTTTAAGAAAAAAAAATGTTTCAAGGAAAAAGCTTAAAGGAAAGCAATAATAGCAGAGACTGCAGCAGAAAATGAGAAACAAGAGTAACCACAGGCGGACGGCGCCTTAATGCTTTACAGGCAGACCCGGCAGCGAGGTGAATGTAATGCACTGATGATTCATGAAAACCTTGTGAAGCTGTTTCTCATGAATTCAGTGTGAAAGCATGAATGATTGATTGAACAAAATGCGCCGCAATGTACACGCACCAGCTATATGAAAATATCTAACTTCACGAGAACATTGAGAGAAAACTCGCACTAACCATGTTGATAGAAATGGTGCCCAAACTATGAATTTGTCCACGATGCATTAAAAACACTTAATTCAATTGTGGCAAATTGAATATCCTCACATTAATGACGTAAATAATGCTCTTTAATACCCTATTAAAGTAACATTCCAACTTAGATTATCTAATTTGTTTATTTTTTTCTAATTTAGCCCCGCATTCCTAAAATTGTCACCATGTATGAATGCTAGGCTGACTCTCCCACCCAAAACAATCCCAGGGAGATGAAGCAGAAACTAGGATGGAGTAAAAATGTGTATCCGCTATCCAGTGTGTATTGTGGGCTGGTTTGGAACTTATTTTGATAACCACGGGGATGATATTAAAGATCATTGTGAGATAGGACCACAAAGAAGGCCTATTTCGGGGGAATTAATAGGGAGAATCCCGCCGCCCAGAGCCGTATCTTCAGAGCCGAGCACGGATGGGGACACAGGAGGCAGAGGCAGAAAAATGATTACCCGAACCTGTCAGTGACTATCGGGATGAATTCTGCGACATTGTGGTCGCTACTTTCATGACTTCAAGCCTGATATTACCCAATTCCAGGTGGATCCCGTGCAGTATTTATAGATAAGCAGGAACACCACAAC
>CAESWR010000228.1:2718225-2738666 GCA_903171835.1 Mullus surmuletus | reverse complement strand
GGGGGATTTGGCCAAACATGAAGGTGGGAGATGCCAAGACACAGTCAGTGTGCGGGTGAATGGTCATTAATAAGCTCTTATTGCAGTTGACACTCGTTTCTTTCTCTTAACAAAAAACAGGGCAAAAAGGCAGCAGATTAGTCTTTACTCCAAAATAGCTGAGGTGTGACAGAGGCCCCATGCGAACACACGGGTGGCAAAGTTCTTACCTCAAGAGCCATCTTTTTTCTCAGCTTAATGTAAAAAACAGGGCAGGTGTCACTTGAGGAAACAATCCCGGTAGGATCCTGTATTGTGTTTGCGAACGGTTGTAGAATGGGACGGGCTGCACACAAGAAAGAGCGAGCAGGCAGCACCCGACCGGACTGACAGGAAGACATTTCTATCTGAACTTGCCAGACTGCGCAGCTGATTGCGAGAGAGGCAAGAACTGATTTGCCCTGCAGTTTCACAACATCTTGCCTTCCTCCCCTCCCTCACAGCTTCCTCCTGGAGGTGAGACCGGGGGCGCGTGTCGACTTCATCATAACACTCATAAACACCTTTGTTTCTGATCCGCGATCACTCATCCACCCTCTAAGGATCAGACTGTTCACAAGCGTTTTCCTTCAGAACGCTGAGTCTGGCTCAGCGATTAAGTGTCACTGATTTTACTGTCAGGCTTTGAAAATCTCCCCCCCCCCCCAAAGGGATTCACTTTGTTGTTGAAGACGTATGTTTCTGCCAGGGCTGGTAATTGCTTTTGAGAATCAGTCGAATCCAACTCGGGTGAGTGGAACAAAATCCTTTCATTTTGATTAGAACTCTCACTTTCATTATCACCTGGAATCTGCTCCTCGTTCATGCAAGAGCGGGCAGGAAGAATATTATTAAACCAGGTGAGGGGATTTCAATAGTTTGATGGAAAGTATTAAAAGTGCCTTTATGATGGATTTTCTATCACATTTTGTGTGATGGTGTGGATATACCGATAATAGCAAAACGGACTATTAGCTTCAGCTGCTATTGGTCGTGGTTAGCAGTGATTGGAGACTTCGCTCACATCACTTCTTATAGCCATCCACACATACCCTATTATAGTAATTTTATTGCTATATCATGCAGGTTTTACACTTTTTGCAGGTGCATCCATGTATGTATGTGTTTTCTCTGTGTCCCCCCCTCCGCTCTTTCCCCAGCTCCATTTGTCTTTTTGATATTGTTTCCTCAACTCCGCTCCACCGTGTCCTGTAGCTAACCAAACGTGACACGTTGAGCCACATTGGTATAAAGGCGGTGGACAGAGGCCTCATGGGATTATCGACCCTCCTGGAAGGAGCAAACAGCATGTTATGCACCTTTGACTTCGGTTCCCAGGGAAAGATTTGCCACATAATGATAGATGACTGACACTGATTAATCGCTGTGTGATGCTCACATAGGGAGGCATTGTGCTGGGCAGAGAAGTATTAATGTAGCCACACATGGCATACAGGATGTTTGGAAGCTTGCCTTCTTCATAGTTGCTGCCCTTATTGGTGGCTCTAAATCCCCTGTGTCTCCTTCTCCTCTTACTTTTCTCCTATGGGCTGACACTCCACCTTCCAAATGTATTGCACAATTTCAAAAAACAGTTACTATAAACACGTGTAATAATGTTCAAAAACGACAAATTTTCTGCTAAGAGTTTGAGCCCTTCTTGAGGTTGATTGTTTGCATCAGCTGGCACTTGCGATGATTGGAGCACACAAGGTCTGATACCTTCATGCCATAATGCCACTTATCGACACAATGACACAATCAGCTCCCTGTGTTTACTATTTCAGCTGCAGTTTACACCACTTGCCATTGGTTAAATTGCTTCTTCGCTGGTGTTTCCGCCCCAATATTTGCTTACCTATATGCTTTTGGAAGGACCATGACAACCTCAGAAAATGCCTAATGCATACAGACGTTTGATTGAATGCAGAGAATGTTTAAAGACAGAGGATTTGGAAGGGAGGACTCCTGCAGCTGACAGACTCAGCAGAACCATTGAGGGTTTTTGTCTGTGGAATGGAATGACGTCTGTGTCATAGTGAGACACAAAGAGGCTTCTCATTTGGAAGGTATAAATGCACTTAAGTAACCACAGAAACAACGTTACCACGGTAATTGGGAAATTAATTACCGTGCCCTGTGGTCACCTGTTCACTGGAAACCCATGTGCAGTGAGGAAATCATACTGATTTCCACTTCTGCATTTGAAGGAAATTAACTTATTTAGACATTATCTGACTTATTTTGTGTTTATCTCCATTTCTGATGTCTTCATGGATTCTTTTGCATGTGAGGAAGCACCTCTCACTGTAAACACTATCCTGATCCAGTGTACTTGCACAATACCGCCATTAGAAAACAAGGCAATGAAATTCGCAATCTCCTGGAGAAATCTCAGTGGGAAATCAGATTTCTCTAATCCTCCCCCCCTCATCACAAAAACTGGGTTTCGTGCTGACAATTAAGTTGAACCAATTATGAAATCAGTTTACAAGACATCCAGGGAACAGGTTAACCTGATTAGTGCATTTCAATAATGTGCATTAAATGAAGTCGCAATTTTGTTCTGTGCATTGGGAATTTTGCTCGTTTTCCCAGAAATATCCTCTTGCATCTGAAATTGCATTATTCAGGCTTTCCCGAAATGTTTTTGAATTCACGTGTAGTTAAAAAGGAAACATGGATTAAGAGTAGGAGGGAGGTGAAAGGCTGTGTTCAAACCTGGCAGCAGCATCAGAAAACATGTGAAAATATCCCAATCCACACATCTGTCCTGATAAAAGAACAGTCAACAAGCCTGTGCACCTACATTATAATATACAATGATGAGTAAACATGCTCAGGAAAGAGTACGATTAACTGGATTAAATCTGATTTTAGGTCATGTGTATAAGACTATTATGTCCCCAAAATTAGACAAGAGTATATTCATTGTTCTTATTTGTGCATGTACAGTCATACTCCTGGCAACACTGTTGCTATGGTACCTGGGTCGTCTATACTGGGAGAAAAATCAGGCACAGAAACTGGAGTGCATGTGTGTTTTTGTATTGACTGGAGGGCAAACTCTGATTACATGAGTGACTGGAGAGAGATTTGGTTTGTTGATTGGAATGAGTCTGTGGATAAATTACATATGGGACCCTCTAAAGCCTGTATCAGTGGGTGCTTTGTCGATACTAAACATTGTCGCAACTAGTCAAGATGGCTCACTGGTTTATGGCATTATATATGCTCTCAGTGCCTTGAGGTTCAGACCCGGCCAAGGCGGAAAAACATTGGATCCGACAACCCACGCCCTGCAAACTGTGACGCCGATGGCCCCTGGCCTCCGACCGAACCAGCTGGATTCAAATCAGGGACAGAGGTTATAAATGGATACTCTGAATAACTAGGTGAAAGGTTTAAGGACCGCTGGGAGGAACAAGATGATGTACTCTGTGGGCATCCTCTTTCGTTCTCTGAACTATGTCTTTTTTGGTGCTTTGATGTGTTTGCGTGTGGGTTTTCTCCACTTCAGGAGAAACGTGACTTCCAAAAATCGAGGCACAAGTAGACTTGACTCACTGCTGTGTATTTTTAGCTCGGAAGAGTCGTGGAAATATGACACGGAAATGAGCAACACCTGTGGCTGTCAGTGAATACGATACACATCTTTTATACTTTCACATGCACACCGGCTGCTGTTGGTCAATTGAAATACGAGTGCAAAATGCAGGAGCCACTGATTGGGATCATCGAAAGAATGCCTGTCTCATAAGAGCGGATATGAGGAACATGAGCAGACAGTTAAACTGGTTAAGCCTGATTAGAAAAAATGATGCCACCGGAGACAGTTGTACGTACCCTCTCCATACAGCCAGGTCTAAATGATTGCCCAAGGTGACTGGGAACAAAATGAATCATGTGTTCTTGATTTGATAAGAATTGAGCAGCATGAACGGGGCACACGCGGGGAAGTGAATGGGACCATATGGAGGCACCGGGCCAGCTGCTGCCTGCCAGCTGAGGCTGCTTCTGACACACTCCTGCTGTGGCACCTGATTCTACTGTCCATCACCCACTTCAGCAGAGGGAAACACAAGACATGTCTTTGTGCTTCCAGGAATCTACAAATGCGACTTTGAATGCGGCAAGGAGGCATACACCTCTTGATGACTCACGCTCACTTGCGCTTTGGCCTGGCTGTGATTCGATTATGCTCCTTTTGCGATTGTAGTGAAATTTCTGTGAGGAATCGTGGATGCAGCAGACGTAGTCAGGCACCCTCACCAACACATCACCCCAAGGTGCGTGTGCAGGAACAAGAAATGCACACATAAACCCATCCTACGCAATCATACATTTAGATAGAATGTCATGTGCTGCAGGCTATTGGATTTTTCATTTGAGATGTTATGTAATGATTCTTGGTTTGGTTTTGTCTCATGCCAGCTTGTGATTGTGTGTATTTCCTCTCTGAAATTCCGGCTTTCTGTAGTTCTGCCTTTATGTATCAGCCCCGATTTTACAGGCGATTTTGCCAACAGGAATGTATATCCTGTCTCTAAATGTAAGGCAGTTTGACAGTGGGCAGATCTGCTTTTCTCCTTGCATTCACGACTCAAACTGTCTTTTCCAATCGACTCCTTCGCTACATTTCCCATTTAAATCATCTCCTCCCAGTGTGTTGCAGGACTTCCTGGAAGCTCACGACAGGAAGTGTGTCTGTTGATGAAAGCTGTCCTGAGATGACATGCGTTACATTTCATACACACACACAGACACACATGGGAAAGCCAATGATAATCTGGGTATAATGAAATGGTAGCCACCCTCGAGCAACATGCAGGATACAAACATGGCTGTCCATCATGCCTCAATTATGGTCAAAGCCTTTTGGAACAAAGATGAGTGTAATAATGAGATTATCTTCAGAGTAATGATGAAAGCGAGTCTTAAAATGACTAATGACAGGTCCCCTGCCTCACCTCTAATGGTGCATAACCGCATTTATCTTTCCTACTTGTCCCCTCAAGGCATTCTTCAGGTCAAAGCCAGTGTGTTTACAAAATAAAGCCTCCTCAAAAACACACAGTCACGAAATAGATGAAATTATCTAAGGTGATGCATTTCCTATATCTGCGCCTGTTCCTCTTTCAGCGCCTGCCACTCTTGCATAGCAAAGTGCAAACTTTCCTCAGAGCAGCAAAGCGAGACACAGGTGGCAGCTTAGCAGGAGGGAGAATGCGATGGAGAGAGATGGAGGGAGAAAATGTGGTAACCGTGACAATGAAGAGAGGCGAGATCAGCAAAATTGCAAATCAAAGACGTGTGCGAACAAGGGGAAAGCAACAGCGGGTGATTGGAGGAAGACGGAGGGTAAAACCGACTGCTGAACAGCAGGGTTTGTGGCTGCTCTTGATTTCTACATCTGAGCAAGGAGCTCTCCTCAGCTCTGTGTGAGGGCCTCCTATACTTTCACTATATTATGGGATCAGCAGTATGCTGAGGTGAAATTTCATTTTTCTCATATTAAAGTTGATGTTGATCCAATCGCAGTCCTGTCTCTCTTCCTGAAAGATAGAATACACCGTTTACTTAGATGCTAATGAGAGGCCTGTTCTACACAACACTGGCTTCTTATTGGAACAGTGGTTGCAGGAGGGTTTAGTTCAGTGTTTCTCAAACCTTTTCAGACCAAGGACCACTTTACACATAAAAAACACTCACGGACCACCTGACTCTAAAATAGCCTCGAAGCGGATGCAGTGTTGCAAACCTATCCGCTGCACTGCACAAGTCCGACAACGCCACTAAACAGCCAATTCAAATCGTTTTTGGTCCTACATACTAGTTGATTTAATATTGAAGCAACACATCTATGTCTCAGGCAGTTTGAGAAACACTGTTTTAATTTAATTAAAACACTGAAATTTACAGTTTTAAAACGTGATTTGTTACGTCACCTCGCGGACCACTAGGGGTCACTGACGGACCACGAGTGATCCACGGACCACTCTTTGAGAAAGGCTGGTTTAGTTGAATCATCACCTTGATCGTGATACAACTAACAAAGAGGCGCTCTCATCTTTGTAATCCACTGTGTTCATGCTACAGTGATGTGGTATTCGTGTTAAATGGACTGAACTGTTATTAGAAGCTGTTGAACATTAGATCGCAGATGAACACACATTTATCAGAGATGGAGGAGAAGAGGGATGGACTAAATATGCAGTGTTCCTTTCTCCTCCCTGTCGTCTCCCTGGAGCCTGACCAGTTATTAGCTTCCCTTTCATAAAGCAGGACGGCTCCCCACACAAACACGGCTGTCTGCTGGAGGATACAGCTTAGTTAATTACACAACGATAAATCACGACTCTGTCTGGCACCATAGGAAAAACATTTTTTTCAAGAAAATTTGGGAGGAGTGCACATTGCTGGGAGTTACAACAATTAAAATGATAAATCTGAATGGCATAAAACTAATTACAGTTTTACGCATTAGATATCGTACATTTTCTATGTTTAAAACCAAACAAGCTATATTTTATTTGTCTGTTTCTCTCTTATTTGGGTCCCCTTGAGCATGAAATTGTAGGGTTAGAAAGCAACAGTCATGATTGCCCGGCAGTTTTAATGGATCTCTCCTTTGCATCAATGTGGGAAAGGTGTAAATTAGGCAAAGTGAGGGGAAGGAGAAGAACCGCTGCTATTAGTCTTCCTACATTCTCCTTTTTATCAGCCATGGACAAGGATGCCTCACAGCTGTGGACTATACAGAAGTATATTATGTATATTCGTGTTGGCAGGGATGACAGGATAAATATAGAATGTTCGGGTTTGCTGCTTTTGCTTATTTCGACTGTAGTGCGTTCCTGTTGTGTTGTATTGCATTTGATTTATGGCATCCCATCATTTTAACGGTTTTGCTCGATGATAAATCACTGCAAATGCTTGTTTTCAGTATGCTGTCGCTGTCATGGTTTCAATCACACATCCCTATATATTCCTGAGCTGAAATCTACATACGACTCTTTTTTCATTGCTCACGACTTCTCCACTATTATTTAATTTGTTAATTTTATGTTATCTCTGGTGCACATGCTCCTTTTATTTGGTGCTGCAACAACCCCATTTCCCCAGTGGAACCATTAAAGTTTCATTTTACCTTATCTCATGTGTGAAGTAAACAGACTCATTAAGCAGGTTGCGATTGCAGCCGAGCACTGCCGCAATCGAAGGTGACACACTCCAGGGGGACATAACAGCCTGCTCAGGGAAATCAGCGCCCCCTCTGGGGCGAGGACACGGGCTGCGGTAGGGCTCTGGGCAGGTGCAACAGAAGCTAACAGCCTAGAAGATTTCAGATTTTTTTTAAACCACACATAATGTGCACACGGACACATTTTTCAAATTACCTGCTGCTTACCTTTCAATTAGAAGCCCATCAGTTAAGAATCAAATGGTGCGTACTATGTTTCCCAATATACCTTCAGGTGAATATATGCCTGAATTAAGGATTAATAAAATGAGTAAGGTTTGGTTATTTGTAATGCTTATGTCTGTCCTCTGTGGATGCTCTGCGCTGCTCCCTTGTGGTAAAACAGAAACAGAACATTACAATTTAATTCCTTTTTTTATTTTTTATTTTTTTTTTACAGAAAGTAGGTCCTCCCACATAAAAATCCCCTGCCTTGTTTTGTATCTACTGAGCTCAATTGAAACGATAAAGAGCTGTAGGGTGCTGTGAACAGAAAGCAAAACCCTTTGGAACGTGGTGAACTTTCTAAAGATCAACTTGTCTCAGTGACTCAGGAAACATCCCTGAGGAGAACCGTGGGTGACAGCTGCTGCTGCTTCACTGGCACAGGTAAATGCCAGGAGCCCCATATGGATACACCGGCCTGGCGTGCTGACACAAACACCCACCCACACACACACACACCCACCCACACACACACACACACACACACACACATGGCGCTGCATCTTAAAAGAAGCTAAAGGCAGCACGGGCAGCACTTACATTGTCACCACAGAAAGGGGAGAAATTGTGAGTGTGCGTGTGTGTATGTGTGTGTGTGTGTGTGTTAGGGTTGCCAACCGTCCCTTGAAAAATTGAATTGTCCCATATTTAGAAGCAAAAGTATGCGTAACGTATTGAGCTGAAACGGGACGCATTTTGTCCCATGTTATTGTGAGAATTGAAAATGGTAGGGGAGGGGGACATTTCTTAGCAGGCGAAAAAGACAGTCTGAAATCATTTGTTCCCCCCCGTAACTTTGGCTTTGAAAGAGCAAACTTGCTCATATTCACCAAGGTTACCAAGTATGGTGTGAACCAGACATAGAATAACTGAATACATTTCCTGGCAGGCAAAAAAGACAGTCTGAAATAATTTGTTCCCCCCTGTAACTTTGGCTGTTTATTCACCAAGGTTACCATGTGAATCAGACATAGAGTAACTGAATTGGTGGGCAGGATTCACCCGTCCATCATGGGGAGGGGGGTTACATTTCCCGGCAGGCAAAAAAGACAGTCTGAAATAATTTGTCCCCCCCTGTGACTTTGATTGTGAAAGAGGAAATTTGCTCATATTCACTGAGGTAACTCGATATGGTCTGAATTAGATATAGAATAACTGAATTGGTGGGCAGGATTCACCTGTCCATACCATGGGAAATTGCAATGAATGTGAGCATTTTAGGCCAAAGATATTCTAAATTCTTCTAATGTAATAAAACAAGTGGGATGGATGACAATTTTTAGTGTTCAGGAGACTTTGGAGGTTTGATAGACATCCCAAAAAGACGTTGCCTGGACATCCAAAAATGACATAGAAAAGACGTCACACTGACGTCGAGGGTACACTTTCGAAGAAAAAAATATGTCGCCTGGAGGTCCAAAATTGACGTAGAAAAGACGTTTGATGTTCAGTAGACGTGGAAAAAAGATGCCGCCTGGCATTACAAAACAACCCCTTCAGTCACAGCCTAAATTAATATATCTTTAGAAAATCGTTTCACACAGAAAAAAAGGCAAAATTGACCATGCCAGTAGAGGTGAAGACAATCGGGTCGTCCGGCCCTGCCAATGAGGGGTCCCTTATTTATTTTTCAAGGAGTTGGCAATCCTAGTGTGTGTGTGTGTGTGTGTGTGTGTGTGTGTGTGTGTGTGTGTGTGTGTGTGTGTGTGTGTGTGTGTGTGTGTCTGAGAGAGAGTATAACAGATACACTCATGTCTTCCAAGGAGGTCCATGTGCCAAATAGCCAGTGTGAGTGACAATATGCAATCTGCTTTTCATCGCACCACATACCCATGCCAAAAGTTTGAAGAGAAAAATAATAGGATAATAGTATGCGTGTTTGTGGGCCTTTAACAAAATGTTATTTTAGCATTAAGGCAGAACTGAGGGCCTGAATGGGATTATATCCATCCTTCTGGTCTCCTATAAGTGTCACTCACTTACTGAATACACGGTATAGTACAGGTTAGAATAAATCTATTTCAAAGATATAACATGAAAACACTCAGCCATTGAAATACCATTGCAAATGTATTCAGGTTATTTTTTCACCCACGTTGCACACTGAGGTAGTGACTCAAAAAGGGCTATTACTCAAAAAGTAAAAAAAAATCAAACAAGGCTGTGTGATGATCAAAAGCAAGTTCATTGAGGAATACCTATAACACTGAATAATTAAACTAATTATTGCAATGATATGGAACCTGTAAACTCAGCTGGGTCTCTTTAGGCCTACAGTATGTTTCATCAAAGGGTTAATATAGTATAAAAAGAAAAAAAAGCAGAGCTCATCCGAGCAAGTCTGTTTTGCAGTTTTGTATTTATCCTTCGTGTGAGGGCTGTGTGCTTGCCTGAAGGGAAAATAATGAAATCATACTTGATGGTTGAATATCAACGTGTGTTGTGATTTATTTACTTTTTGTCTAATTCCTGGAAAAAAAGACAAACATGTGCAGGGTGCTGACTCACAGACCTTTTGATAATCTGTGGGAGATTAAGATTTGAAACAGAGCGAAGCAACCCTGCAGAGTCAGAGCTTATTAGAAGAATATTGAGTGCAGTCATCGACTGGGAATGAAACAGACATATAAAAGACCTTTAATTTGGTCTAACCACCTCATTTGATAATCATATGCTGCATTATTACCTCTGAACTAGACCATGTTCACACCTTTTGAATGCATTCCTTACAAATCAAAGCATGCAGTTGTGTTTCTACAAAGAAATACCTGTAAATCTTGCGTCGTCTTTTGGAAGCTGCAGTAACGGTGGCAGCCACTAGGTGTCTCTAGAGTAAAAGGGATGTGGCAAATTTCAGCATCTTCACCGGCCTGTGCCTGCTGTTTGCACCCCCCTGAATAGCAGCTATCCACTGCTGCTCTGCCCTAACTGGATTTGTGGCACATGGGCACACACACTCATCAACACACACTTCTATGCTAAAAGCAGGACCAGCAGGCAACCAATACAGCATCATTAGTCACACTGTCGCCATGCAGTGAGAAGTGTCCGCCACTTTATTAACGTTTCATGAATATAATGTCTTAAAGAGTCGGATGATGCACAGTATGTATATTTAACGTGTGTTGATATTTAAGGTTGTGTTTTTGCACCTGTGAACTCCTGCAATGGCGACTCTTGAGTTTATCACTCACATGATCTATTTTCAGTTTCTGTGCTGCACTTCCCAGAAGCTGTAAATGTTTGTTATGAGTTTGTTATGGGAAGACCTTGACATACGGAGCAGTTAGAGAAACTCTTTAAAACCCTCTGGCGAAAGCTAAACCGGTATGTAATCACTAAAGAATGTGTGCAGGTAAGCAGACTAATTTAGCAGAGGCAGTAATACATCTTTTTGTGTTCCTGTTTGGGTCGTGGCGTCGGCCGTGTGGAACAGAGCGTCCACGAAAGAAGTCACATTTGAGTTTACACTATGAAGTTTAAATCCGGTGCATTTCTGCCAGGAGTCATGTGTGAAGACTTTTAATTGTGTTTTTTGTGGAGCAGCGAGGACAAGTTAAAGGCGCACTCCCCTCTGTTCCTGCAAGACTAACTAATATAATACTAACTGCATTCTTTATCTCCTTCCGACAGCAAAGGAGAGGCGGCGGCGATCGAGACAGAGCTCGTGAGGGACTACAGGTTTGGACAACAACAGCTGATAGAGATTTGGGGACATACCTGTGCTCTCGCCATTACTAAGGTCTGCTAACCTCCATTGACAAAGCTTCATTTTTCAGTGTATTGCTTTCTCTCTTTCCTCCTTTCAGAATAAAATAAAATCCACTCACTCTTTCCATCCATAAATATCTAGACAAATACTCTGAGGGCATCAATCCACCAACACATTGGTCCGTGGTTATGGGCTGCCTGATCCACTCGATATTATCACCATAAATAAAGGCTGAGGAACTTCACATCAGTATGTTTTTATTGTGAAATGGACCTTTGCTCGACTGTGCTGTTATGGTCTCAAAGCTATTTTCTTTGGACCATTAAACAAGTGGCACCAAACATTGAACAGTGGTTGCCATTTACTGTTGAGTGCGTGTTTGTGTGTGTGTGTGACTGTGTGTGCTTGTTCTTTGGTGCTCATGCTAGCGGTGCTATAGCTTGCAATTTTTTTTCTTTTCGTTTTTATATATTTTCCAACATGAATGGGAGTTTTTCTTCAACCTCACTTGGTATTTGTATTGCATGAAACAGCCAAGCTCAGCACTACAAACATTTCATTTTTGTATTAAAACATCATACAAAGCCTCTCATTGATTTACTTAGTAGTTGAATTGCTGCAAGCACCAATATAAATCCATCTCATCCCTTTTATTAGGACACGCAATTGTTTTAAATAAGCATATTCGCTAAAAATAAAATAAACTCAATGAAAGCTGTGCATTTTTTCCACCAACTACGGTCCCTTTTTTGCATCAAACCACCCAATCCAGACACACCGTCACCCTAAGTCAAATAAAACTAAATTATGGCCCAGGGCAACCCAGTTCTGTGCAAATCAGCTAAATAGCCCACACAACGTATCGCTAAGCAAACAATTTCTAAAGGTCACACATTTCATCCCAATTTTCCAGAAAAGCCGCTCCAGATTCTGTCACTATGGGCCTCTGTAATCACTGCAAGCCCCTGCCAGAGCCGGGCGCGACTGTTCGAGGGCGAAAGTCACAGCTGCTGCTGTTTACACTTCCACCTCATTTGCATGAGCTCCCATGAAAAATGTCTGATTATTATGTGAAGGAAGTGCTGTAACTTTCTATGACATTTACTTGCAAACATTTGAGCGGCTCACCTCAGGGCAGAACACCTGAGCTCACTCTGTGGCAGCGCTCCTCGCCACACCAGCCCAGAACCACAGACTCTTCTTCTCTGGTGTGGTTTTGGTTTCATTTCGCTGTAATCTGGACTCCGTCAAGCACTGAGTGTGTGTCAGTGAAGGCTGCTAGGAACACATGTGGTTCCCTTTGACCAGACCACTGAGTTGGTTTAACGCCATGCTGGTTTCCTCAGCGGACTCCTCAATGGGCTGTGATGAATAAGAGTCTGAGCTACAAGACACATGAGCCATGCTCGGCTGCCTTGAGATGAGGAGAAAAAGATGGAAAGATACACAGACAAAGAGGCAGATAAAAACATGTCCACAGTGGGGATAACATGAGTCCAATGTAACACCTTTGACCCTCCAGTGAAAGCACTGCACTCAAAAGGTGAAAATGAAAAAAAGAGGTAACAGTTCCCAAAGCAGGACTCAAATCTTAATCATTACATTATGCTTTCTTTGCTTAAGTCCTAGAAATGAAGACATAACCTCCACTGCCAACAGTGGAATTGCCAGGTTGCCCAGCATCTCTGAAAAATATTATCATATTGATATATCATTGGCTCTGATTGGAGGAGGAGCACCAATCAAACATTACAAAAATAAACAAATAAAAAATTGTCGGTTGCATTTAATTGTACCGCAGATCTTCCTCTTTCAAGATTTTCGTCATGTCTGGTGCAAAAAACATAACGTTTTATTTTATGGGGGTAACAAAAGAAAACCAGCAAGTTCAGTTTCTCTTACCAAATACGTCTGTGTAATGGCCCGATAGAAAACATTATTGGTCTTGCGCACGTGTGTCTGCTCCACTTTCACCTGACATCAATTAAAAAATGGCAACACAATTAGCTTATTAAAGCATGTATGAAAACTTTATGTTCCCCCTCGTAATTGGAGTATCATGAGCGTAGAGTACAATAGTCAACGAGCAAGTAAATAATGAGATGACTAATACATTTCTCCTCTTTATAAAGCCCTTTTTTTGGGTCAACAAAAAGAACACTTCGACACCCCACCAGTCCAATTAAACCGGCTGTGGCTTTGTGCAAAGTATCCATCACAAGAATGACCTCACTCAGCAGTGCAGAGCTCTAGTGTCTCTCAGCGCACTGTTTTGGCTTTGCTGTGATAAAGCCACCTTAAGCAGCCTGCCCAGCACCAAATGGCAGACGGACAAAGTAAGCAGCTAGGTGGTGAACATAATGGAACATTTATCGGCTAAAAGGGCCAGATTTCCCTGCGGGGCTGGTTTAAACCCAAAATCCATGTAAAGAGGACAGTGCTCATTGGAAAAATTGGGGGAAAAAAGGAGTGCAAATGAGTACAAGTGCTCAGCACCCTCAAAAGGTGATAAAACCTTGATGTTTTCACACTTGTCACAGAATTTCTATGAATCATCATTTTGCGGTCTAGTTATGTTGAACCTAAGAAGGTGTCACAGTCCCTCCAACGGTGAGAGCAAAATGGCAGAAGGATTAAAGCTGAATAAATGAAGAGCTGAGACGAGCAGAGTGGCAGCATCAGTCAGAGGCACAGACGCTGTGTTCCCCCCTCAGTGTGTGTGATTAAACCCACCACATCCACTTCCCCTCCATTATCATCAGCCACCGCTGGCCTTTTGCCCGGCCCCTCCGCCGGCGGCCCCGGCAGCGTAGCCTTACTAGACAAACACGGCCAGGACGCCCACGGACGGCTGCTGCCCACAACCACCAGCAGCACGCTACCGCTTACATGACATCACCGCTATTTAAGGAAAATTACAGATGCAGACAGTCTGATTTCACTGATTTCACTGCTGGCCTGCTGCTGCTGTTGCTGGCTTCTGAATACACCACGCAAACAAGCGTGTGCTCTGTCTCACACACACACATCTACACCTCTCCTTTGCCAGATAGATTATAGGTTTTCTGTAAGTAATCCCTTTACTGTTCCAGCGGCAGCAGCCACAGCCGCCAGGCCCAGACTGTGTGTGTGTGTGTATGTGTGTGTGTGTGCTTCTGTATCAGTCTGAGGCTTTTCAACACCTGAGTGCAGACAGGAGGCGTTTTTGTTGCCTCACAGCAGTCCATTAGTCTCCAGTTTACTCCACTGTAGCTTACTCCACCAGCACCAGCGCGGCCTCTGTGTGGATATGCGAATGTATTTGTGTTTTTAGGACTCTGACAGTGTTTTCTCAGGCTCGGTGTGTGCTTCAGACTGATTGGGGGTGAAGGAACATATGACTTTAACATCTATATCAAAGCGCTTATTCCCATAGAGACCTTATTACAATCAAGAGAGACATATTTTGAAGGTGTGTGCTTGTTAGCGAGAGCGTGTGCGAAGGGTTCCCTGCATTCGTCTGACCTTCCTTCTAATTGCGGCCTTTCTAAAATTTCCGCCTAAATCCTGCTTCCTAAATAGTAATAAAACAATACATATTTCAGGGGTTTGTTCTCATTAACTTGGAACATGGAAAAACATGTTTTATTTTAATTTAATCTATCACAAGGATTGGATATCATACAACCAGCTGCCTCTACCCACTCACACAGGCATGAAGGGAGAAAACACAGGCAGGCTTACAGTAACCGTATCACAGACCTGCTGAGCAGATGCAGCGAGCCAACTGTCGGCAATTAAAAAGCTGTTTTATTTCTTTCTTTATTTTTGCTTAGATATCACATTTAATTTGTTGCCAAGGAAGTTGGTGAATTTATATCTCACTTAATATAGCAACCCCTGACTAAAACTCATCTTTAATGTGCTTTGTCTAAGATGCAGCCTAGCCGAAAGAATCGGGTCGTAATTACAAGCTGTTTTGAATATACTGACTCAACTAACGTTCCAAAAAAAAGCCTTGGGGCGCCTTTTTATCGTAGAAAAACACAGACAAAGAGTAGGATGCAATCGACACCTCCACCGTGTAAGAGCCCCGCAGAAGCTCTCTAATTGTTTTGATTATAAGGTTTAAGTTCTACAATCCATCCGGCCTATTTTGCAGGATGAGATAAGTGAAAACAGTGAGCCGTCCGCATCGATCCAGCCAGCTCCCTTTATTGCTGCTCCCTTTCAACAGCATGTGACTCTAATGGCTTCTCCAGCAGCGCCAAAGCGGTTCCAAGCGCTATCGGTGATCCTCCTGATGGACGTCAACGTTCGCGGAAGAGGTCAATAAACCTTATGATGTGACTCTGCGTACGTTAGAGAAAAAGCTCATGTGGAGAGAAGAAACAGAAAGGGAAGGGACGGAAGGAAAGGACAAGCGGTGGGAGGGCTGACTAAATAACGGTTTGATCATGTAAACACGTGTACTTTGAAGTATTCGAGTTTTTTGACACCGTGACCTTGCAGGAAGCCGAAGCAACCAGTGTGAATACGAGTAGAGAGACAGAAAGAGTGTCACAATGTTGTGATTGTAATGGAAAAAACGTCATGCAGTTATGGCTTTTATACAGACGTCTGCAGTTTGGTATGTTTGTTATAGCCTTTTTTGGTTGCAAAGAACCAATTAGAAAGACACATTTAGCTTGATAACTACTACCCCATGAACTCACCAACGCTTCTTCATCATCATCATCATCCACCAGCTCTTATATTCCTTGAGTATGTCTTTTTGTTAGCAGGGGTCAAGCAGAGTCTCTCTGTGATTACGTAAAAACTATCAGAACAATTTTGGAACGCTTTCAGGGAAGATCTGGACCTCTTCCTATAGTATCCTTTTCCTTTTCCGATATTATATGACATGAACCTTGACCGAGGTATGCACTCGACAGACCACCTTTCTGCTTGATAACTTTACCTTTGCTGAGGGAGGCAGTATCCAGCACATAAGCTGGGGTTTTTAGGGATGTCATACATAGAACTCTAGGGAAACCAGATGCTGCAGCTGGTTGGTGACACTGATAGCGAAGCCATATTTTCCAACCAGGACCCTTACGTGTTCTGCGCATTAACGCTGGGCTTCTGAAGGCACTGTTGCTGATTCATTCATTTCAGTTTTTCCAACCGACTCAAAATAGTTGGGGACTTTGAGAAAGGAAGTGAGAAAAACCTTCCTGCTCTTTTTCTCTGGGCTGACAGGCAAAGACAGCTGCCAGTTCACAGTAGCATTTCATTTTGTGCAGGAAGTCCGAAAAAACAGCTATGACAATATTATCACTCGAATTGTTTTGAAGAATAGAGGGAACCTGCAAAACTGTGATGGTAATTCTCTGTGAGTTTGTTCAATAACTTAACACATGGCAATTTGATGAATTATGATTATGATCTTAACTATTAATTGCTGTGGCTGTGTCTCCTACCTTAAGCAATTTGAGATTCAGTCTATTGGGACCCATAAAGCTGAGTGATAGCACCGACAGTTGGCTGGTTGCTGCAATTAAAGTTCACATTTCCCTCATGGAGGCCGGTCAGTGCAGACAGGCTGACATTATGCCACACATATATGTATGTATGCGTGCCAATTAGCTCAGCGAGATGTGCCATTAACATCAGCGAGCTCACAAAGAGCCTCAGTCTCATTATGAAAATGAAAGTTGACATCCAGTTTTCCTCCCCCCTACTTTCCTCTCAGTCACACTCTCTCTCCTCCGCTTTGCCAATTTTACTGGCGGCCCCTTGCCCCCCACCACCACCAATTTAGACTGATTTCTCATCTGAGCCCTTAGGATGGAGATAACGGCTGCTGCCTCCTCTCTTGGAATCATCATTCTAGTGAATATGAGCCCTGATGCATGCAATTATACAATAAGCAAACCCACCTTTTTCTCTGTAAGACCACACTCCTGAGAGTGTACTCATAATTTACACTCCGGTCCATAAATGACCTTATAATAGCAATAATAATTACAGCTTATATTAAAAGGAGGCTGGAGGTCACTTAATACGTTGGCAATAATCTGTAAATGATCATATAAATCACATTCATATCGTTAACAGGTCGATGTAAAATATTAATATGGTAAAGTGAGGTAATTATCGTGAAACCGCAGCTCTTTCAAGGATTTAGTCATGATCTTATGGGAAAACAAATTTCTACCTAATTTATTGGGTAATTTACATGTCAAAGGCTCATCATTATCGTCTTTATATGAGCTGTAACGACATTACCACATCCCCTAATTATTTCCAACAGCTATCCATGTCACTTCATTAGTCATTTATCAGGTTCACAAAAAACACAAGTAGCTGTGACTTTTTTTTTGCGCTATAAATACACGATCCTATCATTCTTTTACGCGTGGCCTACAATTACAAAATACTTGCACTGTAATTTGCGGCCTGTGATCTAAAAAGTGTTGCAGTGAAATGCAGTCATAGTCTATTCATGGCGGTGATAAAACCGGGCTAAGTGGACTAACGACATCTGTTCTAACACACATTTATTGGGCTTTAATTGCAGAGAATTTTCAGGACTGTCTCCCAATGCACCCGTTTGTGAAATTATGGTCACTCTTGTGTAATCGCGGTCCGTCTTTGCTGCTAAAGTGAGTAAAAACTCAATGAGCTCGGGAAGAATTGATGGAAAATGAAGGTGGACACCTTTGGGGGGCTTTCGACGACGATTTTGACGCAGTCGAGGTGTCGGAGAGGGAAGATTAGCTGCTCGGGCTGACAGCTCCACGGGCGAATACCTGTCTCGTTTAAGAAGGTGCAGCATGATTTACAAGTGAATGTGCAGCCAGTAACGAGGCAGATGCCAGCAGCCGTGGCTGAGACGAAAAGTGTTATATGGGGAAGCATCCCACGGCGTGGACACTGGTATTTTTTCCACTGTTGTCAGGGCTTATTTTAATGAGACCGAGCCTTTTCTCATAGAGGGGAGAGACAAACGCGCTGGCATGGCTGGCATGCTGTCGCCTGAGCATGATGAAGTGGCAAAGAATAACAGCCCTCGAACACTATCCGTCTTCCTCTTGCCTCTGTCTGGCCATTGTTCTCTATCACGTTTCTATTTTTCTCCTCTGTAGATCTTCTGGCCTCATTCATCAGCTCTTGTTTCTAACCACCAGTTCCCCCCCCCCCCTCTCCCCCTCCGCAGGCCTACCCTCTCAACTCCCTAGCGAAGAAACAGCCGACAGTGCTGGTGATCTGCGGAGCAGATCAAAACGGCTCCATCGGCCTGGTGTGTGCGCGGCACCTGCGCATATTTGTAAGTATAAAACACTGACACGGGAATAAATCTCTCCGATACACCGCCGCTGAGGATGCAAATATGAGGGCGTGGGTTGAGATTCTGAAGCTGTTTGCTGTTTGAGTGACTTCTTGGCCCGCTGTGTTGAATAAAGGCGGTCTTTTATGCATTATCAAGATATCAGAGTGCGGAAAAACCACTCTCGCATGCAGCCGCAAACGTTCAGTAAAACTGCTTCTCAACTGCTTTTGCTCCTTCAGCTGAATTTATGCACAAAGACCACCTGGAATGCAGCGGTGGTTGAAGACCCCTGAAATTGCCTGTAAAAGAAACAGCAAATGATCGATTGAAAACGCACTTATTCAGACAATACCACAAGAGAAACATCTTGCAAACTTTCACTCGCGCCAGGCCTCACAGGGGTTCCCCTATACAGCCCCACTGCGCTTTACACAATATCACTTAAGCTCCCGTAAACGGTTTGGAGCAGTTATCCTATTACCCTCTCTGCAAGGGCACTCAGACAGTCATGATATCATGCTATTGTTACTCTCGTTAAAGCCGTCGGCGCTTGGCTGCCGCGATATGATGTCATGACCATGATGTCTGCCCCTCGGGCCACGGCGCTGACTGACACTTCAAGACAAATCGCTGCTGGAGAGAGGACTGACCCTCTCAAAGGCCATTACGCATCGAGACTTGCTTCCTTTTTTTTTTTTTGCCCGAGCAGTTCGTTTAAGTACACATCGCCGCAGCCTGGTCCCAGTCGACGACTTTATTAGAGGGGGAAATATTGGATATGTGTTTTGTGGATCTTTGGTTTTAGGGAGGAATGCATCGATAGACTTTACCACATGTGTCTGACATAGGAGATTTACAACACACCGATAGTTGGGATTAAAACCATGTTAGACGGATTCTGCCCTCTGTGGAGCCTCTCTCGGTCTCAACTCCCATCTTCAGGGTGAGGATGAGTTCATGGATCAGCTCTGAGGGACACATGCCATCTGATTCCAAGAAGCCTCAAAATTATATTTAAAATCCCCCGAAATGGACTGGTTGCTCATTTTCCCCAAAACACATTGTTAGGGATCATCTCTTACATTCTCACGTCTCTCATTTTTGCCTTCAAGCACATCTTTTACACACATCTGTCTCTCCTTGTTTAGTTTCCCTCTGCCGCCAAGCGCCATTTGCAATGCGCCGTTATTGTTTTTCAAATGTGTGTGCTCCGTACGGGGCCCGGCGGGACCCTCGCTCGTCTGAGTTTGCACTAACTTTGGGAAACTCGAGTACTTACTTTGGACAGCCATCCGCTCCGCGTGGTGTGTGAGAGTGTGTTTTTTGATCCCTGTCAGCAGGGAGACATGCAGGCGCACACGTGAGACAGACACATTTTGACACACACACACACCAACGGCCTTGAGTCCCTGATGAGTAGCTGCGAATGTGATCAGGCAGAGCACACAAATGAGCGATCAGCAGCAGGCCAACAGGCCAAACCGCCTCTCATGTCGCTGTAAGACAGCCATGTTCACAAAAGCTGGATCTTTGATTATTCCATCTGACGGTGTGGGAAAAAGCGCACTACAGTCATCTTTTTTTTCTCTCTTCATCAAAACTGGATTAGACAAAAACAAGCTGTATGCATATTAGTTCCAGCGTGTGTATTAAAGAGCATGTACATGATGTGATGTTTGGCTCCGCAGCGATGCCCTATCAACAGTCACTACAGGGACATTTTTATGGACGGACGTTATGAGCGGGAAGAGCCAAAAAGGCCGCACCGCCAACGTTTTTACATGCCGAAGCGGGAGTTTTTCACCAGTCAATGACTTAATTGTGCAGCGGATGTCATGCCTTCATTCCTAATGGGCTGAGAAACAGTGCCATGAGACACCCCGCTCCTCAGGGAGAGGAAGTGTAACCTTATTTGACGTGAACACACACAGGAAAAAAAAAAAAAAAAA
>CAESWR010000228.1:2691457-2703269 GCA_903171835.1 Mullus surmuletus | reverse complement strand
TCTCAAAAGCTGCACAGAGACCAGTTTGAGGATAAAGGGTGGATTTTTAATGAATTTTATTAGCTCTCAAAACTTTGCAGCACCATTCATAACAGTCAGGTTAAGGTCCTTACAGGTTTTGCACATCTTTTTTTTGCTACCCACAGAGAAGCCCTACATTGTGAAGCACCCTGAGGACAAAGTGCGTTATGAGGGAGGACGGGTGCTGTTGTGCTGCAAGGCAACAGGATCTCCAGCGCCTGACAAATACTACTGGTGTGTTGGGGCACTATTAGTTGCATCATGACAGTACTCTGAAATCTACCTTTGCATCTTGCCATTACTCCTCTGTAACTCTTTGTCTCCCTTCAAGGTACCACAATGGAACTCTACTGGACCGGAAGGTGTACAAGTATGAAGAAGACCTTGTGCTGCGGGATCTAAAGCCAGAGCAGTCTGGACAGTACTACTGCAAAACCAGCAGTCCTGCAGGCAGCATCAAGTCCTCTCCAGCCTTCCTCACTGTGATTGGTATGTATCTTTTGGATTATACTGTATATCAAAGCACCTTTCTTAATTGAATAGTGCAGACACCAAAATATATCTCATTGCTCTAATATGAAACAGAGAAAAATTCCAGTACATTTTGCAGCAATGCAATGTGAACTGTAATTTATCATCATCAGTCATGGGAGAAAATAATTAACTATGATGATAGTAAGTAAAGATTGTAACTCAGAATAGCTGCTGTCCGACTGCATTTGATCATGATGTATTAAGTCAGAAGTACGACTGAAACCGCTGACAAAAAGCAAACAACCACCATTCATTTTACTTTATATAGAACCTCAGAGATTGAATACACACTTTAAGAGGAATGTCAGTGCTGAGTTCCAACTAAGTCACCCATGAGCCGTGTCCATGCATTAAAGGGCTCAGAGAAAACCACACTTCTACAACTGGGATAAGGGGTGTCGTTTTATACAACTGTGAGGGGGAAAAAACAATCAGAAGCTGGCTGCACTGTGAGGAGTATTTTTTCCATTATGTTTACATTGGTTGAAACAATGTCCTTCTAAGCCGGGATCTGTTATAGTGTGAAATTGCTCTGGACACTGCAAAAGCTCAGACCTAGTTTCTCCACAGCACCCAGTCAGTCCAGATGAAATCCAAGTTTGGCTAGAAATTCTGTTTCTCGTCTCTCTCTCTGAGTCAGACAAGTATGTGCTTCCACATCTGCGTGGGAGACCAGCATATTGCTTATATCCTCCAGGTGCTTGTTAGCTAAGACACAGATTAATAAACAGGGCTTACATGGAAGAGTGTGAAGGTAATATATCTCAGGCTACAGACGGATCACTTCCCTCCAGAAGTCATTATGGCTGAGGATTCTGTATGTCTGTTGAGCAATGTACAGTTTCTTTTCATATTTTACATTATGTAAGACTTTGATTTGATTCTGCATATTGTACGTTAGATCATGAAGGTGAACTAAAGATACACAATTTATTTTCAGAAAGTTGGCACAGCCATCAGCATTACACCCATGGTATTTCATATGAATCATACTGCAGCATGTGTCTGCAATTATCGACTTACTCAGGAGAAGGGGAGCTTAACAAGGATTCTTGACTATAGGCTCAACGATGCATGATATCATGCACATTAATTATTCTGCCAATGTCTGGGCGAACAATAATTCTCTCTTTCCAGTTCCCATCTGGATGGTTGGTAAATAAACGTTCCCTTGAACTTCACGTCTAATTATCCCTTCATGCACATTTAACAGGCCAATTTAGCTACTCATTGGTATTTTCAGACTGAGCAGACAATGTGCTTGTTTTTGGGAGACCCTCTGTGTTAATATATGCGGTATGTGTGTACACAAAAAAAAGTAAGGCAAATATCTTTAAAAAAAAAAAAGAACAACATACATTTATCCTTCTGTCTTCCGCATGGTACAGTAGGTCTGCTAAAAATAAAGCAAGGTTTGACTTCTTCATCATGAGCAATAATGCTTTAATGTTGTCAGTCATCTTTTGCCTGTGGCATATCAACACAAGCTTACTGTAATTTATTGCCTGATCCACAGCAAAAGGAACACCCTCATGCAATTCCACCCCTGAGAGGCATCTCATCAGACTGCCGGTGGACTGCGTTCAACCTGGGACAGACTCCAAGCACTACAACGCTGGCCGCTGCCCTCACAACAAATGTGCTGGCTCCTTAGACTTTGATATGCGTTGCAGAGATGGAACTGGGTTCTGCTGTGGGGTCCAACAACTGGAAAGTCAGATTATTGACTGTGGAAGCTACAGCCTCCCAATTCGGGCTGTGTCGCAGTGTAGCTGTCAGAAGTGTGTGCAGCCAACTGTGCTGGTTCGTGGCAGAGTTGTCACTGCCGACAACAATGAACCTCTGCGCTTTGGACACATCTACATCGGTAAAGAGAGGGTTGGCACCACTGGATACCAGGGAGGTTTCACATTGCAAATTACTCCTGACACGCATAGATTGGTGGTGAACTTTGTTGATCCCACTCAAAGGTTTCTTGACACTCCAAAGGTGTTCATTTTTGACAAGAAAGGTGGATCCATCTATCATGATGTCAAAGTTATGAGAAAGCAGATACCGATTGATATTGAAGCAGGAGAGACCAACTCCATCAACCTCGGAGAAATAAAAGGGGAAGATCCTATTGGTCAGTTGGTAATTCCAGCAAATTCCTTCCATAAAGAAAATGGAGACCTCTATGAGGGAACTGTGAAAGCCAGTGTCACTTTCATTGACCCAAGAAATATCACCACCGCTGCTGCAGCTCCGGGCGATCTCAACTTTGTGGATGATGAGGGTGACATGCTACCTTTGAGGACCTACGGCATGTTCTCAGTTGACTTCAGAGATGAGGCTAACAAGGAGGTACTCGGAGCTGGAGCAGTCCAAGTGCTTCTTGACACACAGCACGTCAAAATGCAAGAGCATATTCCCAAAATGAAACTGTGGTCTTTAAATCCAGACACAGGAGTCTGGGAAGAGGAGGGTGACTTCTCACAGATGACAACTAGTGGACACGGGCGTAGCAAACGAGAGGAGCGTACATTCCTCATAGGCAACATGGAGATCAGAGAGCGTAGACTTTTCAATTTGGATGTTCCTGAAAACAGACGCTGCTACGTCAAAGTACGCGCATACATGAGTGACAAATTCCTTCCCTCTGAACAGCTGGAAGGTGTTGTGATCAGCTTGATAAACCTGGAACCTAAACCTGGGTATTCCTCGAATCCCAGGGCATGGGGTCGCTTTGACAGCGTCATAACCGGTTCTAATGGAGCCTGTCTTCCAGCTTTCTGTGACGCACAGAGGTCTGATGCTTACACGGCTTATGTCACGGCAATGATGGGTGGAGAAGAACTGGAAGCAGCTCCTTCCTCGCCAAAGATGAATCCAAACATCATTGGAGTGTCTCAGCCATATCTGGATAAAATAGACTACCAGCGCTCAGACCATGAAGATCCAGCTCTGAAGAAAACCGCATTTAAAATTAACTTAGCAAAGCCCAACCAAAACAATCTTGATGAGACCAACGGGCCAATATATCCTTATCAGAATTTGATAGCTTGTGAAAATGCCCCTGTCGATGCCAATCATTTTAGATTTTTCAGGGTGGAAAAAGACAAGTATGAATACAATGTTGTACCCTTTGAGGAGAATGATTTGACAACCTGGACAGGGGACTATCTCTCTTGGTGGCCAAATCCCCAAGAATTCAGAGCATGCTTCATCAAGGTCAAGATCCATGGACAGAAGGAAGTTATGGTTAGGTCAAGGAATCTGGGAGGAACACACCGAGAGACACAGGGTAAACTTTATGGCATAAGAGACATACGGAGCACCCGGGATATGCGAGAAGCTAACACTTCAGCAGCCTGTGTAGAGTTCAAATGCAGCGGCATGCTGTTTGATCAAGCTGAAGTGGACAGATCCCTGATATCAGTGCTTCCACAGGGGAACTGTCGCAAGATAGCCACCAACAACCTCCTCCAAGAGTATCTCATCAAACATCCACCTGTAGCTCAAAACAACGAGTCCCATGCTTTCAGCATGTTGGCCCCTGTGGATCCTTTGGGACACAATTACGGCATCTACACAGTCACAGACCAGAATCCCCGGGTTGCGAAGGAGATTGCCATTGGCCGTTGCTTTGATGGAACCTCAGATGGTTTCTCCAGAGAGATGAAGTCAGACTCTGGGGTTGCTTTGACCTTCAGCTGTCCAGAGAGAAAACTTAACAGAGAGAGCCTCTTCCAGCGCCTCCAAACCAACCCGGGTCAGACACTGTCTCAGATGGCAAGGGACATGAGGGAGTTGGAGGGCCTGCAGGTGCAGAGAGGATCCACCCAGGTGGTGGCCTATCCGTCAGAGCAGCAGGGCAGGACCCAGGGCCGCAGAGGAAGCCCTACTAATAGGAGAAGAACCATGCGTGCACAACAACGCCAGTAAATGTTCCAAAAGGTAGGCTCACATCATTTGATGCATGCTCACTTTAATAGTAATATTGAAATAATATTTTTTTTCTTTCTTATTCCTCTCATTTCTAGATCTTCAGTGAAGACAAATATGATGCCATCATGTAGACAGTTGTCATTGCGTTGATAAGTATGAACTTCCTCATTGTTATGGAAATCACAAAACTGAGGCAGACAGCAATTCAGCATATTTGCTGAGTGTGATTGAAGATATTCATTAATCTTATACTTACTTGAAGGGTTTGTTATATTCATTTCTTCTTTCCCTCCTGAAAGACATGCATCATTATGAGAAATGCAGGGACTGGCATGAAATTAATTGGCTTTGGTCAAACTGTATGAATGAAAACAGTATTTGATGTCTAAGAATGTAACTTTTATAGATCTAATTTGTGGCATTCCATGGTGGGTGTTTTTGCTGACATATCTCACGGTCTGAGTTGAACTCCAAACATTCATAAACTATAATGCTGTGCCAGACCCCAAACACTTGATAATTGGACATTGCTTTCCAATGAATGTCGCTGACAGCAAAAGCAGCAGACACTGGGCCCCTTTTCCTACAATCTGTGAAACTCTCTTCACCAGGACTTTCCAAAAGTGACATATTAGGTGCTACTTTGTTTAGGCATGCCAGCCAGGTAACAGAGGATGTTTTCAGTCGTGTAATGTTTTTATGCCACACTGCCAACACAGGCACACATCCTTTAACACTAAAACGGGCAAGTAGCAGACACCGTAAATTAATAATTAATTGAGAGGCATGGCACAATTTCCTTCGGGTCTCTGCACATTCCAAAGTGGCACATCCAGAATCCACATTCTCCATTATCTAAAAGACAGTAGTCAAGCCTCATTCGGGGCAAATTCTACCATTGTTATTGTTTGTGTCTGTGAGCTGGCTTTGTATCTTGAAGTGCAATAAGTATGTAACTTGATCATTCTGAAGAAAATGCAGTAAAAATGTAAAAAATGAAGCTGCTGATGAATGAACCATCAACTCATTCAGTGCATGCTGCAAGTGCTGTGTTGAAAGTGTTTGTACGAGATTGTGCACACTTTGATTTTCAGAAAATAGTTCTACTGCTATGTAATCGTTCAACTGTGTCCATTAACCCCTTTTATGCCTTGCTGGAATGGGAATCTTTTCAACTTCGCAGCGCAACCTTGTTAGCCGGTGTAAAAATTCTCAGTGGAGCCCTTTCCTAATTAGCAAATCCCAGACCAGAGATTTAGAATGACACACAAAAGCAACAATTAAAAAGTGACACACTAGACTGGCTTGGGACACTAGGACCAACAATATAAATGTAAATAACTTGGCTGATATCTACACATCTGGTTAGAAAAATATAATTTAGCTTTTGGATTAAGAAATAGCCACCAAAAAACAAACAACCTCTATGATAAAAGTTCAATTTTGTATCTAAAAGAATGAACACTTGCGGACCCACAGGAGAAGCTCTTCAAGCTGAACTAATCCAAAACTAAATATGGGGGACTCTGAGACTGACAAGTATGCGTCTACTTTTAATTCGAAAATAAATTGCATATTCACTTGTGAGCCAATACAACAGTTTGACCAGAACTTTCACACACATCACAACAAGTTATTTGCCAGTATACACAGTCATAATTAGCAATGTCCTGGGGATTATGGTCAAACATTTTTACAATCAAAGGATACCAGCCCAACTGCGCAGTTAAGCCTAAGTTAAGCTTGAAGGAGTGTTCACATAAATCACATTACGTCTGTTCCCATTTTCATTCCCAATGTGCAACAGATTTACTATCTTGTATGTGAAAGATGCCAATGCAGAGATCCATATATTCTAGCTCTACCCTCATTTCAAAGCACAATCTTTTTCCATGATGTCATAAGCAACACACCCCAGAGAGTGACACTTCGTGGTACCTTTGTGATTATAACTGACCTCTTTAATCAAAGGCCTTTCAACCTTCCGTGACTGAGCACTTCAGATGGGCAGATGAAAACAAACCTTTTTGCAGCACAGAAGTAGCATCCAACCTGTATGGAAGATGGTAATTGAAGACAGGTGTGGGAAGAGATAAGTTCTATGAAAACAGAATGGTGTGCGGGGTCAGCTGAGGAGGCCCAACATCTGTAGAGCAACTGGAGGAAATGTTAGACCAAAGACATCAAGAGAAGCACGACGAAGATTACCAAGTGATGGATTTAATCACTTTGGGGAACTGTTTGAGTAACGGTAAAAAAGAAAGGGAAAATATTTGTGGTCTTTGGCCTACCAGAACATCACTTATAGAATCTCAGGCATCAAAAATGGTTGCACATGGAAGAAGAAAGGTTAGTGGAGGAAAACGCTTTGACAGGAGAGCTGGCTTATTCATGAGAAGGAGTTATCAAGGGAGTTTGAAGGACAAGCTAACAATAATTGCCTGAGTAAAACATTATGCATTGCTTTGCATGGAAAAGTAAACTGGACTCTTCCAACAATTGCTCTGCCTTCTTTGGAACTTCAAAGGAGGTTTAAGGAAGAAAACATTACCAAAGACTTAAAATGAAATGAAAGGATTTTGGGTTTAACAGATAAACCCGCACACAAAAGATTCATCCACTGAATAACAGCGCTAAATGTCCCTTCTTGGAGATTTATGTGCATTGTGTCCAGTTTACATGTTCGGGTTTATTGTCTTTCTTTCTGAGTTAAACAATGAAATTGATGTGTCTCTGTCAATAAAAAGGGATAGCTAGCAGCCAGGTGTCTTAGCTTAGCATAAAAACTGTGTGTGTGTGTGTGTGTGTGTGTGTGGGGGGGGGGGGGTCATCCCCTGCACTTTGCTTGGCATTCCTCAAGAGGTTGGTGCTGAGCCAATTGTCTGGTTCTTAATCCCCACAAAAAATACAACTTACTAGTTGTACATTTTCATCAATTTTATTGTTATATAAATTACACAAATAAAATATCGGTAACACCATATTATTTGGGTTTATAGCAGACTGGAAGGCCTTTTTTTTAACCTTTGGACAGAGCAAGCTGCTCCCTGTCTTTACGCTAAGCAGCAGTAGCTTCACATGTACCACAGACATACATGAAAGTGGTATTATTCTTCACATCTACAGATCTTGGAAATGATAAATAAGTATGATTTCCCCAGAATATAATTGTCAAAATAGCTGTTCAAAGTTTTGAGTGCGTGAGCCTTGGGTAATTTTATCTCTTTGAACTGACTAAAAAGATGGATTCTGTTTGTCATAATAATAAGTGAAGGAATCTGAAAATTGAGATAATTTTCAAGTAATTCACCACATATTTTCTTCTGTTACAAATGTAAGCACGTATTGCAAACTACTATTATTCAACTGTCAGGTCAGAACAGGATTCTTAAATTATCAGAAACTGCCAAGAATTTGAAAAGTAACCTTTGCACAGAATGATTGATAAATTGTCTTTTCTGCACAATCCAGCTGGTCTCAGGGAGATCATAATTTATTCAGAAGGTCATCCTTGAACCTTTCCACCACTTTCTGGATACACCAAGATAATTGTACATATGCCATGTGCTGCAGGAAGCAACGCTTGATAGTACTCTGTAAACACTTTAACAACATCAACTATTGCATGGTGATGCAGATCTCCTTGTTTCTCTCTGAACTAAGATTTCATGTGTAAATTGTGTATTGTATAAAATCAACTATCATTGTATGAACAAGAATCTGTAAATAAATGATTTTGTTAAAACTTTTTGATTGATACTATGTTGTAATATTGATAAGACACACTTTAACTACACTAAATGCTTGAGTATTATAGTTAAATTTGTATTAAGCTT
The DNA here is from genome assembly GCA_903171835.1 of Mullus surmuletus. Lineage (NCBI taxonomy): Eukaryota > Metazoa > Chordata > Actinopteri > Syngnathiformes > Mullidae > Mullus > Mullus surmuletus. The sequence continues at coordinate 2,694,951 of CAESWR010000228.1, read as the reverse complement.
CATAATAACATTAAGGACTGTACATATAACCCATATTTTAAAATAAGACAAAAAATATATTCAAAACAGCTGTAGACAACAATTTATTTAACTTATTTTCTGTGCAAATATCACAATAGACAATATACTGGCTTGCAACAAATGGATTGTTGAAATTGAATAGGCAAAAGTTTGTTTGTTTTTTAAACATATAATCAGGTCCACATAACAAATAAGTGACAAAATATGTTAAACAATATTATTACACTTTAGAAAACATGAAGGAAAAAGTCTGGCCTGAGTACAGACGAAAACCAGCTGTACTTCCATTGTCTGTACCCATCCCCCTGCAGGAGATGATTTATATAGCACACAGCAAGACTTGTGGTCTGCACTACAGGCATTTTAGCCAGTGAAATTATTATTGTAATAAAACTGCACAACGGGCAGCACAGCAGGGAGGAAAAGGAGAGTGCTGAAACACTGTCACTAACACATTTGTGACTGGTCGCTACGTCTGCCAGAAAATGGAGCTGACAGAAAATATAGTGAGTGACTGCTCTTGTCACTAAGGAATAGGGAAAACACTACTACACTATGCGTGTGTACACATTGGTGCACACACGCATAAAGCTAGAAAAACACATTTTTCTTAAGTCAATGGAGCATTTCAGGTTATGAACCTTCCCCCGGCGCCTTCCTTACTCCTTTTGAGTGCCATTGCGTCAGTAATGGACAAACGTGTCTGTGCGAAAGCCATGGAAATGGAGAGAAATGCTGATGAAGACATTTTAACGCGAACACCAATCATCATTTGCAAAGGCTCTCTTATGTGTTGGTCAACATGTTGGAACTGACTTTGTGTAATGAAAGTATCCAGCAACACAAATCTAACGGAAAGTTTCTATTAGTTGACATCAGTGGAATACATCTCAAGTTAACCAAACGACTTTGACAGCTTGTCTAAGACCTTGGGAGGCCAGGCAATTCTGGCTTACACATAACTGGTGATGTGTGGAAACTTCATTCATAAAATTTGTCATTTGTTTATTTCAGTACACTTTTCAACTACTTTGGAAATTACCATTGAAAAAACAACAAAAAAGACAACTGATAATAAATAACATCTGCTTGTCATATCAAGAGACCAAGATAACCCCCCTCAGGCTCTCCTCATTTCTATGATCTATCTCTTTCCTTTAAATGAACTCAAATAGTAGATTGTCAGATAAAATAATACCCCTGAGGACCTACATTATTACCAGTATTACACTGCTGTTATGATGCATATAGATTTTACAGAGAAGAAAATCAACTTTAGCCAATCAAACTACATTCACTACTGCCTCCCAGAACATAAACACTGAGGACCGATTAATGCTGCATGTGCATTCATCCTATAACTGCAATTAGGTTGCTGTCATGACTGTTTTTCGTTTAAAGACAGAGATACTTTCTTGGAGAGCTATGACGTGTCATGCTTCAACAGAAGACAATGGTTGACAGTTACTGTGTAACATCAAAGCATGTGCAAATGTTCCCTCAAATAGACAGTAATTCCTAAAATATGAGGTAAGATGTCTTAAAAATGCACTTATATGCTTTTACTTTATTATGCTGGTTCATTCTGGATGAGAAATGTAAAACACAATGCTTTAATATTAAATTGAGGTCAAGACTGTTTCTGCCTGGAGTGTTATTAAGACCCACAGTGACCTCACTTCTAGTGATTCTCTCCCTACCTGAAACAATTTAATGATGTCATGTCCTCTTCAGGCAATCCTGTCATCCTGAGTTCACGGCAATCAAAGAGAAAATGGTCTGTAAAACTGACAGATAAGGCTTCGGAATGTTTCAGATGGCTCGGATTTGAAGTCTTATAAATAGCCCGGGTGGGCTCACTATAGGCAGGAGGCTCCGTAATCAGGGAATTGGCAGACTTACGGAGGGCTGAGGGATGAGAGCAGCTGCTGCTGATGTTGTTCAGCTACTCTTGTCCGCAGCAAAAGGCTGTAAGGAGAGGGGACTCGTATGCTTCACGTACACGTTGCCGTCCTCCAGCTTGACTTCATACACTTGTTGCTGCAGAAGTCAAAAGAGGGTACAAAGACATTAATCCTTGGAGAAGGTGTGTGCATCATTTTTTCCCCCTTTCACCTTGTGTCATCTGGCCCGACTACTCGTTTGATTCCTGTTCCTAGTTTCTACTTTCAGGTTATAGAACACAGATCCTCCTATTGTTTGGATTCCTGGACATCGGATCTGATGACAGCATCCAAAATTTTCTTCCTGGTAACTTCCTCTGGGACTGTCAAACTGAGCACATGCAGAGTGAGCGTGACCCCTCGAGCTACTATCTCATTTGAGGAACTCAAGCTTACAACTGTCCTGACATTAAAACTGCACCAGGTCTCCCCTATGAGCTGTTTATGGAAAATGAAAGCTGTTTCCTCTGAAGAATCAGAAATAGAAACATGTGTTTCCAACTCACTTTCTTCCAAACAACACAACGGGGGACAGTAAGATGTTTTACTCAATGAAAATAGAACTTCTCATGCTGTGTCAATCAAAATAAACCTCTGACATCTAAAACAGGTGGATGTTTTGTCTGCGTACTTTAATGGCAGAGGTGTTTGCATGGACTGTCAGAGTTTCTAGCGTCCGTAGCATGATGTGTTTACAGCTCAAAGGGGATATGCAGGCGAGACCCATAAAATTGGGCCAAATTGGACTTCATTGTTGAAATATCTGAATGTGATGATGTGCCAGCTTTGTGTACTTCTGTAAAACATGGAGGATAACAGGGAATCAGAGTTCAGTAATTCAGTAATTGAGGAAAACTAGTGACTTGTTTCACTGCTATTCTATTCCAATGTCCCCACCAACTTTTGCCTCATTGGATTTTGAGATAACATTGCAAATTGGATTTTTCAGTTGCTGTAGACGTCAGCTCGTTCAGCTTGACTCATGTTTAATAATGAATACACTTGTACCTCGAGCACACACTTCATAGAAGTATCCAATTAGCTTATGGTTGTACCAGTTTGACCCTGTGGAGAGTGGTGGCAACCTGCAACTCTTCTAAGAAATGGTGAGTAGAAATGCCGCAGAACAGGCTTTGCGAGTGTTTGTGACGTTTTTCAGATGACACAAACTGACCTGCAGCGATGTCCCTGACCTCCCAGTCCTGAGGTCAAAGTCATAGTCGTGCCAGGGGCAGAACACCTGCAGCACCCCATCAGCCTCCTCTATGTCCCCCTCACACAGAGGACCCCCTGCAACACACGGGAGCAGTCAAACACAAATGTCCTCTAAAGTCGAGAATGTGTAAATGTGTGTGTTTGCAGAGCAGACGGAAGGCTGTATGACAGCTGGGGGCATGATTTATTATTTTTTTTATTATTGAAAATAACTGGTTTACAAAATATTATGGCACACAAACCACAAGAGTGAATACCTCTCATCATGCAAGGCACATGCGAATAGACCCACAAAACATATAAAATAAAGTATAA
>CAESWR010000228.1:2669728-2686708 GCA_903171835.1 Mullus surmuletus | reverse complement strand
AAGGCGCTGTGGGAGGCAAGGGCACGGAAAGGGACGACCGATTGGGGTCAACGGCAGTCCATGCAGTATTTGGGTCCAGACAGGTGGACGGCATAATGAAAACACCAAACGATAAGAGACAGCGGCTCGGAGCCTCCTTGGAAGGTCGCCGCATGGATCATGTCTGGTATGTTGAGCAAGAAAGATGCGGCACCGCGCTCTCCGCTTCTGCTCTTGTAAAGATCCGATGATGTTGAAATAGGCTCACTGGGAAGGCCACAGAAGTGTCTACGAGACCGCTTCTTTATGCAGTTGTTTATTGGTGCATCTGGTGTGTTATTGGTGTGTGGGTGCATATTTTGGCTGGTAAGTGACCACGCAGAGCAATAATCAGATGTAACGACATGCAACAACTAGTCACACCATTACACAGCCGTAATATTAAACTGCTGGCCCCGACCAGGGCAGACTGCAGGCATCCTTTGGCTTTTTCCACACATAAGGCCACTCCAGGGAAAGGAAAAGTGTGACAGACGAGACGATTCACAGATCCAAGTTTCGTTGTGAATTTTGGAAACTTCCCGTGAATGGGACAATGACCAGGCCTTTCGCTGCTAATTGGCAAAGGGCTTTTATGTGTGACACCGTTTATTTATCACTGGTCAGTGGCTTCAAGGTTGTTGCATGGGGTGTTTTTTTCAAATACATCAGTCAAGGTTATTTGGAAGAATCGCAATTCAAAGCTGAAATGAAGAACACAGAGACACAGAGCCCTTAATGTTGATGAGTGTGAGCAGGGGAGGCACAGACACGTCTTATTTCCCTCTTCCCAGTCAGCGTGCCCGACGTGTCAACATGCATCTTTCTTGCAAATTCACTTTGGCATTTCTAATGTGACTTCACTGGTGCCATTTTTCGAGCATAAAGGTTAGCGTTGACATTCAGATCGCACAAGCTCCTTCCTCTCCCCCTGAGATGTAATGGGGCAGGATAGATGTGACTACTAATTCTGTGGGTGCTAAATTTGACCACAGGGGGAGATAAAGAGCAAAAATTCAGATCTGTTCTCCAAATGGTGGCACCTGACATGACCCCCACGCACCCCTAGCTCCCAGGATGTTTTCCCTCCGACGAGTGAGAACAGGAAAGACATCATTGAATTGCTCCCATGAGACAAAAAAGAGAGTTGAGTCACCCTTTGTCAAGTCTAACCCCCCAACCCCCCCACAGTGTACAAGTCTGCCGGAGAGATCAGCCGCATTCCTTCCTTCATGTCCTCAGTTCTGATTGTGTCCAGACACCATGCGTCGTGTTCTTCAAGGTTCCCAGCTTAGCAGACAGAGCTCACACTCTGAAAATGCAGACATGTTCTAGTATATGACATATGACAATTGCTTTACAGAGCAGGGCGCATGTTCTATTGAATGATGACATCAGGTACTGTCATATACATCGGCATCTGTCAAAATTGCGTGGGAGTAAACAGGAAATGCAGGGATTCAAACTCACATATCTGAGTTTATAGTTCTGTACCATTAGCGCTAGACCATCATGGCATGTGTTTAGCAAGGGTTCGGAAGGCCTATATGACTGTGGTATGCATTGGAACCTAGCAAAAGTACATGACATTAAGTAGGAACGGCTGGGATTCAAACTTACATCCCTGGCTTGCATTTTGTGAACAAAAAAAGTAATGCATTGATTTGCAAAAAGTAGCTCCAGTTTGCAACATAGGTCACATAGCTACCATTTCATCAACCCTATAGGCTGCAGTGCGTACATGTGATGGAAGAAGCAAGCAATGAAAATAATCTGTTGATAATTATCATTGTAATGACTGATGCAACATTGACTGATGTCCGTTGGTCCAGCTGCAATTTCACTGTCACTTAATTTGGTTTCTGGAATCACACACACAAAAACTTCATTCCAAGACCCCCCCAATGCAGAATGCAAGCGCTGACATTTGCTGATTAATGAGGCATGATGAGGGGTCTGGCATCGCATCATCTGGCAAAGTGACTTCAATGTTTTAGACTGTCTTGACTCATCAAAATTCCCAAACTGCGGTCTTGAGTCAGTAATCTGTCTCTGTTCCATTGCTAGAAAGTGGTTAAAACATATCTTAAGCATTCTCACCCAGGCACCGCCAGTCAGGCATCAAATAGCATTTATTTAAACTTTATAAAGTTTGTCACTGTGTGTGTGTGTGTGTGTGTGTGTCTGTGTGCGTGCGTGCGCTTAAGATGAATATGCAGAATCAAGAGTGTCCGTGTTTGATGAAGGCGTCTGGGTGCCAAAGATACAGTGCTGTTTAATGACACCTCCATCTGTCTCCTTTTCAGTAGGAGGTTGGTTGGCAAAGAGAGAGGAAAAATACTGAGAAAATTAAAATTTGATCAAACATGCACAGACTTTATGAGCAACATAGATGATTATGAGATAGATATTCTCAGTCAGACATCCCTTCTTGCGTATCGTGCACAAAAACACACACAGCTCAGAGTAGATAAGAGAAAGTGAAATAGAGAGTTCACTGACCTATGCATGACACACGTGCACACACACACACTAACACTTCCTGCTGTACGTGACATTATCTGTTACCCTCAGATCTATAATCAGTGCACCCTCTTCCAGTCAGTTGCCACAGAATCTCCCCTAAAATGTTTCTACCTCCTCTGTATCAGCACCAATTTAGGCATGTGGACAGCATATAATTTGCCTTGTAGCGGCACAACACAAGTTAAACACACACATCTGCTGCAATTCTCCCTCAGATGTGGAGGAAGGAGCACAAAACACATGATGCATGGATTCTGGCAGAACAAAATTCACATTTCAATCAATGCTTGAACAAAAAATAATAATAATTGCTTTCTAGGGTCCCATGAGAGAGGGAGAAACTGCTGTTGGAACTAAAGGTAGGAAAATGGCCCATGGAGACATGTTAATGCTGTTTCTGCCTGCTGTTGCAGATTCCATCCCAGACATAAACTCAATCTTATGGATACTTCAAGCCACAATGATCTGCATGTGTCCCATAATATTGATCTTAAAGGGACATATTGTACTTCCTGAACTTAAAAACAAGGGTGAGAGGACATTTTCTGAGATAATATAGTCAAGAAAAAGACAGATCAGAGTTCGGATGATGGGGGCCAGTGGCTTTCTGACAAAGTAAACACAAATTTAATTTTTTGCGTGTGTGTCTGTCATTGATTTTTCATTTTTTTTTTACGAGAGAAAGATTATAAAACAGTCCATTTGGTATCCCTCCCAGGCTGTAAGCTTGCGAGATGTAAGTGTACCTAACAATTATTATTTGGCTCAAGAGGAGCAAAGAAAATCAGCTTCACTTTCGCATCAATAGATTTACCATGTTTCCATGAAGAAGGATGGCGTAATGGCCAGAGAAAAGGTAAAAGATCACTAAAATAACACCAAACTTGACATGTCTATCAATCTTATGATTTAGCTGCTCACATTGAATGTAAGCATTCAGGAAAAGAAAGCTCAGTGCAGTAAAGAGCCACTTGATAGACTATGAAAGGAAAGATGAAATCTGTGTTGGCTCACCACTTCTAACCACATCACAACACCGGCTGAAACGACCAGTCCAGCTCAGTGTGGGACTTATGGGGTAAAGGGGGGAATCCATACATCTGGGAAAGTGAGCATTCGGAAACAAAAGTCACATGTAGTGAAGCATGTTAGCTTCAGGGAGACCGTGGCTATGTGGACAATGATCGTATTGAAAACTGCTGGGACTGTATGTACCGATCCCACCTACATATGTTGGTATAGGTATCAATGATTTCTCAAGGGTCACACATCCATCTAAAATACCGAGCTCACAAGTTGCAGCTTAGCTCTTTTTGTGTCGTATTTTTCAGATTCACCTTACAGCATAAACAGAGCTACTGGCAGGCAGGAGGTATGTTTCAAAGTAAGAGCTTTTTACATTTTAGTGTGGCCAGAAATCATGACAAATTCTGTTATAGCTGTTGCACAAGAGTAACCGCACATATTCTGCTGTATAATTTCCCAAGTTTGCATTTGTAACCCTTCATGACCTCTCTACGCATCTAATGCACAAAAGCCACTTCCTGACCTGCTTATCGTTCACATCTTGTTGTGACAGCAAAATATCAAAGGAATATAAGAATCAAAGACCTATACAGCTTCAGTCGTGTCGCCTCAAGCATCCACTTTATATCGTGCACACGGCAAACATCACGGCATTACCGCTCAGTTCCGTCCATTCCATCCTTCATCAATTTATCCCGCACAGGTCGATTGGGAGCGGCACCAGTATAGAGGCGGTGAGCACCCCACACAAGACACCAGCATACGGCCAGACATATGGGCACTGTCTCCAATTAACCTAACGCTATGTCTTTGGTCTGTGGGAGGAAACCATGGCAGCTGGATGGGGCTCAGGCAGGCACCAGGAGAGTGTGCAAATCCCACTTAGCGGTCGGTTCTCGCTGTGAGGTGCAAACCACTGCAGCACTCCACCAGTTCGCAGTAATTTGACCGAAAACCTAGGAAAATACACACTTCATATACCCACTAACAGTATCATTTTCTGAGCTTTTTGGCTTCACGATTTACATTGAGTTTCTCTTTAAACACCTGAAATACAGCAAATGTAGGATTTTCATTCCTCTGGAGACCTCAACTTGAAGTGCAACTTGTAATTCTGACCGTTGATTTTAAGTATGGCTTATTTTCCCTGAGTGAAGGTTCTGTATTTCAGTTTCTCTAAGCTGCATTTGCACATCTGGGGAAGCTTTGTCTAGCCAACATCAGTCACCTCCTGCCTTCCACGTGTTCTTACATTTGACTCAGAGCTGACAACTATAAAACGACTTGCTCTTTGCTCAAACTAGGCCAGGGCAGGGGCTATCTTATTGGAAGTAGTTGCATATTGTCCTTCAGGTCTTGCTGACTTTCCTTTGAGTGTGAGAGAGGAGCATTGGAGTCACAGTGGAACACTTAATGAGGTGCTGAGCGTCTTTCCAGTCTCAGACCTGGATGGCCGAAGGTCCATTGAATTATCCGACCCGGTGCTCCCATAGGAAACTGAGGGAACTGAAATTGAGTGATTCTGGCTCGTCAGCATTGATGATTGATGATTAATCAAGAAAGCATTGCTGATAACTAAATATCCAACAAAGGATTTGATTAATAATATACATTTACACTTTTTTCTGTTACAAATAAGTTGAAGATTGCACAATCATTTGAGCAGAGGTGGCACACTCGGGGTTATGCAGCTGCTGGGCTCGCCGATGGAACCTCACATAATTGCAGCAGCTGCTCCGACACTTTACATGGCCTCGTTACATGGCCTAATACATTTTCATTCCTCGACTTGTCTGAAGTGTGCAAGGATGGAAAAGAGAAGCAAATGAGCAAAACACTGAAATGGCTTGAGCAAATGTGGCCAATATGAAATTTCCACTTCCTCCAAATTAAAAATGAATTCCTACATGAGTTTGCTGAATCTGTACCCACTGTGCATTTGAAGTTGCAGTGTTGCATTATTTTATTGAAAGAGCTAAACTGAAGTCTTCGCTCTCCTTGCAAATACCGTGGCTTGGACTGGACCCTTTGCCCCTCTTTTCCACAAGTCCTTCTACCTTCCACTAACAGAAACAAACTTGCACTTGTGTTGAGAAGTAAATATGCATGTCTTGTCTTTTCAATATGCAGAGATTTACTATGGTCTTCATCAGTATCAAATCATTGAATTCTTCCTAGCACAACTCATGATGACTTAATATCAACAACTAACTTTTTGAGAGTTTATAAATTCAAGATTATTTATGATTCTTACATCACTACCACTGCATCTGATCTCATTTATTTCACAATTTGTTTTTCCAGATCACGAGTGGCTTGTAATTTGAACACACCGTGACCGTGAAGAGAGCATTGTACTGGGACAACAGCAGAAGGCCAGACATTTGAGACATGAATCATTGTGGCAAACAACAACAACAAAAAAAGTTAGCGTTCAGAATGAATTAAGGCAAAAAGAGTTTCCAAAGCTTTCCAAAGGTCGTGTGGGGCCTTTTGTGTCCCATGGATGACCCTCCACTGCATTAAAATAATGTTGGCATCATTATGCACACTCGCACTTTTATATTTGAATCGTCTTACACTATTTTTCAACAGACTCTTATCTCAACACATTTTTTATATCATGGTGCACTAAATTCATCAGGTCACTGAATGACCAAATGGTTACATAACATTTAACTGCTCCTTTCCAGATGGGAATCTTTCTCCCATGTCTATCTCTCCTCATTTCCTGTCTTCCTGTGCTGTCAAATTAAAAACAAAAACTGCCAAAACACTCTTCTCAGACCAGTGAATGGGCTTAACACTTCATTACACATCTATTCCAAATATACAGGCGAGTGAGGGTCTAAACTCAAAGTGCATTTTCAGGGGGCAAATGTTTGGAGGAAGTCCAAGTTTTTGTGATCTGTCTGTGAACTTTGAAGAAAAAGATGATTTGAAATAAACTTGATCAATCCCTGTGTTATGTGTGTTATGGTGCTCTTGTTTAGTTTACTATAACTTTGTTTGCTACCTGGTTACCGTGGTTACTGTTTTTGCTGTTTCGAGTGAATGCATTCGTTAACGATTTGCCAATATATTAGAGATGGTGTGATGATAAGAGCTGCCCGATAACACACTAAGGAAAATGAGTTCACCCGTTAATCAGTTAAGCAACATGTCTCCACCTACTGATCCGATACAATCTTCAAGATAACGCACAATCCACCACAGTTATCTGAGATATTATAATTTGGAAATCAGCCTCTGCAGCAGAAAGGCAACTGGCCTCGAGGTCGAGGGTTTCGACTTTTTCTGGGAGAAACAGAAAGCTACGTGCAATCATGCAGTGAAACATAACCGTGTAAAAACACACTCGGCCTCTTCATCTTGGGAAAAATTGGATCCACATACCGACTGAAAGAGTTATCACCATCCACCCCAGGTTTCCCATCATCCTCATCTCATTCAGCGGAAGGTTATACTTCAACAGCTCTGCCTGCTGCCTCCTGTTGATTCCTACATCTTTTCTCATTTCCTCAACGACTAAACGGCCCTGATGGCTGATTTAATGAGCCAAGTGGAGTCAGAGCTCGGTCAGTAAACAGCAGGTGTGACAGTGAAAAATAGCAGCGATTAGATGAATGACTGAACTGTTGATGTCATGTTCTGAGGCTACTAAATCACGGAGAGAAATAACGGGGTGGTATTGTTATATACAAAAACAGAACAAAGCAGAAAAACCAAAAAGTCTCTCTGACATCCAGAAAAGCTAATTTCTCATTAGTCATTATTGTTGTAGTACCGACCTTTAGTGAAATGTACAGAAATGGTGGTCTATTGAAGAAAATGAGCCAGATTGCACTCTTCAAACAATCTGTGAAAGCCTAAGATAGGCCCACATGTGCACACACACGTATACACACACACTGGTCCCCACTCTGTCTGTTCACAGCTGTCACGACTCGTCCAATACGAAGTGCTCGCCTGTTTTCCCTATCGAGAGATTGCCTTTAATAACAAACACAGACTGTCTGAGTCTTCTTCCACCTCGAGGCAGGCCACTAAAGATACACGCGCCATTGTATCTGACTGTCGTCCTTTTTATCCACCTCCTGTCTGTCCACTCTGTATCCAAATACCTCCATATACCTGCTTTTTCTTCTCTCGCATGCCGCCAAATTCTCAGAATACCAGTGTGCTTTTCCATCTGGTGGGACCAATCTATTCAAGGTTTCCTGTGTAAAAGTGAACTCTGGAGGATTGGGCACTGAAAAGCCTGGCCCTGTTAAAATGCATGCATGCTGCACTGCAGGTATTCGTGTTTTGCCCAAACAGGTAATGGGTGATACTTCCCAGGAAGTGATAAATATCTACATAAAACGCACCTCAAAAAAGAGTTTAAAAGTGAGCTCTTGTTCATATCTCAAGGGATATGAAAATTCTGCATGCTGATGGTGTAAAATCTGTACACCCGATCACCAGCAACAACATAAGAAGAACTGCAAAACGGCCATCTCCGACTGTGAAATTCACTTTCAGCCCTCCAGCACGGTTCGCTCAGTGAGTTTCACATATCATGTCGCAAGGGATGAGGTTGGAAATCAAAGAGGCTACCTGTCACCTGGTTCCTCGGGGGTCTTGATTTTACTGTAATGAGTTCTCCAATCCTGCTTTTGTTACCCTTTTTGGGAATTTCTGCTCAAAAATAGAACTTGAAAGGCCATATGGTTGGATACCGTGACCCAGTGTGACACCACCAGGCCAGTTGTTAGACATCTGGCACCTCCATCACTCTGCTTTAATATACCACGTGTGGTGGGGATGTCTAAAATAATCGTACCATTCCTATTAATTACTTCTGACCCTGACAGGGGCCCTCATAAAGCGGGCTGATGTGTTCATCTTATGGTGCCTCCTTTCTGCACCACAGTGAAAACCTATACAGCACTTTTTCAATGATCTGTTTTTGTTTCCACACTCTTTGATCATCAACTGCGTCTTTATGATCCTCTCTGTGTTGGTGAGGATCTTTGTTCTCTGTCTATGGCAGACTGAGCACTGTACGTTTTGCCCACTTTGGTGGCACAGTTCAGTCACTGGTCTGTTTGAAGCCTCAAATTTATAGGGCGAAAGTGTGGAAAGAAGCCATGATTAATAACAATCAATGATATAATATCTTTTACTCTCGACCTGGATGACTTCACAGCCGCCAAAGTTTATCAATACTCGCTCAATACTATTCCTCAGTGACCCAGGACAGACTAAAATAGGCTATTAGGTCATGTTTTTGTTTACTCTGGCAGTCACTATTTTCATTCCATCTTTATAAGGGGCCGATGAATCACAAAGCTCAAGACACAAAGCTTTTAGCACTCAGTATCATTTTTCTCTCTCTCTCAAAAAAAGAAAAAAGAATCTAAATGTTTTGTTGGAAAAGCTGTATTCATCAGCAAAATGAAAAGCAGGGAAAAATTCCCATCGTCTTATTATGCTGGGTTAAATCTGATACATCTAAATATGAATCCCATGTCCAAAGCGGATAGACACCATATGTTTTTTGGATTGAAATGGCTCAGGCAGAACAGAAAAACATGCATAGAGCTGAAATAATTTATGTCGTTCAAGGCTCAGTCAAATTATTTGTGTCTTTTCTCTCTCTTTTTCCTTGCCATGTCATTTGAGAAGAAGGTCGATTTTGGTATTACGCCACGTGCGGTTTCCTCAGATTATTACGTATATTCATTAAATGTCTGACTATATGTTTTTATTGTTTCGGTCAATATTGTGAATGGGTGCTTAAATGACCACATTTGGTTGGTCCGGACAAAGCAGCCAAGAGAAAATTGGGAGCTAGCAGCATTAGCCCATGGAAATAAACAGTGCGTCGTAGGGCTCGTGTGCTGGATCTTTGCTGTTCGCGAGTACGAACACATTCTTTCAAGGGGTACGATAAATCAAAGATAAAGATCATATAGAATTCAAATGGTAGAAGAGCTCATAGCTCCGAGATTTGGTCAGTGCAGGGCTGACTGTCAGATGAGAGGCCAATGTTTGCATCATAAGTTTTCTCAGAGAAATGTGAGTCTGTGGTGGGAAGTCAAGGCAATTTTATTTGTGTAGCACCAAATCATGATAGTTTCAGGGAGATTTTTATACATAGCAGGCCATCTTATATCTCCACAAAGAAGAAAAGAAGACATTTGGAGGAAAACTCGTGTGTCTCACAACAGTAAAAGCAGTTTAAAAGACCGGTATAAATGTTTGCAGATCGACATGTTTTATATTCACATCTCTACTTCGTGTAGCGGCTCAAATGAAATGCATTCAGGCCAAAGACATTCGCCATTTTCAGAACTTTTCTGACTGAACTGAGTCATATCTGTTTTTTCAAATGTCAGCAATTACATTTTGATTCCTCACTCCATGCTCATTTGAATAAAATGCATGCCCCGGAGATCACAGCATTGGGCCCTGGCAGGGAGAGAAAATGAAGTCTAGGGCAGAGAGACTGAGTATTCAGTAAGTATTCAAACTCATCTATGATCTATGATCTATGATCGAGGTAAAAGCTGCGCTACACATGCAACAACCATTTTGAAGGGCAAAAATCATCCACACAAATATCAAAACAACTCCACCACTGTTACACTCTTTCCAGTTTATGCAATGTTTTCATTATGTGCTGTCTGTCGAAGTTCATTTGAACGGCATATATATCTCATTTTAATTGAGTATAAACAGTCAAAATCCTGACTTGGACTACAAATGTTTTATTGAAATTACAGGTGCATCTCTACGCTCTTTCCTCCTCTCTCCTCTCCCTCCCGCAGAATCTCTGCAGGCATCAGCATCCAGCTCTGTCTACAGAAGCGGCATTGCTTTTCCAGCTGTGAAATTATGGTTTCAAAATCATTTAAATAATGAAAGGAAATTTACTCATGCAGTGTTCAATATTAAGTCACTGTGTACAAATCAATGTAGTAAACATTTAAACAGCTTAAAACATGAATTACCTTCTGTTTCTAATCATTTATGTAAGAATATTCCCTTGTATGTTACATTTCTTACTCGTAACAGAAGAAGTCTTCATTACTAACTGCATCACGCCCTGATCGCAAGTCTGTGTATCTCACAAGATGAAATCGTGTTCCTGGTAATTGTGATTGCAATAAAGATATTAGCTTTTCGCGGTCTGTCTCTCAACCCTCGCAGCATCCTGTGGAACATTACACAATCATTTTCTGTACAAATTAAAACAGCAGAGCTGCCTGTGGATGCAGCTTTAAAGTTTGACTCCCTGGAAAATGAGCTGCAACAAAGGGGGCTGAATTAACAAATAGTGTGTGGTGTTGAGGGTAACGACTAATAATAACTGTGCGTGTCATCTATCAGGATGAGCTGTAACGCTGATTTACACCTGCCTTGTGGTCTCTAGTCAGTGCAATGAGCACAAGCAGCCTGTGACTTCACGGCTCTGGCTCAAGGACAGACAAAATATGTACACCAAGCAAGTTTTTGGAATAAAAAATTGATATACTTTATTCATGCACTGACAATAGTAAATTAATGAATGGGAATGTCAAATGTTTAACATGGAGGTCAAAGGTTAGCCATCATCGTGACAGCTGTCGTATGATTCATAAAAACTTGAGAAAATAGATCTTGGATGACGGTATATTGAAGATCACTTGGATACTGTGAAATCATGTGGTCCTCATGATCAGACCCCGTAAGGCAGCTCACTGATCTGGCTGAGGGAGTCAAGAGAGTCATTAAAAGTCAAATAAATTTCACACTGAAAACAATGAGTGTGACCTAATTCATGTTCAACAGCGTAAAGTAAATGTGTTGAGCAGGTACGTGTTGAGTGTGAACTTGCACAAATGTGGTCACAGTGTGAACTTGCACAAACGTGGTCACAGTGTGTACGTGTGAGTGTGTAAAGCCTCCTGTTTGCTGTCTTCTGCCGTGTTATTCCTCCTGAAAGCTGCGACGTGTTCCCATTGCAGAGGAGGATGAGCCACAGTCTTGGAATCCAGACTGGTCCGGTCCTTTTTGTGGGCAGGAAGCACCGCTGTTTGGCCGCTTGCACCTCCAGAACAGCGACTCCACACTTGGTAAGGCTGCTGCAGTGACAAAAAGCAGCATGCGTGGGGACATTTTTTAATTCTTTTATTGATGCAAATAAAATATCTGTACGATCAGCGCAGACATGAGTCAGCTAATATGGAGATAATTGTGCAACACGGTATCAGATCAGCACGGCTCGGGCGCCATAAAGCTCCGTTGACATATGCGATTTCAGTTAGACCGGCAGCTTGATCTACCATGACGGGTCAAGGAATGTCTGTTGGCTTTTATTGTTGTCATTTTCCTTTCTTCTTAATAAACATGTAATTTGTGCTGTGATTGATGTCTTTTATGAGTGTTATTACATTCCCCTTCTCCCCTTTGCTGCAACAATGACTAAACCAGTGGTTCCTCTCAGCCCCGTGGTCCCCATAAGAGTGACGGGTTAACGGTAAAGTCTCCGCTCTACCAGCTCCTCTCTCCATCCCCTCCTGTAATTCCCATTACTCCCCTGGACTCCAGAAGACCCCCCCCCCCCCCCCCCAACCCCACCCCCTCCCTGAAAAAACCTGTTCGCTCTTTTGTTCACTCTTTTCCTTCTCATCCACCCCCAGTTTTTCCACCTTCTCAAACACACGAAAACCCTATTATGCATCACTCAGAAGTATTATGATAACATTTCGACAAAGATATATGATGGGTTTACTTGAGAGGGACGAAGTGATGCAACAGAGACTTGAGTGCTTTGCAAGAAAAAGGGGGAATGCAATTTTTTTCATTGGTGCATTTCTTAATGGCGTTTGAAAGGGACATTTCCAAAGTGACTTCATGCAAAAAAACTATGAATTGGGTTTGATTTATGTCACAATATATTTCTGTCATTAAGAAATCAAAGTAGTCGGATACTTCCCTAATAGGATTATCAAGAAATATTTTCTCTCTTTAATGGCGGTTTGTAGAAATTCCGATCTCCTGCCTCCGACAGATGACTTCCTCAGTCCCTCAGTAGCCGGGTCGTGTTTCACTTTAAGTTCCATGAACCACACTTCCAAATAAAAGCTATTTTCATGCGCTGTCTTATGACGTGATAACATCAGAGTAATGAGGATATGGAGGCTCCTCAGAGAGATCGATGCTTTGGGGAAATAGATGCCAATTGAGGTCTTCAAAGTTTTGAGCGCTACCACAAAGACATTAGGTGCTGAATTATGACAAATTATATCACCTTTTAGTACACTGGTGCTGCGGCTCTGCCGTGCCAAATATTTTCAGTGGACAGAGAAAAGCATTACTCAAGTCCTGAAGTATCACCAAAGGAGAGTATAAGTGTAGTTACGTATAACACACGATAAATTTATATGATGTCGACAGAGATGGATGCTGTGACTGTGATTTGAAGTTGACGTCAGTCATAGCCACATTGTTTGAATATGCAAACCACACAAAGACTTCCTGCTCTCGAATACAGGGAAGTGTTTAAGACTGAAATTGTCAGGGGGTGCATGTCATTGCTCTTCAGAAGCTCAGGTCAACTGCAATCCTACCATGCATGTCCAGTGTGCTTTTGTAATACTGCTGCTTGCGGCAACTCTTCATGACCAAGGTGAGTTCCTTATTTGTCCCAAGTTGAGCAGACTGTAGGGATGCCCAGGTGGATTAGTCTAAATTGGTTCCTTTGGTCAGTTGATCAGTGTGATTTTCTCATATATGCTTCACAGTTCACGCAGGGGAAATCATCGGTGGACAGGTGGCTACTGCACACAGCAGACCCTACATGGTGCTGCTGACGCGGTATTTTAACGACGGCAGAAATATAAGTTACTGCGGCGGATTCCTCATCAGTGAAGACTTTGTTATGACTGCAGCTCACTGCGAGGCTGAGTAAGCTCCCAACTTACACGCTTTAAGTTCTTGTGCATGTTGTGAGGTAGTAATGGACATCATCAAGCAGCAACACAGGCAGTTACTGAACAACTGAAGGAGAAGGAAGGCTTCGCTCGTTGCAGTTCCAAATTGCACTAGTCGATGGCACTAAATCATGCTAGCCCTTGCACCCATAAAAAGCTATATTATATTTTACAAATTTGTCAATTCAACTGAAAATTGAACTTTAATGATGACGTTTCAGCGCCTTCAAAGTCAGTCTGGGACTTCACGATTTCCATGAGGATAACGAAATACAAAAGGTGTCAGTGGATCAAGAATATCCACGGAGAGACTACAATAAAACTCGATTCCAAAACGACATAATGCTGCTCAAGGTAAAATGAAACTTTGAATTTAATTTTTGTGAACTTCATATTTTGTGTCACTTGTAAATGCATTCATCACGAAATTTATGCCCAATTGAGGGATCAGTGGAGGAATCTTAATGATACTTGTTTTGATACTCTATATGCTTCTTTTCTTCATCTTTTAATCTCTCTATGTTCCTCAAGTTGAGCACCAAGGCAAAACTCGGCAAATATGTGAGACCCATCGCCCTAGCAGGTGAAAGAGACGGCTCTCTTCCAAATTCCTGCACAGTGAGCGGCTGGGGAAGAACAAAATCATCTGCAAAAATGTCTCCCATCCTCAGAGTTATCGACATCACTTTAATTCACAATGAGATGTGTGAGGACGAAAAGTTATACTGCTCCAAGGGGCCTGAGGGACCCGGTGAGGTACGTATATTCAGCATGGACCCACGGAGTCAACAATGGTGCGGAGGGAAGTGTTGCTGAAGTGCATCTCCATCCTTTGTACTTCCAGGGAGACTCCGGAGGCCCACTGGTGTGTGAAGATGGAAAGGCATATGGTGTGGTGTCATCCACGTTCGAACCGGACGAAGGTGGCCCCCCAATCCATGGGTTTGCCAAGATTCCTGACAAAATAAAATGGATCAATTCAGCCATGAAATATCATGGAAAGCTTTAAAGCTTGTTTGACCAAATCACAACATTTGCATCTTTTTATTGAACTTATGTTAATCATGCAAAATCATGCTGTACGAAGACTTGAGAGATAAAATGAAATGAAACTGCATGTATATTCGCACTCTTTCAATTGCACATTTAAATAAATCATGTAACACCTATGGTATGTGAAATTAAAAGTGCAGCAAACATAATATATGCATATCAGCTAGCTTGACTTTGTGCTTCTAATGTTAGATTTGGTCACAGGGGAATAAAGAATCCTTAAAGAATTTCTTCCTTGCTTTGCTCAGAATCTCTGTACCCTTTTTGGATGTGGAATAAAGTTAGCAGCAAAAGACAATACTGCCTCCTTGTGAGTGATATTCACCATTGCAGCGAGAAGTCTGAACTGAGACTCCACCCAGCTTTCTCCTCACTTCAGTGCTTTTGTTTAGAGTTGTATGAAGCGACACAGGCAGGAAAATATTGGTAATGAGTCCACAGTTTTCGATTGATACGGAATGTCGGGGTATAATGCTGATAGAGGGTTCAGAGAGCGGTAGTGCATCTTATAGAGTTGCGTGTGCTTGGGTGCATTCGTCAGGAAACCGATGGAATGGTTGCACAAGTATTTGGGCCAGTCAGATCTGGCCTAAATTCACACACCTTTTGTCCTCCATATGTCCACACGTTTCACTTCAGCTCTGGCAGCCGTAACAAACTGCACTTGCAAAAATTAGGTCAGGGCTACTGTACCTGGCTCGGAATAACGTGCACTGTGCCCGAGGAATCCTTCTTGCCTTCCTGACTTTCCTTTGAGAGTGAACGAGGTGCAGCGAGCCAGAGTGGAATACTTAACCAGGTGCTGAGCGTCTTTCCAATCTCAGATCGGGAAGACTGAAGGTCAATGTAATTGTATGATTATTATTTCCAATAGAAAGTGGGAGGGGTGGCGTGCAGCCTCTGTGCATATTAAGAGAACGAATGCAATGTTCTTTCACAACTCAGCAGAGGAAGTGGTTTCTGATAGTGATCTACTCTTCTGAAGTATATCAGAAATTTGTAGCAGTAAGAGCAGAAGATCTTTGATTCCACTAGAAGATACCTGAGAAGTTACCTGTCACACATTATAGGCTACCCTCTATCCTCTACTCACCTTTTCTACCAAGAGAACAAAATCTGACCCCCATTTGATACATCCATTACATTGATTTTGCATTGCAATTACTTAAAAAAAGGAAAAAAGAGTCTTCGTCATCAAACCGCATTATTTACATATGCACTTCCTTCTCTCACCATTTAAAAAGGGATGTCGTCAGTCACGTCAGTCATTGCTTGTCAGTAACGCGATCGCATCATGCACCTCCAACATCCCCTTGCCGTACTGATTCTTGCACTGACTCTAGAGGCTCAAGGTGAGTTCAAGATACTTTTCTTATTGTTACCAGTAAAGGCTGTATGGTATGATTTGTCAATATTTGAAAGACCAATTCTGTAAGAATTAATCATCATCTATGGTCACACGAGGGTTTTGAAGGTACATATCCCCTCCCCCCCAGCTCATTTTGGACGGATATATGGAGGCCGTGAGGCGGCTGCACATAGCCGGCCCTACATGGTGCTTTTGAGCCGGGACACGGAGGGCACTAAAAAATTTTGTGGCGGTTTTCTTCTAAATGAGGACTTTGTGATGACTGCAGCCCACTGCCAAAGCCAGTAAGTTTAAGATGCTTTGATTCCACTAACTGCCGTAAGCACTGCTTTGGATTCTGCCCCTTCATGTTCCACCCTATATGTAGCTAGAATAAGTACAGATATGCACTTTTAAAATTTTCTGCACACAGCTCATCTGTCAATTGAACAAAAAGTGCTCACAGAGACATCATTTTCATTCTATTTTGTCATTCCAGATCCTACACAGTCACACTTGGACTTCACAATTTCTATCACAAAAGGGATCTTCAACTTTTGACTGTGGAAAAATCATTTCCACATCCAAACTACAATACAGAAGCTTTTCAAAATGACCTTATGCTACTGAAGGTAAAATGCCTACAACTTCCCTTAGAAAGTAGTAATGTGTATTACCTGTACATTTATTTCATCGTTTCATGTCTTCCCATCACTGAAGTTGAGCTCCAAGGCCATTCTCAACGAAAAGGTGCAAACCATCGCTCTCGCAGATGAAGGTGACGGCTCTTTGCCACAGTCCTGCTCAATCTCTGGCTGGGGCAGGACGAGCCAGAACTCACAGTACATGTCCATCTGTCTCATGGAAGCCAATGTGACTTTAGCCGACCCTGAGGTTTGTGAGACCGACCACTCATTCTGCTCTTCGGATGAGGAAGGACCCGGGGAGGTACGTTCAGATGGAGCACGACATTAGACTTTGGAGAAAAATGCTTATCTAGTGTTTGTGTGTGTGTGTGTGTGTGTGTGTGTGTGTGTGTGTGTGTGT
>CAESWR010000228.1:2655730-2669487 GCA_903171835.1 Mullus surmuletus | reverse complement strand
GGATGTTCAGTATATAATCTGTATTCTTACGCAATATGGCACAGTGAATATGGCTGCTTTGTGCATCTCTGTATTATATGAAAACACATATTCCTCTACTGAAATAAAGAGTTTTCTACATAAGAAGGCACGGCACTTCTGTTTGATCAGTTAAAAATGCAAAAGCGTTTCCAGCTACCTCAGAGAAGACTGGATGCTGTCTTCAAATCAGATGTAAACACACGGACATTACTTTAAATCTATGGCAGAAAAAACAGAATTTCAAAAACCAATGTTAGAACTGTGTTGAAAATTGAAGACAAAATATAGACAGGACAATAAGGGGAAATAAAGTAAAATAACAAGAGTCTAAAGTCACTTGTGTTCACTGCCAGTGTTGGCAATATGTTGTTTTATAAGCAGGTCAGAATTCAAAAACATCCTGAGGAGAGATTTGATTTAATTTCTTGCTGTTGTCATCAGTCATCTATCTATACCTGTAGGTGAGATATTCATGTGCTCTGCAGGACACCAGCAAGTATTTTGACACCCAAACCCCTTTTTCGAATGTCAGACTGAATATAAATAATGAAGGTTCAGCAAGACTGCGGTAAACTATTAATTGTGGGTGAAACGTTTAGATTTTTTGCCTTTAGCCCCACCGTCAGGCCGTTTTCATTCTTACCTGACCGCACGACTGACTACAGTATGAAACACACCACAATGAGACACGGAATAAGCAGTCTGGATAGGCACTTTACTAACGATGTTTGTCTTGTTAAAAAACATTTCTTTGCCTATCTCTACAGATGAGAAAGAAACCTCTGTGAGTCTGTGTTGAGGATGAATGCGTATTATTAACTTCCCTCAAACACCGTCGTCAAGAACCTCCTTTGTCAGTAGCACATGCTCCTCTCGGCCTTCGACGTCTGTGTAAAAGGTTTCCCAAGTGTGCGGCAATGATTAATATGCAGATATCTGCAGAGATGCGATGACATATGAGAAGACACTTAAGCTTGAGGCAAAAGGTTTCATAATGCCACCGCATTAAATCTTTCTCCATGCTGGAATATCACAGTGTTCTGTTGAAGGACAGTATAAGCATTCTTCTGAGTGCATAAAACTTACAGCACACTGGAGTGATTTAGTGTTATGCTGAAAGACAACATAAGCGTTCCTCTGCGCCTATAAGAGCACGCCGCAGCTACAGATCTGTGATGGGTAAATGGGCCCATTAAAAAGGGGAAGAACATTTGTCATACTAATAAATGAGGGTAAGAGCTTTCAGCTTTAGCAAGGCCTCACGAGGATGCGGCATAGCTGCACTTAAACAGCGAAAACACGACATAAGAATGTACTTCAGTTACATCAGGTTTATGGTAGCTGTTATGTATCAGCTAGCGGGCTGTGAACGGCACCCGAGAGACCCCCTTGTCACTCTTCAAATACCGAACACGGCTTTATTGAAAGTTTTCCCTTCTGCACCTTCGGAAGTGTTCCTTGTCATCTTCCAGGGAGCTGTGTATCGTCACACCGCTGCGCCCTTTACCCGCTGTACTGCCAGTCACCTGGATCACTTTTGACCCCGAGATACTTTTGTGAAATTTGTGTCTCGTTTAGCAGACACTTGGCTCATCTTCAAAGCAAATGCAAGTATAGTAAGAGCGGCTGGGAGCATTCTCTCTTTGATTTCCAAGCAATCAAAGTGGTTGCAGTAGCTGACAGGAAAATGACGCTACCAAAATAGCATACATATCTTAAGTCTGTGGTTAATGTGCCACCAGAGTTGTAAGAAACATTTTCCTTTATGCACAACAATTTCACTTTTGTGTAATGTTTTTGTAATCTCGATTTTTTATTTATTTTTATTACATATACTGTATATAAAAAGCGGACCTGGTGATGTTCCTGATTTGTCCACTAGATGGCAGCACAGAATCTTGACAGCAATCCTCCCTGGGCTGCTTCTCTCAATGTTTTGTGTATAATTTGTAACATAGTTTTTGGTTAAGTTTAGGCTTAATTTGTGGGACACCTGATATTTCTGCTGCTATAAGTGGAGCCCCGCCAAGTTTTGGAAAGATAAATGAAACACAGTCGGACTGGGAAATGTCTAAATGAATGTAATGAGTTAGGGTGACAAACATAGTCATTAAGCCTGAAAAGTGGGCTGTCAAACAGTCTTACACGATGCAAGCAGGAAGATGATGAAGGGATGTTGTTGACTAAAGTTACAGCTCCCGGCTAATCAGATCTACTTGCAATAAACTGCAATCCTGGAGTGACTCTTAACGAAATGCGCTCGCTGCAGGCAATTAAGATTAGAAAGTTTCAGAAAGACCACAGTTTGGGGGTTAAAAATAGACTGCTGCAGTAAGCACTCTAACTTCTAAGATACCCTCCTTTCTGCCTCAGCACCTTCAGCACACAAGAGCGCCTCATGACTTCCTCTGCAACACCACAGTTTTCCATCGTGGTCGGCTTTCATGCTCCGCTGACGCCTGACATCGTGTGAGAACGTGCACGATGCTCTCAGTCAGGTGTAAACATACTTTTATACCCTCTGTTTTTCCCATGAGACAAAATTATTATCTAGCGCATCTGTTGATTTAAAGTTTTCTTTTGTTTTTTTTTATTCTTCAATCAACCAGACAGAGAAAACATAACAGTTAAGCAATCAGCTTTTTAGTAATAAAAATGCCTTTTTACAAGATTCAGGATTCAAGAATTTTATTGTCAAATACACAGGAAAGGTGACACTGATTCTTACTTTGAGACCACTTTACACAACTACAATAAACATCAAAATTTAGATAAAAGAAATAAACTTTCCTCACACATTTTCCACCAAAAATAAGTTTAAGTGTCTGAATGAATAGTATAATGTATGTGCTCTATGCACCAAAAAAATCTGAATACAGGGTGGGGCTTTCTGAATGTGCAAAATTGTATCGTTGTACACACATGTCACTGCTTAATTTTTCTCCAGTTTTTGCAATGTCATTTCTGTAATTGTGATTGATAAGACAGAAGGGGGCACTCTAAGCAAGCCTATGGAGGCAAGTTGGAGTCTGGAGCAGCACCTCCTCTGAGAGCTTCATTGACTGCACCCTCCGAGTTCCGTGTTCTGCACTTGACTCCCCTGTTTGATGTTGATTACTATTCCGGAGCCGCAGCTTTGCAGAGGTTCGCTGTATTGACACTCCCATTGGTCAGATACCTGCTGTGATGCACGCTGTGTTTATCTCAACTGATTATTTATTCATGGTTATTTATGTCAGAGTGGACTAAAATGCTGCACTCTAGAAATGAAAAAGGATTACATCCGTGTGAGATAAAATTTTTGCTCGGTGCCGGTGTAGGGAGGATGGCAAGCGCGTACTTCCGTGGCTGCGAACTGAAAAACAATGTGAAACGCTGCCTTGTGTCTTTAAGAGGCAAGATCACATTGTTATTCTGGGTTTGTCCACAAGCCGACTGTGGAGGTGGACAGATAGTGGTTCTGAGGGAGGTGTGTGGGTGAGAGAGAGAAGTTGTGGGAGGGGCGTTGTGTGTAGGAGTCTCCTAATATGAGTCTCCGGAGGCCGGTATGGATTATAAGCAAGAGAGCAGCAAGAGAGAGAGAGCAAGAGACTACGAGGTGGCTGTGATGTCCTTTGCATCCCGGGCTTTGCGGCACGTTCAAGGAGGCAGAGATTGATCCTGCTCTTCCCCCCACTGTCCTCCAGGACGCTGCTGCGGCCTCAAACACTCAAGGCTAAGCTGCCCATTAACAAGCCAATAATTTGTGTCATTATGAAGACTACAGCTGGTGCCACTGATGCACCGCAGCTCACATGTCAGGGGCTGAAGAGCAAGAAGAGTCTCACCACTGTTCATTACAGAGCCGGCCTCTCATCCGCACTTCCATCCTTTGTTTTGGAAACGTGCGTGGCAGAGAAGACT
Source organism: Mullus surmuletus (assembly GCA_903171835.1). NCBI lineage: Eukaryota > Metazoa > Chordata > Actinopteri > Syngnathiformes > Mullidae > Mullus > Mullus surmuletus. Next base: position 2,665,563 of record CAESWR010000228.1, on the reverse strand, counting down.
TGGCCTGGATGGATGCCTTATTTATTTTCTCCCTCTTTTTTCCCCCCCTTTCTTTGAAACACAGCATGCTCGATATAAAATCAATGTATTAAGTGTTCTTGAGTATGCAGAGTGACGTGCTGCCATTCCCACTCGATGCCTTTGGCTGTGATTACAGCTAATTTGAATGATTGAAATGCTTCCACAGTGAAGCTGGAGTGAGTGAAATGAAGGGCTCACACAGATGAAGGGGGAGGAGGCGAGAAAGGCTTGGCTCTACTCCAGGTGGAGGAGGTGAGTCATTCCCTGCACAGATAGACAGTCTATCAGTGTGTGTGTGTGCGCTTGCCGTGTGTATGTGTTTTATCTGGTTGTTTAGGGAATAAAATAATGCTCTGAGCAACAGAATGACAGAGAATGTGTGTATAAATGGAGGAATTCTATGTGACTTGACTTGTGTGCTGGCTGCACTGGGTATCTTTGTAATCTGCAGATGAATAGTGACTGTATCTGTGATCTTTAGGCCAGCTGACACCAATTCCCAAGGTGGGTGTAAGATTCACGTGGCTGGGCAAGTGCATGAGTGTAATGTGGAGCTCTTGTCATAGAAATAATATGTTGTGCTCCAGCGTCCGCCTGACCCCATTTTTTTTGTTTGTTTTAATTGCAGTAAACCGTTAAAATCTGTGCATTTTCATTAATCACATGCATCAGTGTTTCTACAACATGTGCAGAAAGCTGCACGCAATGTAGTTCATGCTGCAGTAGCATCGAGCTTTCATTTCTCTGGGCCCCTTTCGCCTCCGGCGGCCCGAGGTGGGCGTCATGTGGTCTCGGCATCAAACCAAACAAGTGCAGTGAGAAGTTTCACTTTGTGGGTCCTTTTTAAGGTACAACTGAACTAGAACTAGACTGGTCGGTTAAAGCTGCTGACAGCTTCCTTTACAGTAATATTCCCCCCCTTTGGTATGAAGCAGCAGATACCTGTTTGTCGAGAGTCGTGGACAAAGCGGCAAATGTACGGTCAAACACACACACACACACACACACACACACACACACACACGTGTCCTCCCACATTAAAACCTTGAGGCGCATGTGAGAGAGACACATTCGCTTTTGTGCGGACAAATTTCACCAGAGAATTTCTGAATGGCTGCATGCAACTTTCTGGTTAGTTGTCATCAGACAAGGAAGGGAAGTACACAAAGAGGACATTCTGTTCTAGACAAAGTAAACATGCAGAAACACAAGTCTGCTGCCTTCTTCCACCCCCGCCTGTCCAGGCACCCCCAGCCTACGAGTCTATCTATCTATCTATTTATCCATCTATCTATCTCCACCAACGCCATTGAGGAAGAAGCACAAATAAAAAGTTGTTGTCATGGAAACCTTCCGTGACTTTCCTCCTCTCCCCTCATCACCCCCTCAGTACACTCCGACTTGTACACACATATACACACACACAGACACACACAAAGCTATATTACATCAATTCAATAAACACTCAGGAGACATGGATGACTTCAAGAGGTGGAACAAAAAAAAGAAATCTCACTGAGTTGACCAAGTGCACAGGAAGACTGTGCTAACATTGTAAAATACATACTTATAGGCTAGAATATAGAACAGCACTCATCCAAAGAAGCCGGATTTGAGTCTTCTGTGGAGCATCTGATCTGATGCGGGTTCTTGTGCAAGGAAAGATGTTTTATTTGTAATATTATGCAGATGCACAGATGGAAAATTGGTGAAACCTTTCCAAAGAAAATGAATGGCGTATTTCCAGCTCAAATAAAGATGATTCTAGTCTGAGATACTTGGCAATGAAGCCTCGCAGATATCACAAATCTTCAACCAACAGACAATATTCAGTTCAGAAATATTAATGTCTGTCACCTTGCTGTTCTGCATGGCAGGACTGGGAAAATGCATATAGAAGTGATATTGTGTAGGTGGTCATCTCTCCTGTTTTTAAAGTATAATGCAAAGGTTTGGCTGCAAACGGTGAACTACAAAAATAAGGGTAGGAGTGACCCTCTGTGACGGACCTCCTGGCTTGCTGCTGCTGCTGGTTGTGCTGTTGTTATCCCCACGGCGACAGTATGGTCCTGAGAAAACTGGCCTCGCCTGTCATCCCGGAGCAGAGCTGCCATATAAGCATTAACACGCAGGCAACAAACGCAGACAGGTTGCCGTGGGCGTATCCCCAGCTGTTGGCGAGGGCTGACGCACTTTCCACTCGCGTCCCCCACTGCCTCCCCTACTCGTTTGTGTAAGCTAACAGGGGAGGGCCCATGTCCCACAGGTCTCCATTTATTCAAGGTGAGACACAGATGACATGACCAGCTGCTGCCATGACAACGGCTGGTTGGGTAGAGCAGTTTTGCATGAGCCAACATGTTGACTGATAATGAAACTCCCCCTCTTCTCATCTTCTACCGGAGGAGCAGCAGGGCAGCTGCCACCGTCGGCCTCTCCTCCAACAATACAGCATGTTTCTTGATTTTGTAGACAGGCTTCATCAGCCCGATTCTTAGTGTGGCTGTTGACAATCTGCGGATTCCGCTCAGGTGCCTCCTGCTCCCCTTCAGTCAATATCTAATCAATGCGCTAGATGCAATTGTTCGGATGCTGATTGCTCCTCACCTGAGATGTGCTCTCTCTTTCTCCCCCTCCTGCTCTTCCTCCTTCTCTTGCTTTTCACGATCAGACACAGTTTTATTGGGATGCTAGCATGCAGAGGATTGATGAGCCTGCACTTCCAAGCTCTGGCCTGATGTGATTGGCATGTGGAGAGAGAAAATAAACCGGGAGACAGCAGAAGAACAAAGTGTTTGTCAAATTAGTCTCCCATCCCCCCCAACGGTTAATGCATTTGATATGATAATTATGTTGATTTATTTTCCAGCTACTTGTTACCCTAATTAGACTTTAACAAGCTTATTAGACTGAGGTCTGCAAGAGACACTTTTTGCTTGTATACACATGTCTTTCATGTTTGTGTTGTTTTTTTTTTTCTAAACCAGATTCCCGTCATTATTCACAAAAAAAGATGCCGTGACCCACCTGTAATCAGTGTTCAAATCATTAAAGCCCCTAATTAAGTCAGCTGACTTGACCGGGAGGAGGGAAAAGATCTAAATATTATCAGATTCAAACAAAAACTCCACAATATTATGATTGAGAGTCGATGTCTCCTTCTATTGAAATGATCGTTTCAAAGTGTTGGCTTTGAGGATGATCTTTGTCCCACTTCATTCACCCTGCTCTAAAATTTGCATTCAGACAGGCGGTCTGCAAATAAGAAGATACATTGCTGGTGACATTTAAAAGGACTCACTAGCCCCTCATCTGCCTGTCCATTGTTCAGCATCCTCCGTGGCCTATAATGAGACTGTGCACACCCAGGACATTATAAATAGTCCGTGTCCTGGTTAAATGCAACACCTCTCTTTGGGTGCTATTTGGGCTGCGTGATTCACTGTGATTCATGCCAGTGTGTGTTCTCTCTGTTCTCACAGATGAGCTGGATGACCGGGGGGAGGAGATAAGGACTGCAATGGGAACATGGATCATGGGCATGTGTGTATGTGTGTGTGTGTGTGTGCACGTCTGTGTGTGCATGTGTGTGTAGGCTGTGCCACGTGTGTAAGTGGTAAATCGAACAAAAGGAGAAAAGAGATGGAGAGATTGAAAGTGCACAGCTATGGTGCCAAATTTGTCAGCCCACTTTTAAGCCCACTTTCTGAAATATCAGGCCTTGTACTTGAAGAAGGAAGGAAAAAATAGGTTATGGGAAAGAATGGAAAAAGCAAAACGGATCCTTTCACAGCCAAATAATACATCTGTGGTGTGTAGCATGTACACATTTCACAACTAAAACATTATATTCTGTAAAAACATTGCATTTTAGACACTATTCCTGTTTTTCTGCATTTTTTATCTGTTGTTTTATCATTTAGTGCGACCTAGTCTGTTTTATTTGCCTCCGTCAAGGAGGTTATGTTTCGGGGGTGGGTGTTTTGTCTGTTTTTACATTTCTCATTATAGCACACTTTTCACTGATCTACAGCAGCACAGACAAAGACAAAAACCCATGAAAATGTTGAGGTCCATCCAGACAATAAAATGTTCTCTCATTTCTGACTGTAAGATTTATTTATTAATGCTGACATTTAGCGGCCAGGGTTACTATGACCACAGGAAGGAAGAGATTACATCGTTAGAGTAACGAGGTCAGCTGAGATGGAACAATGGAGATGTAGTCCAGACAGTCCTCACTTACTGAAACTGCATATCTAAACCCAAAAATAAACTTAACCATCCTTAAATTTAACATTAACACTGCTAAACACCATTTCTTGGTTAGCAAAGATGTAGATTGGGAGCACAGATTAGCTGCGTGTCACATTTACTCAAATGGGACTTATGTACTATTTTGGGAATTAAACTGTATATGATGATGATGATATGATTTTGATTTAATCTTCTTTGTTGCAGCTGTAAACAGCGAGACTTATCGTTCTTGACTCATAACCAATACCCAGTGACACGTGCCCGGCTTGTCTGCATGTGCTGGCCGGGACACCTGAAGAATGGAGAACCCTGTGATCATGCCACTGGTATTTTCCAACTGTGCCTGCATGTGAGGTGCATCCACCTCCTCCTCAGCCATGATAGACATCGTGATTGAGTGATGGACACCCATTTAATTGCACCCCGCTGACTGGATTCTGCGCAGAGGCAAGGTAGGAGGGAGAAACAGGAGCTAATGGATTGATACGAGGGCCAGCCGTGAGGGCACATGCTGCACTGTATGCACTCTAATATGCTGCCTGCTTGTTCAGCTACTAATTATTTACACTGATATCACTTGCTGGCGTGTGTCTTTGTTTTTGTGCGTGCGTATGTATGTGTGTGTGTGTGCGCGTATGTGTGAGTGCGCATGCATTTCCGAGCACAACAGCTCCCAGTGGTCATGTGGGTGTGTGGTGGGTAGCTCAGAGTTACATTAATAGCCAAAGGGCAGGCAGGGAGGGAAGACATAGACAGGAAGGGGAAATACAGTTTACTGGTCGCCCACCACTTCCTGTGTGTCTCCTACGCTCGTAGCCCACGGACCAGAGTCGCTTCTAAAACCAGTTTGTTTGCTTGCAGCACAAAGGAGATAAGACAGACTGGAAGGTAAACACGGTGACAAAAGGACAAGGAATGCTTCTGACAAAATAGTGATGGGTTTGTCACTCCGGAGAAGTTATGCAAGTTGCTGGAATTGACCTGCCCACACTGCCCTACCCTTGCATTTTGCACTCGCCAAGTATGCAAGGTGAGGTAAGGTGAGGAAGTGTCAAACTGACGGGAGAGACAATAGATAAAAAGGTCTTTCTTGGATTGATGAGTAGCTGCACCTGCACCTGATCAGAGGAGATAATTAGAATAAAACCCAACACTGATAGATCAAGTATGAATCACCCGTCCAGTGAGCTCATTCCTACCCAAAGAGATAACAGAGCCATTGCAGTGTCAGGACTCAACCAGCAGAGGTCCTTCTCCCATCAAGTGTGGTCTGGAGGGACAGTGGTGGGGGAATGTTTACAATAAGGTGTACCACAACAACTCAGGGACCCAAAAGGGAAGACAAAGATGTTCAAAAATAAAGTTGAGAGCAATTTTTGTACCACATTCTGGCTTTTTAACACTGAGGTTTTACCTTGGTGGTCGGTACACCATCGTACGCTGACACCATAGTCGGAGCGGGGGGCCTGCTGCTGCTGCTGCTGCTTCTGCTGCAGAGTCGCAGCCACGCAGGGAGAGATCGCGTCGGCAGATAAGAAGCCCCCTGGTTTTCACACATAAGACTGCACTCTCATAAGAGGCAACCCCCCCCCCCACCCCCCCTCCTCCTCTGCCCTTCTGGGATCCCACATCCCCATTGAACTTTCCACCCACTCACAGAGGAATGCGGAAAGAGCAGGAGCGGGTGTCTGTAAGAGGCAGAGATGGGGGTGGTGGGGGGGGGGTACGCAGGGATGGGAGGGCCCAAACAAAGAACGAAGAAAACGAAACACGAGAGAAACTTGAGAAGAACAACAGCAAAAAAAAACAAAAAAAACCCGGCAATGTTGTTAAATGGCCCTTGTGATAATAATGGGTTTTCCCATCCGCCTGTTTGTGCAGTGATTAAGGTGAGAACATCACGAACAATGACATCATGCGGGTCCGAGCGAGGGGGGGAAGGCCACAGAGGGGATTGCATGGCTGCGGCTGCTTTTCCGCTATGTCCTCCACTGGACAGCTGGGGCCTGACAAGAAAGGGCATGGGAACACAACACACGTGGCAAATAACGCACCCACACATGATGTAGCATGACGCATCTCCAGCATTATCACAATGAGAGCGATAAACTGTGTGTGTGTACGTGTGTGTTTTGTGTGATACAACTCGTATTTGTCCCAACAGTGAAAGCCCGCCTTCGCCGCACGACATCACAAGCCCTTCGGTGCGTGTTTCATTTTGTCTTTGACACCCCCGTCTTGTCAACAAGTTGCTAATGCCTCTCTCCGTCCCCCCCGCTACCCACTCCCCCCAATCTCTTTCTCTCCTTTTCCCTCCGTCGACTTTCTCAGAGGACCTGAGCACTGAGCAGGTGCCTCGGTACGCCGCTCATTGAATTAGGAATTCCACGGCGTAAAGTGGCAGCATTGTTGATGAAAGGTTAGGGCTGTTTCAAATTCTCCTCCTAAATGAAAAGGCCCCTCTCTCCAGCGGTTGTACAAAAAGAGGATGACATTTTGGTTGCATCAGCTGTATATCTAAAGTGTCGGCAGCAAAATGCCAAAACGATCAAAGCCAAATAGGGAGGATAACACACATGCACCTTTGCTGAACTTTGTCAGGCTATCTACCCACAAACCTCCGTCAGACCTCATAAAAAGTCATTACGCCCCTCAGTAATAATTCTGTGAATAGCCCCATTTAACGATAAACATTTACATGGCAACAGTGAAAGGAATTTATCAGGTCTTTACATTAGGGATTAGATTCAGCGGGTGAATTAGTGTCTGTTCAGGGGCAGAATGGAGAATTGGAAACTCAGTGGGTGGAACATGAAGAGATTTCATAAGAGGAGGCAGGTGGCGGTGACACAAGACATTAAAGCTCTCTTTCTCTCTCCCGCCCTCTCTTGCTCCTTCTTTCTCGGATCAATCTCCGCGTCTTGCACTCACTGTCTTTTTTCTCACTGCCGCTACCTTTTGTGGCATATTGCAGATGCGAACGGACGTCTTTTTCCCACTTTGAGGCGCAAGCTGGCATATCCGAGAAGAAGGGGAAAAAAAAAAAAGCCGCCTTCTCAAAAGGTGTCACAATGGCCTCCGGGACGCGAGCGGCGGCACGCTTGACCTTCACTGTCATTGCCCTTCTGTTCGCGCGCTGACTCACAAACATTCGGAAGCAGCCCCGCAAGAGGCAGTCATTAGGCCAGACGTTCAGTCAGATATAAGGATTATCTAAGAAACATGATGTCGAAAGGTAAACTTCAACTCTGCACCGGGCAGACAGAGCTGGGAGGCAGTGCAAACACATCGGATGTATTTGCTTTTCATGTGAAAATCAATGGGTCCAGACAGATGGCGGTTTGTTTCCTCACTATTTACTCCCCGGCTCGGTGACAAATGTCCTCGCCACCCCTCCTGGGCCGATGGCACACAGGTAAGCAGTAAAGCCACCCCTTCCTTCCCCACCCCAAATGGATGACAGATGTGCCGGCGACCGCCCCGTCTCTTTCTTCCCCTCTCCCTCCAAACACCCATCTATTACACCGGCGGTGACCCGGGCGTAGCTTTGAACTCAAAGCAAAAGGTTTATTTGTTTGACAAGCTCCTCTGTCAGATAAACATCTTTATCTCTTATCGGTAGCGCCACAAACAGAAAAGGAACGAAGAAAAAAAAATCAAGTGGAAATGTTGTGTTAGGAAACAAGGCATTTTATTCATGCACAGAGGGTTCGTGAGTCATGTTGTGGAACGGTAGGCAGACAGCATACGGCCCATTACCACCAAGGATAGTGACAAATATGATGATGAGTGCTTCATGCCAGACATGCCTGATACGTCTGATGTCAGGAGGAAGGTTAACCTGACCTCATCTGAGAGGTGCTAAAAGGAACAGACAGATCGCACATGCATTATCATTCCACTCAGAAATTAAAGATGCAAAAGGGATATTTTTTCGATCGGCTGTCCCACTCCCAAGGCATTTTCCCTGGACAGAAATGTTTAAACATAATGCTTTTACTGGAATCGGCCTCAGCTGGGACCGTGTGTGAATATTTTTCCTGGTCTTGATCTGCACAAACTCGAACTCTGGAGGCAGGAATGATCCTCCCTGGAATCAGGCTGAGGTCTGCACTGCTGGATCTGTGGGTTTTAATAGAGCCTCATGTGGAATCAGACTTTCCTTCAGCTGCTCGGAGAGATATTTTTAGTCAGACAGTGGCACTCCTGCTGAAGTACATCACGGCAAAAGTCAGTGTCAGATTTTGAAGTCTTTTTTGGGGTGATTTTTGAAGAAAGCAGTGCACATTCACAGAACGTAACTAGGGCAGCTGCTGTTGCTTCCCCTTTATTTCTCCTAATTCTGTAATCGAAGGAGGGGTGAGAAACAGAGTGGGGGTGGGTGGTGGCAAAAGTCAGCATTCCAGTTAGACCAGAGTGGAGCAGAGGTCGTACGGAGCGGAGAGCCCGGGTTGAGGTGTGGGTGTTATGGTGGTGGTAGTGCAGGGGCGTAGCAGAGTAAAGAGCAAAGAGCAGTTCCTGATTCCACAGCCCTGAGCTCACCACCTTTGCGCCTGCCGTCAGCCACTCCTTTTCTCCTTCACACCATCCCTTTTTCCCTCTCCTCCCACTCCTCCTCTCCGCCATGCCTCTCCATCTGAGGTGTTAACTCCTTGTTGGGTCGTTACAGAGCCGCTGGCACCGGTGCCGCTTTTCATGGAAGCCCTGGGAAGAGGTGGGCGCGCAGCTATGCTTCCTTACTGGAAGTGAAGGCGTGTGTGCCGGTAAAGTAGAAATGATTCACCCCACAAATGTTTTTTCTTTTCACTCGCAATGCCGCAATATCTGCCCGCCAATTAGCCATGACCTGGCATGACAGACGTGTCAGCGTGCGCGCACAGAAGTGAATGCGGGATCAATCTGCAAAGATGAGAGTAGACCAAGGAAGAGGCCGAGATTGGTGATGCCTTTGTTTAAACCATCAACACTGGGTTTAGTCAAGCGATACTAAACTGCGGATGTTGGCTATATGAGTATTATAAACAATAGCAGATTAACGACTATTACTGTGCCATCCGGCCGAATAGCGGGATGGCACAGTAACGGCTCGTCCACAATAGCGCGTTATTCCGACAAATAATGTTAATGCAGATTGACAGGTGAATATGAGAATAGCACAGGACAGAAAGCTGTGACACGCGTACATCGGGGAGGATAAATAACGTCCACATATGGGTGAGTTTTGGAGAGGAGGTGGTTCGTCTTGCACAATGCAGTACCTGGAATGACCTGGGTTGGGCTCACATTCACAATCACTCTATGTAACAAGGTTGTTTTTACACGACACACAAACCAGTCTATGTGTGTGTGTGTGTGTGTGTGTGTGTGTGTATGAGCGAGGCATTGCACAACACAAGCAGCAGACAGTGATATTTGAATGTGCTGACTGTCCTTTACTTGCACAGGTGACGTGTATCCGCAGCGGAAAAAGATGACCTTATGATAGAGCAACTGTTAATGCTCCGTCTGTGCGTCTCGCTGTCCTTTGTCTTCTTCTGCCGCCCCAACCTCCGCTG
>CAESWR010000228.1:2645613-2655718 GCA_903171835.1 Mullus surmuletus | reverse complement strand
CCGCCCCCACACACACCTCACCCTCGTCCCACTCTGCCTTGTTCTCTCTTCATTTAATAAAATAAACATAGCTTGGTTAGCTACATATTGTCCTCTGGCTGCCGGAGCTATAAAAAGACGCACTCGGCCGCATTTATTTATCAATGAATCTGGGCTGTGCCTCCCCTGTGTTCACTTAGCAGGATCAGGTGGTATATGATTAAGGGCGCTATTACAGTTTGGCAGCTCTTGACTTTACTCCATAACCTCTGCTGGCATAATGTACTCTAATGTGTTTGAGTTCCATTTGAACTTCAAACTATCCTGCCATCCCCAGCACGTTGATAAAAAATGTCCACCTTTAGAGAACACGTGTGCAAGTGTAATTAGCGGGTAAAAGTCACAGGGTCTGACGTTAAGACATAAAGTATGTTCTTACTGTCTGGCAGTTCTAACTACTTTCTATTTTGGAACTATTTATTTTATGATGTTATTCACTCTCACTCGCGTTTACTGTCTCCGGAGGGAGAGAAGCGAGGGTTAATGAACTTGGTTTGAGTGCATCTGTGTGTGTTTTCTGGCCGCTTTGGTCTTTGCAGTGCTTCAATCTACACACGGAATAGAGGATGTCAATGTAAACACAGCCACTCAGCGCAAAGGAATGTGTGAGGCACGCAAAAAACCCTGGGGACAAAGTCCAAGGGAGGAAAGGGAGGGGTGAAGAAAGGAAGGAAGGGGGGAAGAAAAAGGAACACGAGAGTGGGTATAAAGAAAATTACGTGAAGAAGAATATGATGCGCAGATGGGTAACACGAGACAATGTGAGAAGTTGAGAAAAAAGTGTGGGAGAGTAAACAGATTTTGAGGCCTGGGTGGAAAAAAAAAAGTGGATCCGTGTCCAAAATTTGGAGGACAGAATGATGGAGAGGTGCTTGTACGGTTGGTGAGACAAAAAAAAAAAGATGCATGAGGACCAAAATGGGAGAGGGATGGAGGCCAGAAGAGTGGGAGTATGTGGAGAGAGCGAAGGGTGGGGGCTCACCCCTGGAGGCAGAGAGATGGAAAGAGGTAGGAGGAAGAGGAGGAGGAGTGGTGAGATAGCAGAAAAAAGGGGGTGAGAGTGCGAGGGAGGGTCGAAGAAGGGCAGAGGTGGGGGTAGATCACTCATTCGGAGTCGGGTGGCGTAAGGAAGGAAAAGCCATGAGCAACTTCAAAGGCCTTGGGAGGCCTTGACAGAGAAAGGGGTTAGAGTTCTGTAATCCATAGAGAGGTTAGGGGCCTGCAACTCTGGTTCTTGGTGCTGCTGAAAGTAATTTAGCCAGCGGGCTGCAGAGGCCCCGAGAGGGGCCAGGTCGTAACCAGAGGAGCTGTGAGTGACAAAATGCAGGGGACCATAGGCAGAGAATGGCCCAAACACACACACATACACACATGCACACACAGACAGAGTGTATCTCATGGCCTTTGGCTGGCCTACAGCACACACACATTCATAAAATGGTTGATAATGTGCAGAATCACATTTATACATATGGACAAATGTCGGGGAGAGGGGGGGGGGCGGGTAGTCTGTGTCTTATTTACATCATTATCAGTCATAGGAGAATGATAGAAGCAAAGTCTTGAGAACTTTACCGCTATACAGGGACTGAAATGGTCAAAACAGATGCCCCGCCACGCTAGCTAATTGACATGAGGGTGGGGGGGTTATGGGGGATGGTGGGGCATGTTAGATCGTGCAGCGACACAATATTCACATTCAACAAAAGTTGAGGTTTTATGTTCAAGCAATTACGTTTTACAATCTCCCACACTGAATTCCTTCGTTGCTGACACATATGGAATTACTGTACTGGCTCAGAACCACCCAAAATGACAGAGGACCGTAAAATACGGGCCGGCTCTGTGAAAGGAGACACTCTTGTGACAAAGCTCCGGCACCCAGACTTCGCCTCCCGACGGAATCCAGCTATTCTGAGTTCGAACATCAGGTACAGTCTGGAAATTAAACACAAAAAAAAAAAATCAGCATTTGACATTTGACAGGAACTGTGAGCACTGAAATGTGTGTGGGAGTGCGGCATTAATACATAGATATTTATTCTTTTTAAGTGGGTAAAAGTATGTAATGATTTGCATGTTTGGTGTGTGTGTGCGTGTGTGTGTGGATACATCCATGTGTGGCCGCACTTGAGTGTGCATGATGGGAAGCCAATGACTAAACCTCTATCATCATAGCCAAAAAAAACAACAAAAAAAACTCGGCTCTCATTCACATCTTTGTCTGACAGCCCCTAAAGTGCTGACCATATACTGTGTGTGTGTGTGTGTGTGTGTGTGTACAAACAGGCTGGAGACCAGGGAACTCTGTGGATAAAACCAAGACAAAAGAGGATGTAATGAGTTGACTCAGAGGCGTAGTCATAGAAAATGTGACCGCATGGTGTCTTAAAAGAGAAAAGGGATTAACAACAAGGTAGGCAGCAAAGAGGTTGTGGGTGTCTGGAGTTTTTGTGGAATGAGAACACAGGAAGCGCAATTAAAAGCTGCAGGTAAGTTCTTAGAGCGAAACTGTAGGTGTGTATCTTATGAGCTAGAGAGAGAAAGAGAAAGATTGTATGAGTTTCTGTCATTACAAGCGAGGATGTGTGTAATCGGGAGTGTGTGCCCCTGCGCGCGTGTGTGTGTGTGTGTGGGCTGCTGGGCCCTCTGCTCTGTGTGGGCTTTTGGGTGTTGGTTTGATTACAGTGTCTTTGAGCCAAGAACACTTCTCTCTGTCACAAGTGCGAGAGCCACAGATGTGTACAGATTTGATCAGAATGCATGTGCACAAACACCTCCCCCCCACTCACACACACACACACACGCACACAAGAGAGATCACGTGTACGCGTTCCCGGCGACGACTGGAAGTCATAAACTGTTTAACAATGTTACGCCGATGCTGTTAAACTATGTGCTTGCGAGCCTTGCTTTGGACTTATATGCTTCGACATGCTCCTCGTCTTCTTGGAAACAATATATAATACCAGGAGTGTTACGTGCGGCGGCTCACATTAGCGCTCCTATACAGGCTGTGATTTTTCCTATTAGAGCTTCTGACAATACAAAGTGAGTTATGTGAATGCACGACGTAGGCAGCTTTGTTTAAGATCACGATGGACAGTAAACGACGAAGCTGAGATCTTTAGCTTTGGATTATTTTCTTAGAAAATCAAGGTGAACTAAGAGTTGACTAAGAGTGCAAATCACTGGAAACAGGAATGTGATCTGGAATTCTGTGCGCTTTATACCGCTGCCAAATAATAGATCAAAGAACAAGGCAAACACTCCGACATACAAATGTGACGTGAAATTTCACTGTGCAAGATTACCAACCTGTTGGCCGTGGGCGTTCAGCATAACCAGGACAGTCAGAGAAAAACTGGAAATCAAAATACAAAATATGATGAAAAAAGTTATGGACAATGATACCACAAAAGAGATTTAAGGTAAACTACTTTGTATACACCACAGAAAATCAGGATTAACGTCAGTTTAGAATAGAACGATAAAAATTTCCACCATAAAATGTATACATGTTACAAGAGGAATAAAAATCGCAGGCAGGTTTTTTTTGAAGAAGCCGTGTTACCAGCATGCAGCGACCTTTAAAAGATCCTCTTGAGGAGCCTATGAGGAGACTTTAACCATAAAGGTCATGGTACATCCAGAAGCTTTGAATCAAGAGCATCTGGCGCGTTGCAGATTCCTGAAGATGTTTCGCTTTCCGCTCCAACTGGCTCTGACAAACGTCTGACTGGAGTTGCAGACGTTTGACCTCTACAGGGTGACTTTTCCTCTTCGGGGGCCGGAGAGGTCACATGTGGTTTGTTCATCAGCTCGACAACGTAGTTGTCGGCAAGTTGTTGGTGTCACATGGGCCTCTGGGTGAGTCGTCAATCTTTTGGACACAATGGAAAGTCCTTTGAAGGTAGAAGCAAATATTATGACGATGACTGCTTTATTCAGGAGCGATAAAGATAAACTATGGATGCCCACGTATGATCCGCCATCCTGCCAAATGTTTTGCACTCAACAGGTGGAAACAATGCTCCAACAGAAAAATTTAAACGTAATAATACATTTATTGTTCTGGTTTTCATAATGGGGTGATACACAATTGCTATTTGGGGAAATTTGCCAGGATTCAAAATAATTTAGAAGACCCAGTATTCATATAACCCAGACAATAATCTCCCATTATGAGGTTTGCTTCCAGTGCTGGGATTTCATCACACAAAGGACAAAATATTCCATTTGTTTAAAACAAAACATGTCTGGGCTTCCTGTATTGTTGCACGGACGTTTATTTTGAATAGATTGATGTTATAGTGTGCATTCTCATCAATACAGGTTAGTTTAGCCTTGGATCAGCAATCTAATGAATTTTACGGAGTCGTTTGAAAGGAATCAATAGGGATATGGTGACCTCATTTTAGTGATGCATACGCAGCACAAAAGTCGGCCCGAGGTGAAAATAAGTGTTTACCCAGGGAAATGGAAATGCTGAAAAAAAAAATGATCATAGTGGAAGATAGGGCATAATGAGCATTCCCCCGGTGGAGATTAAGGTGGACATGATAGATTCCAAACTCTGCGAGTCTACCTTAATGGAGAGAAGTTGTGCCTGTCTTTGAAAAGTGTAGTTGCTCACCCAGACACCCAAAGGTCCTGGGTGACCTAGTTAGGAAGTCCCGCCGGTGGGTCTTAGTCGTTCTTCTGACAGACTCGCCTAGCATGAGCTCTGTTTTTAGCTGCTTCACTTCCTATCTGACTCTCACACTGTTTCCCACTCGGCTCGGTATCTCTGGCCTCCTGCCTCCTACTCCTGCATTATCTGTCCTGTTTCTCTGTGCAGGTGACAGGGGTCGGCATGTGCACTGATCACTTAGGTCCTCCTCCTTTTTTTTTTCGGTTTTTTTTTCTGGCCGCAGCCTTTTGCATGCTTCATGTGTGGGCGTCATATTCTTACCAGGTTTCTGCTTGAGGTAGTCATGATTCTGAGAATTGTCTATTCAGGAAAAGCATTGAGGTCATGACTGGGCAGGTGTACTTTTCTTTGAATCTATGTGCAAGTGTCACCGGTGAGATCAGTAGGTGACAGCTGTGGGGGCTTGAATGTGTGCATGTGTGTGTGTTGGGGGTGGAGGGGGCTGTCACGAAGAAGGAACAGCAGCTTCTGCAATAAAACATGACAAGTTTGTTTTCCGCCGCTTCTCCCTCCTCTGTCCTCGGTTTTGTTGCATGAACATGAACACACAAAAACACACACACATACACACTCTCCTCTCCCCACTAAAGTGGAGCACATCTCTTTTCTCCCATCAGGAAGATAGAACACGTGTGCTCTCTCNNNCCCCCCCCCCCCCCCCCCCCCGTTCTCTTTGGCAGCGCACTAAGGTTAAGGTTTCTAATTAAGGACTATATGTTGAATAATGGTTTGGGTGTGTGTCTTCACTTGTGCACACACACACTGACACACACACACACAGAACCATATGCACATGTGTTTCACTCAAGATATATCTCGCCTCCACATGGTTACCAAGGAGATCAACTAATAGTCACAATTACCTGTTTTAAGCTGTACTCTCATGCAGACACATAAAAGATAAATGGATGTTGTATAAATAAATACTTACATTTCAGATTTTTCATTCTGTTTAATCAGCTCTTCACATTCAACAGTTGAGATGCGTCCTGTTGCGTGCCGAGGCTCCGTGAAAAATCCCCGGCTTTGACAGTGGGAAATCATTTATGCAAAAACACGATGTGTTATGTTGAATATATCACAGGGCTTAGTCGTTTAAATGCTCTTTAGCAAAAAAAAAAAGAAAAAAAAAAGAGGTGTGTTGGTGTAATGCCGCCACATGCAACACATTGTCTACCATGAGAAACGCAGAGGTGAAAGTGTGAGTGGGCAGAGGCAGCTGTCAATTGTGGGATGTGATGAATGACAGACAGTGGGGGCTTCATCCTAGCGCCTGTCGTGACTCCCATCCTGACCTGTGCGGTGACTGGGGGAGAGTGGGAGGAAGAGAAAGAAAGGACGACAGGCAAACCCGCAAGATGGCCCGATGTGGAGGAAGGAAAAAGGGACAAGAGAGGGAGGTGAAAAAGAAAAAGAAAAAGAAAAACGTGGGACGACCTGTTTTAATTTCACTCTGCAGTGAAACGAAGGACACGGCAGGAGGGGTAGGTGGGTGTCAGAGTGGGAATGGAGCATCATCTATTTGTCATCTATCTTTCCCACTCTCATCCTGCGATCTTTTTTTCCCCTCCATTTCCCTCTTTCCACGCCTCTGTCCTGCTGTTTCTGGCTTCTCGTGGGAGTGTAGCGAAGGCAAATAAACAGAGGAGATTGTTTATTTCTGCCAGTGGGGAATAACAGTGCATTATTAACCTTGTATTACCTTGCCTTGGGTTACCTCAACACACTAATTTATTACAGAGAAAATAGCGCACTGATTTCTTCTACTCTGGATGTGTCTGCATGACACAGTGGCTGTGTCAGAGGAGCAAAACCTCCTCCATCTCTCGCAACACGCCAAAGCGCACATTTGGAACGATCCTACACACATGCAGACACATGCCTGCACAAAGTTTCAGTCGTGCATGCGTAGGAACATTTGCACATCGGAGGGTAGCGACATACACAGAAGCAAATATATACAAGGCAAAATCACACACTTGTGAGCAGAAGTAGATACTCGGCCCTACAGGCACAAGGGAAAAGACACACACACACACACAGATTATTAGCTTCCAGTGCCAGATGTGCCACCCACACGCAAACACACAGGGCCTCGTCGTTTGTCCTCAACAATCACAGGAAGTCGGTCTGTATTGCCTCTTATCTCCCAAAGGGAGATGTGTTCCACCAAATAAGGACACTCACCACCCTATAGCCTATGTAAATGAAAAACAAAAACAAAAAAAACAAAAAAAAACAAGAACAACCCTCATCTGCCAGTTGTAGTATCAGCTGCCTTCTCTTGCTGATGCTCTTCTTTTTAAGAGGCATTTTTATCTGAAGAACAATAGAATAACTAAGTAACATGAGAAGAGGGTGGGCAAATATGAAACACAAGAAGTCCAAGACACACATAAAAAAACAAACACTCAAATGAAATATTTGTCAGATGTGATTAAGTTATGATACAATAGAGTACGAAGCAATGCAACACAAAAATGGATTCATATACATTAATATTTCATGTACTTGAAAAACAAAACGTGATAAACATGATATTGTGGGCAAATTTGGGGTTTTGGCAGATCAAACCAAACCGTCTAAATGTCCTTTGACGTACTTGAATACCTTATGACATACAAAACAACACGCTGTAAAAGAGCAAATTGGCTATACAGTATATTCAGACACTTAACATAAGAGTTAGATTCTTCAGTATAAGAGAAATAAGACAGGATACCTTTTGGCTCAGTATTCCTCAGTTGGTTTCGATTCAACCCCTTTTTCAGTTTGCCATTCCGTGATGATAATTGCTTTTGCTCATTTTATATCTGCACGGCTTTTATTCTATTTACTTTTTAATTTAACAGAATTTTGCACAGTGCTAATCCTTATAATCATTCATAATTAATAGCTCTACAACTGCTCAACACAACTGTTATAAGGAAGGCAGCCGCTGTCCTGAGTGCGCGTCTGCTCTGAGGTTTCTACAGTTAAAGGGAGTAAAGCCTTTAAGTCACCAAGTGCAAGAGATCTTCTCAAAGGCACCTTATCAATACTTATCTGCTTAAAATTGATTTAAAGAGCTCCTTGCATTGCTATTCTGCAGGAAAAATGCAACAAATAAAGTTAAATTGACTGATTGAAGGCCTTCCACTAAAGCTGTAATTATAATGAGCATGTACAAATGTGCGATGTACTGATGCCCAATCTCTATATTCCTCAGAGGAGAAGAGATCCTTATTTAGAAAGCTGTTTTACAAGATATCCTCCGACAATTTGAGCCTCCGATTTACATTTCCTCCTACTCCTTATCACATCTGAGCCAAAAATGTCCCAACCAACTAACCTTGCCAGTCAAGTGTTTCTAAAAACACTGGTAAACTACCCAGCCCACACAGTCTAACTGCAAACTTCAAATTACTGTCAAGCAAAACTGACAAGCCGTCCATGCGACCGCTGAGCAAAGATGAAGGGGGGAGACGGCAGATTGTTTTTTGGTTTTTTTTAGGATTATTTTTACATGTAGGTCTCCGCGGGTTAAACGGGAGAGACAGCGTAGAGAGACTGCTTATTTCACGAGACCTATTTAAAAAAGAAAAAGCGGAGTAGCGACGCTGTGGTGTGTCTGACATTCTGACACGAACAGACACGCACACGGGTCACATGGGCGTGTACCTGCTGGTGTCTCCTCTCCCAGACGGCTTCATACAGAGGTGATAATTACCTCATGCTGTACACCCGCCGACTCAACACATTGAGCTCGCAACGGACACGCGACCGCGTCAACCGGGCTGCTTTGTTCGCGAGCCAGCCTGATGGTCTCACAGCGGCGAGGGCTTTTGTTGGTGCGTGTGTACTCGCATAGATACGCTTACATGTGTCTGCGTCTGCCCACCCCCCATCCCCCCCTTCCCCTTCATCCAATCCACCCGACCTCCGTCCCCGCTGAGATTTGCACCTCCCTCCGTGTGGTGTTTTCGCTCCTCTGACCCAGTCTGGGGGTGGCGAGGCTCCTTTCCTCTGAGGGGGATTCACTTGAGTAGCCGCGCAGGCTGGCGGCCACGAAGCCGATGTCCACCCCGCTAAAACGCCAGACAGTAGCATGGCAACAGAAGCTCCCACACACACACACACACACACAGGGCGCAAAAAACAAAAGAGCCGCATATACGCCGACCCGACTCCTTTCCCCCCCCCCCTTCGAAAGAGACAGCGAGAGGAGAAGAAGCATTGATTTTTGCTTTATCGTTTCAGAAAGCCTGTTTTCTCGGAGAAATCTGACGCTGAATTATTAATGTCGTCATTCAATTTTGATGCCTTTCTCTTGTTGGAAAACTTGAGTTCCTGAGCGAGGCCCTGCATGACCTCCCCGGCACATTCTGGGAGCTGCAGCACCTCCGCCCGCACTCGCTCACATCTGTCTGCCTGCGTTTCACCTCCTGGCTCTCCCTGCATCCTCTCTGGCCTGTGTGGGAGTGTGTGTGTGCTGCTGGAGAAATGGGAGGGGGAGAGCGATGGAGGGGGAGAATTAGATCATGTAATGAGAGCTGCTGGCAGTGTGACTAAATTGGCTAACTATAGCTAACAACATTACACACTGTCCATCTGGGGCCGAGCATGTCCTCCCTCTGCTCCTTTTTGTATACGACTAAAACCAGGCATGTAAAGGACTCCCTATCCTCTGGCCGGGGTCTTCCTCCGGAGGATGAAATGTAGAGCAAGCAGAAAACGCTGAGGAGAGCTCTTGCATGCGCAATGAGAAATTTGGCAAGCGGGGATGAGATGCTTTTGAGATTTGCAGCTACACTGCCCCCGTCAATATCCCCTCGACAGCTAAAATGTCAAATTAAAATTTTAATTGAATGATTTCAATCCGGCAATCTGATTCACTGACTCATTTGGCAATTAGCATCCGCGTATAGATCATTTCTGGCGATTTATCTCCGAGCGCTTTCCTCACTTTTGATCAGCAGTGGAAGAAAGGGGGGAATAAATGCGCTCGCGAGGTCTATAATCTCTCTCGAATCCTTGACCCTCGTGCAGCGCCTCCTTGTGTCCACAACTGGCCGCTCGCCTGGGTTCCTGCCCGGCGCCAAGCAATCTGTGCCCCCGCAACGCCGCGCTGACCCGCCAGCTGCCGGACAACGCGCGCGTCCAAGAATGCGGGCACTGGGCAGATGCTGCGAAGGAGGGCGAGGATGGAGGGATGTTGCAGGGAGGGCGGAGGAAGAGGTAGAAACGGCGGCTCTGATTTGGCTGAAATTGAGTCCAGAGTTATTTTTCGACCATATAGGCACAACAAGAGCAAAGTGGAGGGCTGGATGGATGTAATTCTGTAACAAAAGAAATTGTAGGATGTTTTTTTTTTCTGCCCGGTGATTTTTGGAA
>CAESWR010000228.1:2618839-2634085 GCA_903171835.1 Mullus surmuletus | reverse complement strand
TGCTGCTATGCCACTCTGATCCCTGTCAGGGCCTTGAGCCAAGCCTGCGGCAGGTCCAGCAGCAAAACTCATAAAACTCCAGAAGTCTTTCCCAGCAATCATACATGGACCGACAGAAAAAAAGAGCGAGAGCTGGCAGTGTTCCTGTTTCTGGTTGATATTTTCCTTCAGTCTGGAAGCAGCAGGCTGCCTGTCAGCACAAGACTACAGTCTGTCTACTTGCAGCTCACTGCAGATAAAGTGAAGCATGATGCAACTTGCATTTGCAAAACTGGTGGACCTGCATCAACGACGCGCATCAAAGACGTCACACCGATGGCACACACGTACTCCGGAAACGTGTCCTGCGTCAAAATCGCGCACCGGCCCACATCACAGCGAGCGAAGGCCTTGTCCTATCTCCACTCCCTCCCAGAGCAGGAGAATAATGGAAAGATAAACAGCGAAATCAACCATAAGGAGAGAGGATGAGAAAACGGTCGGAGGAGGGAATATAACTCACTTTGTTATGACACAAAACAACAGGCGGGGTGAAGAGAAAACACACAAAACTTAGGAATGAGAGACAGGAAAATGTTCAAATGAAACGTAAACAAAGCCTGACAGCTAGAATAACATCCACAGCAGTTCCCTGACCGTACATATGTTCCTCTGGCAAGAGCCTGCAATATCAATTATTTTAGCAATCAGGGGCACATGGCGGAGAAGGAAATGGTGTTTCCTGAAAAATGACAAAATGGAGAATAAAGGAAAGGTTCAACATTTTGGGGGCAGCATTATTAACTTTCTTGTCAATCGTGAGATGAGAGGGTTTACACAGACGTCATATTTAGCCGAAGAATATCAAGGAGCGAGCCAGGAGAGAACAGGAGGGTGTATTAGCTGTTTCCTCTGTTTCTGATGTTTATGCTGAGCCAACCAGCTACCGGCTGTTTGGCTTCAAAATAATCCTCTTCACACCGGCTGAATGAGGTAACACTGTGATAAGTGAGCATATGGAGCACTTTGGAGCCTTTGAAAAATAAGGGCCTGGAGAAGTTTTTGTGAATGTAAACAAACACTTTAATGCAGTAAAATCATCAGTTGACTTTTGTTGTCAACTGGGGTGGGGGGCACAATGTGAGTTAGTTAGAGAACTTTTCAAAATCAACATACGGCATTGGTGCATTTTTTGTTTGTTTTTACACCAGAGCTATTGGAGACTTTACAAAGACAAATCAGCTGTTAAATAAATTGCCGGGGTAAAAAGTTGCTATTCTACTTCCCATTGATGTTGCAACTTTTATCACTGCGCTTAGCCACCAATAGACTAAAACTTGCTGTGGCCAGATTATAGTTTTTCACAAAATGTTCCACCAAGTCGAACAGGATGGAAATCTTGCCTTTCATTGCAGCTTTTTAAAAAGTTGAGAGTAAATGAAAAACAAATATAAAGTGTTTTTTCGTGCTGAAACACAGCTGAATGTTTGGAATGATGATTAAGGCCATTTTCATTGGACGAGGATCAAGTTGTCCAGCTGGGTTTGAGATATTGGTGACAGCTGTGCCTCCCACAGAGCTCCGGCGAACAGATAGTGCGCTGATGTTTCCCCCTGTCCGAACGCTCGCAGGGGCCAGCCCGCCATTTGGCCGCGTCCGAATCTGCCCGGCAACAATTAACGCTGAGATGTATGCTATGGCACACGGGCTGTGTCATTTACCATGCGTCGCAGTCTCCTCTGGATTGATTGGAACAAAATCAATGTTGTTCAGGGACTGACTGCCAGCATTTATAGAGTTGTCAGCGCAGCCTTCCCGTAGTCGCACCAGGGGAGTGGCGCAGCGTACAATGGCCGTGTGGATGTTTGTTTAAGTCCAGGGGCCGGTGGGTGTTGACACAGCTGCCAGGGGAGCAGAGATGAGATGAGAGACTGAAAAATTTGGGTAAAACTACTTTGAGCGTCGGGGTCAGGGGTAATGACGCCGAGGTGGAATGATGATGAGCGGGAAGGGGAAGTCGAGGATGTTTGCTCAGGAATCACACTGGCAAACATATGTGATTCTCAGAACGTGATTCTGGTGGCTAAAAATACTGCGGAGACTTTGTTTATATGTGGCATTTGTGCGTGTTTATCCAGAGTTGCGGAGAAGATTAAGAGCAGCGGCCTGTTTTTATCATTATCAGCGTTTATCCGTCAGGGTGACCCCTGGCTTTCTCCTTAGCAAACTCTCTGTTTTTGTGTGTGTGTCTCTGAATGTGTGTGTGTGTCAGCAAGTTGTTTGTGCTCATCAGGATTAAAGGGCGTTTCGGTGAGAGGAAGCCTTAACGCTACTTAACCCGTGTTGCCTCGACCCTGCAGTCGACGACCTTTGTCTGTTCTCCGATCCCCGTACTTCCTGTCTCACAAGTCTTCCCAGAAGATATGACGACGTACCAGGGGAACCTTGGAATAGATTTTTTTTTTTCACATGACAACTGTGGAAACACATCGCCTAATGGGAAACACATTGGGTCCTGCGTGAATGCTGCGTGTTTTGACTGTGAGACCGTAGGGGAAAGACGAGGGGAAGTCTTTTTTTCTGAGGTGACGTGACTGCTCTTCATAATGCCTTCATAAAGATTACAGTCCTCAACACACACACATACGAGTCAGATGCTTCGCTGTTCCGAATACCAGGGGGCTGAAACTCCAGCAGTGGAAAGACCAGTTGGACCCAACTCCCCTTACATAATAACAAATCCAGACAGCAACCCCCCCCCCAAAAAAAAATACCACTGAAACAAACTGCAAACACAGTCTCATTGTGCTGCAGCCTGCAAAACATGCAAAGGTCACAGCACCAGAAACAAGCACCATTGTACGCCATGTTCATAGTGTATTATTTCTGTAATTGCGATGCCATTAAACGGACATAAAAGATCTGCAGATGTCATAAATTAAACTCTTATTATGGCTCTCGGGGCAACAGGTCTTAAAGAATAAACAGTGACTATTAGAGGTGTGCAATTTGTCATTAAACAAGCATAAAAGCTGCATAAGCCTCATCGGCCACACAGTTTGGATGATGAATGAATCTATTAGACGTCTGGAGCCAGATAAGAGATTAAACATTAACAAAAAACAAGACTGAGCATTTACCATCATAAAGAACAATATTATTGGGCTCCCCACATCACAGAGGCCCGTTCTTTTCTTTTTTTTTTGCCACTGGAGGTGTTTTTGCAAAATAGGCATCTGGATAATTATAGATCTTAACTTCTTGTGACGCTGATATGCATCACCCGGAGCATTATTAACCCTGTAAGCGCCACAGTCCGATGTCTCGAACCGTCGTCCCGCAGCCGGCACCGTTTTTCATTTACCAATACCGATATTAGATACATGAAAAACAACTATGGTGCTACGGGAGCAGAATTATTGCTGTCAGTCAAATTAGCCTCTGGAAACTAATGCAATTATTTAGCACTTCAGTGGGTCATGGAGGTGGGGGAGAGGAAAGGTGTGTGCATGCGGGTGTGTGTGTGGGGGTGTGGTGGTGGTGGTGAGGGGGGTTGTATGCTCGAGCTGACATGATTTCATGCAGAAAATTTATTCAACTGTCAATATCATTTAGATCTGTCTGGGTGAGCACCGGAGGCTGCGCGGAGGGGGTCACAGATTGCAGCTCAATCATAATGACTTTGTCTTCCATCTTCGCTGCCTCCCAAGCCGAGGCCTCGTCTGTATCCTTTGTATCTGCTTAAACGTGTGTATGTTAATGCGTGCGACAGGCGGCAAGAATTAGATGCAGTTTTGCTTTCTTTTAGCAGCAAATGTGTTTTGAGTCGTTATTGATTTTTTCTCGGGAAGGAAGAACGGACACGGTGGAGGCACTTGTCCGAGAAAATCTGCTATGCATATGTTCGCCTCCGATGAATCAGGGATGGTCGGATCAATCCCCTCCTCTCGCGCTTCCACTTCTGAGCGGTCTGCGCCGCTCCTGTTATCCCACCTCAAAATAGGTCCCTCCGGTTTCTTTCCGTTCCAGCTGCGATTTGCACTCCAACCCACACCTTTGCGGGAAAAAAACAAAAGAGACAAAGAGCACAGGTCTTTATTTGGAGCGATTAGGTTCTCCCGACAGTCACAGCGACAGTGGCACTTATCCTCCTGGTTCATGAGCGGTGGGGCCAGCCGGGAGGAGTGTGAAGAGACGGGGAGATGGAGGGACCAGCATGCCGTCTCAGACGGGTAATTGGAGGTTTCTTTTTAAGAGAAAGAGCGAGAGAGGAAGAGTCAGGGTACAGACGCTGACGGGGGATCGTCAACAAAGAGACGCTCGGCAAGAGAATGGATTCTATCTATCATTTGCATTTTTGAGCTTGGAGCGTTAAAACCCACAAAGACATATTTGCATTCTCTTTACAGTCATTTGCACAGGCAATTCAGGAATGACATGAGCGTCTGCTGTGAAAGAGGCCTCTTGTCCAATGTCTGTGTGTGTGTGTGTGTGTGGTGGTGGTGGTGGGGGGGGCAGAATTACTAAATTGTCAGACTTTTGATCGCCATGCCCCTCATTGTCAAAACCACTTTGTCTAACTTTAAGTACATGTTTGGGTGTTATGTAAGATGGGTAATGAAGCCGTGTGTGTATGTCACACGTGGCAATTATATCTATGAGTGCGTCCTGTATAGCAAAAAGAGGGACGGAGAGGAAGAGTTGCAGACCTGAATAGAGGGAGGGGGGAAAAAAGGAGATGAAGATGAGATAGTGTTGAAAGAGTGAGGAGTATGAGCCCCCAGGCTGCCCTATGAACAGACAGGACTCTGCCTGTTAGGGCGGCTGAGAAAGTACCGCCAAACACACAGCTGGTTAATGCAGATACTGTACCTGCCAGTTCGTCCTTTGATGAGGGAGAAAGATCAGATTTATGTGTTGACACTTTGAAATCAATATTAACACGAAAGGCACGTCTAAAAAGGATACGATCTATTAGCGGTATATAATGTATGAGAATAATATTAAGAACGGATGTTTACCTCATAGAATCTCCTTGCGAGCTAACATGCCCATGTGTTGACTCCACTGTGGAATGCTGAACACACCCATGTATCGTACAATGTGTTTATGCACATTTCCTCTGTAGGAACAGCGATTCCACATCCATTCATAGACAGTAGCAGGGTACGCTAATGTGAAAATGTACTTTGAAATGTGTGGTTTAATTGCAAGTCGCCTGAAAAGCCCGAAGCATGCTTGAGAAAAAAAAAGATCAATGTGTAAATTGCTGTTAATTATTCTCATCTTCTCACTTAATCAAATAATGAATTGTATTCACCCACCCACACTTAGCATGTTTGATTCAAGACACATAACACAATATACAGGACCTTGGCTGGGAATGTGTTTCTATAGGACTCCCAGTTGGCGAGGCCCCAGTCAGGGAAGTCCGTCATCGGCACCATCTAACATCTCTCACTCATTATGCTCACTCTGGCAGCACACACACACACGTACACACACATTCTTGCAAACCCACTTAGCATCTTTGTGTATCAGCCACCTACAGAGCTGCAACATCATCATCTCCCAGCGGCGCTCGTGCGTGTTTAGAACGTCGCGTCCTGCCCGAACGTGGTTGGACATGTGACAAAATGCCCCTGTGAGGAAACCTTTGGGGAATACTGTATGTTGGGAACTCTTATGTTAGTGAATTTGCAGACTGTTTTTGCACAGTTAGGTGAGGAAGCGAGCAGCTGTGTGACCGAGGACCATGATACTAAACAGCAAACAGTTTCTACTTCTCCGTTCTTTCTCCTCGTCCTTTCGCTCTATTCCTCCACACTCTCTTCCTTCTCCTGTTCCTCCACCCACACTAATCCTGTTTTATTCAAGACATAATGTATACAGGACCTTGGTGGGGAGAGTGTTTCTAGTTGGCTCGGCCAGGTTGGGGGTCGAGGAGTCCGTCGCCCGCGCCATTTCCGCCGTTTCCAACCCGGGGGCCGTTGCGGCCATTGCGGCCGCTGACGGTGGCCTTGCGTCACTTGACGTTTGAGAAAGGAGCGTAAATGTCAGAGGAATTAGCTGCCTCGCCGGTGCCCACGGAGCGCGGCGTGACAATGGGTGGGAGACGAGAGGAGACGGAAACACGGAGCATCCGTAAGCACCGTCGATCCACGCTCGTCTTACCTCACCTCTACCTCGATCAGCCTTTGTCCTTGTTTTTCCTATTTTCTGTATACTGTCTCCATTGCCAACTCACTTCTTCTTTACTCGTCCCNNCCCCCCCCCCCCCCCCCCGCTCTCTCTCCTTCCCTTGCTCTCTTTCTGTATCACTGTCTCGCCCACCTCGCCTCTGCCCGCAAGCAGTTTGGAGCAGATTATAGACCTGCCACCCCCACTAGCCCATATACACAAACACTCACTCTGGCGCTGACGCACGCACACACACGCACACACATATACACACACACACAAACACACACACATTCACGCATACACATAAACACACTTTGAGACTTTGTGTATCTCTGCCACCTACAGTGCCACTACATCCTCGTCTCCCAGCGGTGCTCATGCATGAACTTGTTTAGAACATCCTGTCCAGTCCAAATGTGCTCTGACATGTGACAAAAAGGCCCTGCGAGCCAAGTAACCAAACATACCCATTATCGAAGTGAAACAAACACCTCCTCTGACAGTTAAGGTTTGAGAAAGTGAACCGCAGTGCAACCAGTGATTAGATATCCAACAGAATCAAGCTGTTTTTGTAATCACATGTTTACTATGTGTCGTGGTAAACAACACCCACAATTACGAACCGTGGACTCTTATATAGTTGTGGCTGGACATTCTGTAGAAACGGGAAAAAAGTTATTTCACACTGGTTATTATACGGTACATGCTTCTGTTTCTCCGGTTTTTTTTTCTGCTTCTCTATGCGCAAATTACATCTGCAGTGAGAGATCGTCGCATTGTGCAAGAAAAGCCTCTTGCTCCTGTTGCATGTGTGTCATGTTTTTAATTGCAGACCTGTTCACATCTGGATGAAGCAATACTCATCGCTTCTTTGACTCGGAGGGGGCAGCAACGCAGAGGCAGAGGTTTTTTTTTCTTTAATTACTATTTTTTTGGCCAGGGGAGGAACCTTGCATGTGTAAATATACGTGTCTCTAAGTCCGTGCATGAGCTGCCCTTTGTTCTTTATGCCACCGTGGCCCCTGTGCAGCCACCGCGAGCTGCTGCACTGTACAGCGGAATGGGGGACTGCGTGGGCCCGACCTGCGATCTCACCACCCACCACTCAGCACACACAAAGCCAGGGCAGCAGCCTCCGCTTCAGCCTGCAAGAATGTGTGTGCATGCGTGTCTGCGTTTTGGAGGGTACACACAAACCATACTCTTTTTTTTTTTTCTTCCTCCCTTCTAAATTTCGCCCTTGCTTTCTGTGTAGCCGATGTGTTTCCTCCCTTTTTATTTGTGTTCATACATGCTCCTCAGGGGACAGCGAGGATTGCAGCTGTCCCTATGACAACGTCAGTGCTACTGTCAGTCAGCAGGGCTGCCTTGTCCTCCTTGGCGTATATTCTGTGCACGAGGCTTCCTCGCTGTTGACAGGTGTGCAGAAAGGCACATTACACAAGTGCACGGTGCATCAACAAATGCACACCACATCTCTCTGACGATGCTATTAAGCTTTTTCATGTTGTCCATCTGCAACAGTGCTGTTGTCATCTGCCTGCCACATTTGATCTCATTTTTGTCATGAGTGGTGTATGTTTTGGATGTTGTTTTGAGCAGCATTAAATGAGTAATGATAGGTCCACTGGTTCAGTCCATTTGAATGAGTGGAGGTAGAAAATAACGCAAAAAAGAAATAAAAAAGAAACAGATCATCAGTTTGGGGGAGATGTTACCCTCAGAGTAACGGATGTTGTTGATGCATCTAATCCAAAGGAGATGTAGGCTACATTTGTGTGTTTGTGCGAGCGTGTGAGAGTGTGTTTGTGTGTGCGCGTCCTGAACTCTACAGTCTGTTGGTAATGAGTGCCCTGAGCACTCTCTACAACACCTAACTGATCCAGTAATTGCTTTTCCTCCTCTGCATTTATCATCATCTGCCCAGCCTGTCATGTTAGCTGAGCTGAGGTGGACAGAGAGAGGGGAAAGACTGCGTGTGTGTGTGAGCGCGTGTGTCTGTGTGGGGCGTGGTGTGTGTGTATGTGGGGGGGGGGGGGGTTGAAGGTGTGCTGTCTTGGATGCAGTGAAGGTGAAGCTACCACCTCGGGGCGGAGGGCTGGAGAGGTGCCCTGAGGTGGAAGGAGGGAAAGAGGACAGGGGAGAGTGGCGGAGAGGATTGTGCTTCATATAAATGATGACCTCTAGCTGCTCATCAAATAAGCAACAATTACTTTTTCGGTATTTTCCCTCTTCTCGAAAAAAGCAGCAATCAATGCCAAAAGTTTGCATTTATTCATGCCTGGTTATAAAAGATCGGCCACGGTACAATGGATGGCTGAGATAGAGCTTGTGGATAATGACTACCATGGAAACAGAGGTGACAGTCTGAATTGTTATCTGTAAGTTAGAGTTAGGGACAGTAGTCGATACGCACACAAAAATGCATGCAGGGTTTAGACTGTCTCACACACACTCACAAACACACACACTACACACACACCCACGACCCAGAAGATTTACACAAATGGCCTCGGTTTTGCAAGGCCTGCAAATGAGCTTTGTGTGTGTATGTGTGTGTGTGTGTTTGCATCCGTGAGAAAGAGGGTGCATACTGTATGTGGGGGGAGGGTGTGCTGCTCCTGCTAGTGGGGATTTGATGCTGATGAGGTCTGTAATGGGAGAGAACAGGGAGCGTGAGGGGAATAGATTGGGACTTCACTGGCAGGCCCACTCTCCCTAAGCACTGCAGTATGCTCGCCTATTTATTCCCCCATTTCAATGCGCCTTTGCATTGACCTTTCTCCAGCCAATGACAGTAAAATCACATTGCCACTAGAGAGCTACACATCAGCTACCAAGCCTCCCTATATGATTCCCTCATTTATTTTTTCCCCCCCTCACCATCATTACCCACAGACACGGACCAGAGCAGCAACCATAAAGGTGGAGGAGGGTGTGAGTGTGTGTGTGCAGGGGGCACAACTTCAGACTGAAATGAATTGCACCAATGACATCATGTAAATTATCACAGCTTTGACTATGCAAATTCGCGGGCAGGGAGAACGAGGCTCGTTTGGAGGAGCCGTGTGATTGAGAAAAGGCATCAATTCGTATTCAATCTCAAGGGTCATTCACGTATGTGACGCCGCCTCACACGCAGCGGAGCGCCGCCCGTGAGAATCAATGACAAAAGTCACAATCAAACATGCTGTTCGCGTGAGAACTGTACATTTCCAACCGAGATTTTGTTGTATAATTAAAGGATTACACCGTTGTTCGGTGAATGAAAATGGTGGCATTCACATTCGCCCACCAACAGTGTTCCTACTATAGAGGGCATCAAACTAAGTGTGACGTGTGTTCCAACTGCACAGTGAATGGAGTCTGCATAACTTCCTGGATATATAATGGGTGAGCAAGAATAGATGCAGTGGTTAGCGCATATATTCAGCCAACAGGTATTGATGGGTAACAATCATCGTACATATTTATATACAGCCTATGTTATGCTATATTAATCTGTAGCAAATTACATGCTGTGTGATGTATCATTGACATGTAAAAAGTGAGCTCATAGAAACTACAGACACATAACTGTTTGGTGTAACAACTCTGTGAAACTGTGTAATTGTTTATTGTGTTCTTTTTCCCATTTGCTGGATTAATAATGCTATCTTTTATGTCACCAATATATTCTTACCTTTGCATTTAAATGTCAAATAGAATAAATACAGGATGCTCTGAGTAACATGATTGTAGAAGTCTAAGTCTAAGTAACTAAATTGGGGAGGAATGGTTCCCGAGTCCATTTTGAAAAGACTCCTTGTCCACCCTGACAAAAGGGAGGTTTAAAAGGTCAGAGTTGATGACATCTTCTTTTTGGTCTGTTCCTTATGCATGTCTTGTGATGATCTGGTGTGGATTTGTGACGAAACTGACCTGATCAACCATCAAGTGAATGAGTCAGTTGTACTACTGCTACAACTACTACTATTACTACTACTACTACTACTACTACTACTAAAATAATACTAACAAATGCACAACAAATCAGTACTTTTTTGAGTATCTTTTCATTGCTGTTTATCATTGTCACAAACTACACACAATTCTGAAGCGTGCTATGAGGGATGTACACACACACAGCTCACACACAAAAACACTGTAAATAAATAGAAAGGCCGTGTTCTGTAATAACAATGTGGTCGGTGATACAACCACATTCAGTCAACAAGCAGAGCGGCACGACGACGGCCTCAAACAAAAAGAGCACATTCAACCAAAAAACAGATGGAAAACACTCGCTCTGGTTCTTCTCCTCCCTCGTCCGTGTTCCTCCTCTCCCTCCTCCCCTCCTCGTAAGCCCTCACACACACACACACAACACTGTCCTCCCTTTTTCCCCGCAAATTCGTCCTCCCATGCCGCTCTGTGGAACAGATGCAGGCGGCACAGCAGAAATAGAAACGGGTTAAGCTGTGTTCAGCCATGAAGCTGACAGAAAGAAACGACGGGAAGCATGCGATGACACTAAAAATAAATGAATTCTTGGGTGAGGGAGAAATGTTCAGAGGTCTTAAAATAGCTGGTCAAACAAAGGCATGAATAAACTAGAATGAGTGTGTGGGTTTTTGTATTTTTTTTTCTGTCTTTTTTTTTTCAAGAGGAAGCCCCTCTCTTTCACATACACACACAGCTACTCCCTGGTTGCTAGGTTACGACACTTGTGGCCGCCATCCACAGTCTGAAGGTGCTTTTTTGCATCGGCAGAAGGCAGCAAGGCTTTTTCATCTGTCATTTGAAATTTAAAGAGCTGAAATGGAAACACATGCATTGTCAATTAGGGAAGCACCCGGCACAGTGAGGGACATCCTACAGATCAATTTGTACAAAGACAGCGTGTATTTCTGATGCTCCATGGAAACAGGGACAACTCTAAATTACCTCAACCAACAGCCACAGTGGGAGGAACCGAGGGGGGAATGGAACATTTTGAATCCTGCATGTGTGCTCATGCAGATTTGATGTTTATAACAAACTTCAAAGCAGATTTTGGACTGGCTGTCCATCACCGAAGCAAATAAATACACTATAAAACAAAGTCAGTTGGAGTGACCAACTCCTCAGTCATGTATTCGCTTTGATGTTAAAATCATAGAGCAATGGCTTCACAAAGCTGTTATTTCTGAGATAAAATTGTTGAAAACTATTCATTTTAACAGAAGCACGCTTTATACCTTTTGCTTTGTCATGGTTTTGGCACAATGAGGCAACCTATTTTACACTTCCCCCGGGAAAAGAACACACAGAAATAGATGAACTGAGGTGAAATTAGGACTGATTTAATAGACATGCCTTTTGTGGGACCAAAATTCTGCAGTTTGACTCGGTTTCCTGCCGCCTCACGTGGCATAAATCCTCCCCGTATCTGGGCGAGAGAGAGGGAAAAGCTGCTCATCAGTATGGGAAAGGTCATTGCGCTTTGCTGATGGATCATGTGCCAAGTATCATACTGAATATGAATGAACACAGCAACTGGTATTACACATAGGTCACTCGCCGGCACATTCATCAGAAAACAAACTGGCCTGTGTAAACATTTCCCGCAACACCGCCGGCCCCCGAACTCAAACTCACTCATGCGCTTGTTGCATACAAGTTAGGAAACGATTACACTGGTTTATGATGAATCTAGTAGATGCACGATTGTATAATTAACAAAGAGCCAGTAAAGTTAAAATTCATATTTTCAAACACAATTTGATTTCTCTGCTTGTCGACACAAAAGGAAGTGAACAATTCAGTCTAATACGCAGGCTGAGATTGCAACCTTAACTGTGCTCAGACTATTACATGAAATGGTGCAGAACCACAATCAAAAGGCTTTTTTCTCTCCAAACATGTTATTCAGTAATCCGTCTAGTCATTATTTTTGAATTATTTGCCATTGCATCGCTGTATTCCATAACTCCCTCGTGTTGCAAATGCCTTATTTTCAACCAACACGCAAACACAAAGGCTCAAGGAGGAAAACACGAGCACACGCACACACACACACACACACACACACACACACACACACACACACACACACACCCTTACCCATTAGGGACTCGAGTTCAAACAAGCCCGCATGGTGGGGCAGAGCCTATATTTCATCAGGGAGGGGTGGGAGGGGGGCAGAGTTGAAGCCCCAAGGACATGCTGTTTCCTCTCCCTCCCAGGGTTCCACAGGGCGAGGCAGACATTGTCTACTGGACGCAGAGTTTCCCCGGTCGCTCTGCAGACAGGAGGGAGTTGCCTTGCTTTTAAAGCTCGACTAGTCAAGGTGATTTAAACCACCTAATGCCCGAGCATTACGGATCAGGCCTGGCTCCCAGTTCCTCCAGTTCCTGCCTTTCATTCGTCCCCTAGTAAAAAGATCACAGTCCCTGTGTTTCAGTTTTTCAAGACGTTATTATTGTGTCCTTGGGAGCTGATTTACAGGGTAACCGTGTGTGCGTGGTGACTACTATCAATGGTTTTTCTTCTGTCATTAATCGTGGTCTGTAACACGATGGCCGTGCCGTGCAAAAGTCAGTGTCTGTCTGTCTGTCGGCATGTATGTATGTATGTATGTATGTATGTATGTATGTATGTATGTATGTATGTATGTGTGTGTGTGTACGTATGTATGTATATATGTATGTATGTATGTATGTATGTATGTATGTATGTACTGTATGTATGTATGTATGTATGTATGTATATATGTATGTATGTATGTATGTATGTGTGTGTGTGCACGTACGTACGTACGTATGTATGTATGTATGTATGTATGTATGTATGTGTGTGTGTGTACGTATGTATGTATATATGTATGTATGTATGTATGCATGTGTGTGTGTATGTATGCATGTGTGTGTGTATGTACGTATGTATGTACGTATGTATGTATGTATGTATATATATATGTATGTATGTATGTATGTATGTATGTATTTTATCCTTGCTTAGGAGAGGACAGCTGGGGAAGGAGGCCGCTTAACATGTCCAAGGAAATATTTGCATCTGAAAAATGTGTTCCTTCACACAAATATAAATGTGAGTAAACCCTTTAAACGAAGTTGAGATCATATGTACGTGATAATATCATCTACACTGAAAGAGATGCTTATGGTGGTGTTTGCTTACCCTGAAAAACAACCGAGGTAATGACACCCACAGCCAAAACAATGGCGGGTGTATATCTTTGTTTTTGTTTGTTTGTTCTATACAACAGAGATTACGCCGAGAGAAAGGGGAATCTCCTCCAACTTTGGATGTTATTCTGATGTAAATTTCGTAACGAGCAGCATCCTGCCATCCTGGGATGCAGAAACCGGGAGAGAAACAAAAAAAAAAGCCACCCTTGCCAAGCACTTCCACTCGCATAAACAAATAAATCTCCACCTTGTTTTAGTAGATGTCGAATCCAATTTAAAACTAACAGGATGTTGGGACGAAACACTCGCGATTCGTGCCGTATGGTGCCGCCGTCGGTTCGTTTGTGAAACAACCGCTTACGATGCAGCATCGCGAGCAGCGTGAGAGGCCCTTCGAAGAACAGCGAATAGTCTTACGAATAGCATCTCGAGAAAGCAAAAAAGTCGTTTATATTTTATTTTTTTTCCATTTCAGATGTGGATGTGTTTCGCACTTCCATCACACCAAGACCAAAGTGCACACACATTCACACACACACAAGACTTTTGGAGAGAAGGCTTTGCCGCTGGCGTGCAAGCAGTAAGCAGGAGATGAAATGTCTTATTAGGGAGGGAATGGGAACCAGGCGGGCCTGAGCCGAGCCAGGTCCTCTATTAACCTGTCCTTCCAAGGGAGAGGCTCGTAAACAAGGCCATGATGGCAGGAAGGGCTGGGGGAGTGGGGGCGGAGGTGGAGGTAGATGCCGAGGGTATTTTCGCAGCGCTTGTGTGTGTGTGTGTGTGTGTGTGTGCTCTGGGGACAGTGCTTGTCCCCTTCAAAGCAGCGAGAGGAGAGCATTGATCTGTATGATCCCTCTGATGTGGAAGACGTGAACACAAAAAGGACTAACGTGGAGAGACGCTCTGGATGGCAAGCTGTCATCCTCTTTCAAGTCTCCATGTTGGGAGATGTATTGTTTGTGGGAGTGAAGATGAATCTATCCCATTAGCCCGTGGCTAGGACTTTTTAGGGCCAATAAAAATCACTCCAGCGGACCTGTGATTGATTCCAAGCCAGTGGAAATGGCAGCTTGGTGGTTCTGCCTGTCTATGGCTCAATATAATGCTTCCAACTCTGATTTCTTCTCCTCTAATGGCACGTCAGCACACACACACACATGCCTCAAGGAAGTGGGTTAACACGGGGCGCAGACAAAAGGACGGGGACATTTTTACACGGTCTGATTTGATTGACAACAGTGAAACACACTGAGCAAACAGATGTGTAAACATCTCCGCGGCTGTTGAATTTCTAGCTGAGGATTTTCTGTCTTTTGTGGTGCTTTGCCGAGCCCAGGACTGCGATTTAATGGGTACACAGTGAGCCGAGAGGAGAACGGGGGACACTGATGGGGAGCAAAATGAGGAGGGGGGGGATAGAGAGAGAAAGAGAGAGAGAGAGAGAGAGAGGGAGAGAGAAAAAGGTCCTCTGCTCTGCTCTCTCTCCTCCTCCTCCTCCTCCTGTCCTCCTCTCGCCCCCGCAGCCTCCTGAGCACAGCTGTCTACATGGCTGGGCTGTTTTCACTGACAGGCTGTGAGAGCCATGAAACAGGAGGGCACCAGGGACCCGGGCCACCTCCACAACAAGCGCCCCCACAATCTGCTGTTCACTGTGTACCCCAACCCTCTCTCTCTCTCTCTCTGTCTCTGCACTAACAATCTCCTCCACTATTTCAAATATTTCATCCCTCAGGCTTCCTTTCGTGCACAGTTTTTTCCCCCTCTTCCCAATGTCTCCTCTCAGTTCTATCAGATTTTCTGTTTGTGCCTGTCATTTTCTCTCCCTAATACTCCCCCCTTCTCTCTGCCCTCCAGTGGCCCTCTTATACTGTCACATCTGCATGTTTCTGCTGCTCGCCTGTCATGCCCCCCCCCC
>CAESWR010000228.1:2598530-2609366 GCA_903171835.1 Mullus surmuletus | reverse complement strand
CACTTCCGAGCCCTGGTGACCAGTACTCGAGTTGAGGGGGAATGGAAATAAAACCAGTTAAAATCACCCCCCTTCTAAAATGGCCACCCCCTTTTCCATCCCTTGTGTCATTTTTATCAATGACTGTGGTATTACTGCTACTTCAACATTAATTTTGCGTATATTGAGTAAAATACTGTGGGCAAGGGAGCATGCCAAGTCATTGACGCTATGCTATCTGACACCTAACATCCACCACATGCATGTTGTTTTAGGAGTATAATCATTTTCTATATGCTTTCAATAATCAAAAGGGTACAGAGATGGTCTCCCACCTTCTGCGCCTTTATTACCACAAATTATGTCCCCATATAATAACCCTCCCCCCACCCACCCAATTTCTTTTTACAACTTGAGCACTGCCGGCGACCCTCCCCTCACCTGAAAGCCTTTGTACCTTCCAAAGCCCCGTCCCTCCGCCCGTGTCTCTCGGCGCAGGTGTTCCCATTGCCGCGGGTTGAAAAGCAAAGCGGAGCGACGTCTGAGCTTGGCTTCATTCAGCTATTGAGCTCATGGCTCCTCATTCACCACCCACACCGCTTATTAGGGCCCCCGCTCTCCACGGCTGAAAGAGAAACAGGGAAGCGAGCGGCGTTCGGGTCCCCTCCAAAACGCTATTCACGGGATCTCACACTGCGTATTTCTTCAACGGCTGCTACACAGGCCGGGATCTCGGCTCTCGGTGTCATTATTTGATCAAGTGGTTCTCAGTCATCCGGCGATCTGTGCAGTACTTGAGGGAATGAACATCCCCGTGGGCCCCTCTAAGCGTCTATTGTGTCTGTGTAAAGAAACCCTGGTGGAACAGGGGCCCCCGTTGTAGAAGAAATTGTTCATTTATTAATTCATGCTATCAGGTTGCCGGGTTTCGTGTTTTACAAAAAGCGCCAGCAATGGGCAGATTAGTTATCAACACCAGCTGTCCAGACGAGACTGGCTAGACTCGCTCCCCTCCTCCTCAGCCTCCACAGCTCCTGATGTATCGTCCTATCTGCGCTCTATCTGTTTATTTTTGCTCCGCTCTCAGTTTCCATCCTCCCCGCTTCTTCTTCTCTCATGTGTACTCTGTGGCATTAAGGTCTGGATCAGGCAGATGGACAACGCTTTGGATCAATCGTCAAGATCAATACCGCCCAGACTGGCTGAGATGATCCGTGCAAGCTGACAGACATCTGACGGCTCAGATCCGGTCCGGTTGCCTCAGTCCGTCAGCCTATTTAACTTTGGGTTTTGAAGGTGGAGTCGGGAGCAAATTCTGGTGCTAAACAAGATAACGCAACTCTGCCGGCCGATGCCCCTTTAGAGTTTGCGGTCGTCCTCTGGTCGCAGACCTACATAACCCTGGCAACAACCCTCACAACTGTGCCGGGTGAGGAAAAAGGTATTATGCGAGGCAACTTCAGCGCCGTTTTGAAT
This sequence comes from Mullus surmuletus, assembly GCA_903171835.1. Classification (NCBI taxonomy): domain Eukaryota; kingdom Metazoa; phylum Chordata; class Actinopteri; order Syngnathiformes; family Mullidae; genus Mullus; species Mullus surmuletus. The sequence continues at coordinate 2,607,911 of CAESWR010000228.1, read as the reverse complement.
TCTAAAAAGAAAAGGACAAAAAAGTGCATGTCTTAGCATGCAAAATCCACAGCTTGTTTGGAATTTGCAGCCTTTTTGACTATCAAAGTCGAGACAGGTTTTGTTTCCAGAGAGGAAAAAGCCCTACATATTCATGATTCAGTTACTCAAGCAGGGTGACTCTGCGGTCATCTTTTTTTTTTCCTGGAAAACTAAAAACCAACCCTAGAAACAAATGTGCAAAGGTTCAAATAGGAGCCTGGACTAGAAAAGGGCTAATGATTCTTCCATAGTAGGGGTCAATGTCTCAAATATAGGTCAGCTGCTTACATTTGTATACCAAAAAAAAGTATTTAGTCTGAAATAAATACCTCCTACTTATGTGCCAAAAGCAATTACCATGGAAGAAAAAGTTCCGACATTGAAACCAAATCCTTGCATGTTCTCCAAATGATCCAGGAACAAATTACTTTGGGTTTATCTGGAATCTGCATTCTCGGTTATAAAGCAAGGGGCTTCGAGTCCTGTCTGGTCTTGTTTGGATTTTAGCCTGAACTATTACACAATCTGCACTTTCCGATTCCTCAGTTTATATTTAAAGAAGAAAAAGGAAAAGAAATTCCATGAAAACAGCCACGTTGAAAAGAAACAGAAACATTGTAAAAAGACATTTGATATTTTTTACTTTTTTCCACCTTCGCATGAATCCCAAAGAGTTGGTGTGCTTGTGGACACAGAAATCCTAAAATAATAATAGGTCGCTGGATGCAAATGAGTGTGAGTTACCTTTCCTCTCCTTTCATCATTAAGTCAAAAGACAGCTCTTACTGTCAAACATGTGCGGGGGGGAAAACACAGAGAACCTGGCTTCATTGTAATGCTTTTTGATTATACACAGGTCAAGTGGAAAGCCTTTCTCATCCTTTGTCACACCACGAAAATATCCCTTTTCCCTGAGAAAATTGGCATGTGCTCTTTTTTGTAATTGCCCCGCACCCGAGGACGATTCGCAGCCGAACAAGAACAGTGTTGCCACTTGACATCATCCCTGATATTCTAATTTTCTCATTCCCTGAAAAGGCACTCAGACAAGACCGAGCAGAAGAAGTTGCTGACAAAAAACAGACCGAACATTGGCTCGCGTCCCTCCCCACCTGTCCAACACGCCGCACTGCTCCTTCTAGGTCGGCTCCTTGATGATAGACAGCGACAGAGCCGAGCAGAGCTTCACGGTTCCTGTCTGTCTTCCGGCAGCAGCGTCTGGTGTGCGTTTGATGTAGTCCAGGCTCACCGCCGGCCTCCAACTGTTGGCCCGTGACACCAAACTCAGACAGAGATGAAAACTGCTGGGGAGGAAGGAAGGAAGCACACTTCCAAGACAGTCGACTCTGAAAGAAAAACAACAGCCAGTCATCACTCAGTCGGTGCTTATACGCGGTGACACAGTTCAAGGGTTTGGCAGAGTTGTTTTCAAAGGATTCTAAAGAAAGAGAGCAGAGAAAAGAATGGCTGAAATAACACGATGACTCCATGGTAAATATTATCTGCTGAGCATTGGCAAGCCTTGGCAACAGTGAGTGTGTTAGCAGAGTGTTTTGACTGATTTTAGAATGAGGATCAGGCTAAGGTGGCAAATAACAACTTTTTCCAATTTCTATTTCATTCATAATTTGATGGATCGTCAACATAAAGATCTCAGAAGGTTGACATAGTTTCTCCTGTACCTTTTATTTCCTTCTTTATTTATTTCTTTAATTATTTGTTTATTCTTCTCGGATTACTATTTGTGTGATGATATAACTAGTATTTGGTTTATTTCGATTATGTCGTGATTATTTTTATTATCAGGAAGTGGGTATCTTATTGACTACTTGTGTAAGGTGAAGGGATGGGACCAGAATAGTTTCGACTTCCTCCTACTTCTTTTTGAACATGTAAATGACACATTTATTTGGTGTTTTTACTTGGTGTTTTTTCCCCCCTGTTTAGCTTGTTTATATATTGACTTTGTGCTATTTGTTCATTAGAAAAAATGAGCAAATGCATTTTGCTGGAGGCAGATAGAAAACATTCCAAGTCAAAACTTAATCAACATTAACAATACAAAGTAAATTTGCAAGAACTTTCTAAAAATATCAGTCAGACACACATTAACCTCCTACTGAAACACATCAGAAGTAACCAAAAAAGTCTTCGGTGGGTAAATTGTCACCAACTTGATTAATTAAAAAATGATTACAATCATCGCTGACATTTCTGTTACCCCGATCAAACACACAGGCCACCGAATTACAGCAGTTAATGAAAGCTAAGTGATTGGGGGAGTTTAATGAAAAAGTGATACGACACAAAGTGTAATAATCACCGCTCCTGAGGAGTGATAATCATTTTTGAGGTGAATAGCAATAAAGTCCTGAGAAAATATGTTTAATGCTTGCCAGCGGCTCAGGAATCTACATATGATGATTCTGGATGGAGAAGTTTTCCATTAGGCCCTTAATGAGCCGCATATGCCTGCCTTGCCTGTAGCTGTAACCTTTGTAAGTAAGCCAACACTCGCACTCAGTCTGCTCTTTACTTTCCACTGAACCTTATCCATTTTACAAAAATCCAAATTGCCTTCCGAAATGTTTTCCCAGCTAATAGAGGATTGATTCTAAGTTTTTTTTTCTCCTAATATGGTTAAAAAGAGATTTTTCCCTCAGTGTCCTGGAAAACATGGATGTATTTGATGGTGGGTGATGATTGGAGCGAATCCAAACACAGTGGCTGATTCGTTCCAACTTAAATTCAACATATAGTGTTTTTTTGTTTTTTTTGGCTGGAGTAAAATGCTTTATTGGCAGAAGAGAAACGTTTTTTTCAGGCTCACGACCGGCTGCTCCAAAAGGGGATATTTAAAGGGTTGGAGAAAATCCAGGTGACAATGAGGAAGGCATAAATGTCAATCAGCGCTCAGTCTGCTGCCTGCTGTGCTTTGACTCGGAGGGCCAGACTGCTGAATAGCAATCGGTTTTCAATAGTTAGTGAAACTTCCATGTGGTCTATCCTGAGGCCATCCACAGCGCATAACAACACGTTCAATTTTAATTCAAAGCTCAATGACATAAAGGAGTAATGATCTACTCAGATGAAAGTTTCCTTTGCTCTTCAAAATTAGAAAACTACCAATGAAAATAAAAGGTTTTGCAAAGTCTTGCTGTGCCCTGATTCAAAAGCAAGCACATACCTTCTCGTGTTTATCGTCTCTGCTGTGGCGGGAACAAAGAGTTTGGGATCATATGAGGGGTAAATTAAACCTGGCCTCCTGTCATTCTCCTCGTGTCAGAGGTGCATCTCCTTCGGTTTCACATTTACTCATGGATGCCGTCTCACGCCGAGATGGAGCGTGTAGCCCCGTGACCTTTGACCTTGTAAAGTTTCTGTGGCCGTCAAACAGCAGATCGCGTCTCTGAAATCCTGAGGAGCTGCATATCATTTATGTTGATGCTCCGCTCATTAATCATTTGATCTAAATAAGAGGTGAGAACGATGATTTGGGTACAAAGCAGCCACTGTCAGTCCCATCTGTGGTGTCGGATTCTTGCAGGGGCATTTTGCATATGTTCAGCGATATTTAGAGGGATGAAAGCAATGAAAAAGTGTTTTAAATAGCCAAAAGGTAGGATTAATGTTCTAAGGTTGCGAATCTGAATGTGACACTATGATTTCCTACCACAATCAGATGCAGTGTGATTCTACTTGTCTCATCGTGAAACATCAACACAACCCAACCACTTCCACAGTTTTCATTATAGCCTCTTATTATGGAGTAAATAGTCCTGATGAAAACTACTTGACATCGTGGTCTGCGGAATTGGCTGGTTACCTAATCCTCCAACCTCACTGGATGAGGTCCTTGCAAATCCCGGTTTAATCTCTTTCTAACAGAAAATGTGCACAGTCACATCCCCGTACAACAAAGAAGGCAAAAAAAACCAACCCATAATAGTGGGATTTAAAATATGTCAGACAGGATAGAAAATTTGCCAGGACAAAAACCTCCAATCAAATGTAACAATCTTTGCTCCGCAGATGAATTAGTCAGAGGTGCCGTTAGATCCCGTGGCGGCTCCAACATTTCTGGATTTTTATAGACCTTTGTCATGCGGCTGTGGAAGAGCAGCGTTAAAAGATTCTCTCGGCGGAATCTATATTTACTCCAAAGTTATTGTTAAAGGACCTTGGGCAAACGACGCAAAGTGAGCCTGGAAATACACACACACAGCAAGCATGTTTGAGCACCCCCAACCCCCCTCCCCGTCACCCCCACCCTCGGGTTCGTCTAAAATTGTCATGTGATGAGAGTTTGGCTGAAGGTCACGATGTGAGTCACAAAGCAGAGTGGGCTCGTGTTTCCTGCAACGGGAGTCGCAGAGTCTTTCATGCTTCCTTGCTGGGACAGGAAGTGGAGGGGTAAACAGAGGGAATCCCGCATGCTGACAAGGGAACTCCACAGCGCCGTCCTACACACACCGCCCCACAGGGACCCTTGTGTCTTTTACATACGCTTACACACACACACACGCACACACACACACACACACTAAGATCTTTCACTTGTGCACGCGTTTGAAGATTTCTGCAGCTGCGGGAGCACTGAAACCGAGATATCTTCGCCACGTTGCCGCGACTCCACTTTGCCTTTAGATCTCAGAACAAAGGATGCGCAGCGTGAAATTTCGGCTGCAGCAGCTAACCTGTCTGCGAGCGTCACCGGCCCGCGGAAACGCAACTCTCATATACATCGAGCGCCGCGGTGATGCAATAATGTGCAATGTAGCCTTTGTAAATGTTGAGGGGAATTAGCCCAGTTTGTGAAATGTCAGAGCCATTGCTCACCTTGGCACTTCGTTTCCTCCCCTGTTAGCATGTGACCTTATTTCTCTTATCGGTACCAGCCATGCAAGACCTCGGCTCATCTGTTTATGCGTCACTACTTGCACCATTTTGGTAAAATCTGGGTCAGAAGGTTTTGGATTTTTTTTTTTTTTCTTGTGCCGACGTGTTTGGGTTCCCCCTCCCCATCCCCTCCTTCTTTTTTTGTTTGGAAAACTGTAATGCAGCTTAATGGGAAGCTGATCCGGAGGCTCCTGCATATTTGATGTTAATGTAATAGGAAAGTCATAAAAGCTTTTCAGATCTCAATTTATCCCGTCAAAGCGGTCATTGATTTAACCTGCAAATTTATAGATGGCCCCTTCCTGTTCAACCCCAGTTCACCGCAGTGAATGTTATGCCCGTAAATTGCACGTCCAAATCACAATGAGGGGTTTTTTTTCCCGCAATTTATATTCCAAGGGGCTTAACTATCTCATTTGAATTATTTACTTGTGGGTTTGATGGAGAGACCAGGGAACAACTATTGATCTAAAAGATTTAGAGCCTGTTGGCTAAGCTAAATGGGAGCACGCGATGGTTAGTGGAAGCATTGGTAGATCTGGTTATCTCCTTTCCGTCTTATAAGTATGAAGAAAAACGGGGTGAACTGGTGCGTTGTCCATGTGTGCCATTTGATATTTACCCAAGATTAAGAAAAAAGGACAAACATTTCACACTGACAGTTTTTTGCGCGGGAGCATTAAAGCTGTCAGAACGGATTTTGAATTGTATTTCTTTTTTTCTTTTTTTTTCAATAGACGCAGCACCTTCATTAGAAGCTCATTCCTACTTTACAGCATCGTGTCAAAGATGTTGGGCAGCAGATGTAATGGAGGGTCGCCGCCAGGGTCCTAAGGCCAGCGACCTTAATACTGGCTCAGACTGCCGCACGTCTGCGATGATGATGATGATCCAAGGAATCGCACATGTGGGTCAATGAGTGCCTGCGAGGGCTGCACAGAGGGCGGTGGGGGGTTTGGTGGTGTTTGGTGGTGGTGGTGGGGGGTGCGGGCGAGGGGTGGGCGGGTGCGGGACAGAGCACGGGGATCAATACATAATATCTTACAAATTGAATTCGACCTGGATCGACCCAGGGGGCGTGTGTGACCGGCTGAGAACTGTGGACGAGTGCACAGTAAATCCTACTGATCAGTGCAAAGGGTAGAGGAGAGGGGTGGGTGGTGGAGGGTGGGGGTCGGTCTCAGAGGGTGGGGTGGGGGTGTCTGCTCAGAAGAAGAAGGCGTGAAGAGTCGGGTATTGAGGGGCGACGGAGGGGATACCAGAGCAGGGAGGGTGATGGAGCAGACAGAGGTAACATTGCTTTATCACCTCCAGTCAGGGGGTCACTCGTCCCTCCCTGTCATTATCTTCAAGAGCCCCCCCACCCTACCCCTCAATCCGTCTCCATAATGGCGGGCTTGTTTGGACACGGTCAATTTTATAGTCTTATCTCGGCTCTTCAAATGTCTATTCATGCCCGCGTGTGTGTCTGTGCGCGTCTTCAAACAGACGGCAGCAATAATAAGTGTGAGATGGAATTTGCTCAGCGATGATGTTACTCAGGCTGATGTTTGTGCTCCAGGAACTAATCAAGCTGGAGAAACTGCCTGATAGAGGCTCCTCTCTTTGTTCTTTGCAGTCACAAGCAATTTACAGTAAAGAGCTGTTTTTTTTAATTCGCTTTTCATTTCATACGTTAAGAAATAGATACACTTTATCATGCGCACATGGTGCATCTGAAATTCTTTTTTCCTTTTTTTTTGGCAAAAGGCTTCCAGTTGTTCAGCGATATTCTTGCATGCACAGCTCTTTTAAGATCCGCCCACACGTTTTCAGCTAGATAAAAATGTAACTATCCATTAATGTTTGCTGAAAAGTTTTCTCGAATCGGATCTAAGAGAGTACATGTTTTCCTCTGAATCTTAGTGCGGTATAAATTAAGCTTTGATTTTGCATGGAAGAACAGAGCGTTATTATCAAGAATTGTCTCTCTTTTGCTTTTCTCACAGGTTTCAGGTTTTTTTTTCTTCTTTCCCCTTACTCGAAACTTAAACACAACCGAGGAGCGATTTCCCCTGCTTTCACTTTTGCAGAAGCCGGTGTTTTTTCATAGAAACCAAAGGGATTTTCACAAAAGGTATGTCCACCCACACGATGTCTGCGGAGTCACGCACATCGCTGCGTGCTCGCGGGTGAAGGGCCCAGGGTCAAAGTGAAAAACAATCCGTGCGGCAGAGAGGGGGGTGAAAAAGGCTCTCGGTCAATTCTGAGGCCCTTTGGTATTGCTCCGGCTTTGGTGACACGGGGGCCGATGTGTGGGTGTCGTTTACATGGGAGGCTCTGCATACGGCCGGCCTGCTGAGGTGGAGGGCACATTTATTTGAGTCTTTCTAATTGACATGTTGGGATCGATGGGGGAACAGAAAGCTTCTCTACAGAGTCCGCCAATACAGAGACGCTCCCCTGGGCCTGCCCATGCTGGGGCCCACCACCCTATCAGTCACAACCATAGCACTGAACCAAAAGACGCCCCCCCTATCAGCCTCCCCACTTAAACACACACAGATGGAAACACACACGCAGACTGAGAAACAGACACCAAGCGACCATTACAGACACACACACAGACAATCAAACGCACAAAATCCCTATTGATCACCGCCCCCCTGTCGCAGGCCCCACACTGTTTTGAGGGGAGGGAGGAGGAAGGGTAGCATAGCAGGAGGGTCTCCGGATGATCCACTGATCCCACCATGGACAATTGGATCACACTCAGTGGTATCTGTGTGAGGGGCCGGAGATGTGTCACTCACGGCTCCCTTTGTCACTAAACATCTTTCACACATCAGCCCGTCTGGTTCAGCAGAAGCATAGATCAATACTTTACCTGAACTTTAAAGTGTTGAAGCGACTCACCTACAAATGACCTGACATCTAAAGAGTCGCTGGCAAATAATGCGTACTGCGAGTTCATCAGACGGAAGGAAAGGTTAGTAGTGGAAATATGCACACGGGTGTTTTTGTTTTTTTGTTTTCATGAAAGGTCATGACAATACACTGCTGCTGCGAGCGCCACATCAGGTTGTAAAGCTTAAAGCTGATTTTTATTATTATGTCTGGTGCCTATGGCAGAAATGACAATAAAGTTGACTTATTGATCCAAGTGATGCTCAGCAAACCAGTGTGTTTTTTGTTTTATTGCAGAGCCAACAGTGCCTGTTTTTTGAGAACATTTGTCTCTAAGAAACCAGGTAATATTGCAAATTAAAACAAAAATAAAGTATGTGTCGAAGCCAAATGACTGTTCATCGTGCTTCAACTCTTCGCTGAACGACAAGCCGCCTTAACAAACACAACACAACACAAGCCCCATAGTCTGACCCAAACCATTAATGAAGTGTCCCGCCATAGGTGTGTTACTGTGCAAGTTTGCATTTGAGGGGGGTGGCTACACGCTCACACAAGTATTACAATACTTGTAACCCCACCACCATCACCACAACAGAGGACACTGTTAATAACAAACTGCATGTTCATCGGAGGCTGGCAGCATCCTAAAGCTGCTCCCAATACATCACCAACCTCCTCCAGAGTGCTGCGTATTGTTTGATTTAACTGTTGCTGTATGTTTATGAGGGGGGATTAGCTCCTGGCTGCTGTTCGGGCATTTTGAGATTCCCCCGCTGACTTGATTTAAACATTTTTCTCTGCCAATACAAAATGTACAGAACATTTATACAGAGCATCTTTATCTCATTTGTTTTCCCCCACAATATGCGCTGGCAGCTAAAGCTCGATTTACAGTGTGTCGTTGAGGTAATATCACTGGGATTGGTTAAAAATAAAACTGCCTATTATACATTTTTTTAATACCTAATCAATTATAACACAGGGCCGTGAAACCAAACAGAAGAGCTTCAGAAAAGGAGATTTTGTTGCCTGTCTTTAAACATTCACCCACTTTAATGTATCTATCTTTGTTAGATGTCGTATTTCTTAGATGGAAAACATCTAATGTAACTTTGGCAGCAGGTATATTTCTTCTAAAAGCATGTAGGCAAAAACGTTAGTAGTGCATAATTGTATCTTGCTGCTGCTTTCTGTAGCATTTTAATATCAATGTCCCAACTGTAGCGAGTAGCCCTGCAGCAGACTGAATAAAACGTATCCAGCAAAAGCACAATTTGGCAAAACAAATGCTGACACTCCAGAATCTTCCACAGACACAGATGTTTCATCTGATGGCTCTTCTGAGAGATTTATGATCATAAATCATAACCGCTAGACAGACGTGGAATAACAATCCCAAATTTCCATCCCCCGTGTGCATGTGTGTGTTTTTGTGGAGCGAGTGCATGAGGGGCTAATGAGTGGATCATTTCTGAGGAGCTTAAAGCCCGGGAGGCAGCAGCACCTGTCCCTCGCCTTTCAGAGTGCCGTGGGGGAAGGAGAGGTGGGGGAGTGTGTGGTGGGGGGGGGGGC
>CAESWR010000228.1:2566510-2598505 GCA_903171835.1 Mullus surmuletus | reverse complement strand
AATCTGTCTCCATGATTATAGGGCCAAAAAAGCAGCCGGGCAGATGTTTGTCTGTAGGTGTGTGTGTGTGTTTGTGTATCTGAAGCCACACAGACCACACAGGGATAGAGAGAGCAGGGGGATCAGGGGCTTACGCAGACCCGCCCCTACTTGCATGCACACACATCGCCCGCACGATCCGCTCGCACGTTCTTTATTCCACCCTAATCACCCCCCTCCTACTCCAAACAAACACTCGTGTCTGCCCCCCCCTGCGTGATCCCCCCACCCCATCCCCCATGTTTAAAGTGTTTGTCAACCATGGCTTTAGCCTTAAGGGGCCAAAACTCAAATCTGACCCCCCCCCCACCTTTTTCTTGAAATAATCTTATATGGAGGAGCAGTGGCTAATTACAAAGGATAACGCCGCAGCTAATGAGAGAGGGATCTTTGCAAAAACGGCGATGGATGAATCTGTACAGTTTTTAATTAGGCGACGGGGGGCAGAGGGGGGAGAGATGAGCCAGGGGCCACCGGGGAGTAGTTTTGTTGGCCCCGGACACTCTGACAACACATCACCTGCATGGATAGTCATCAGCATTGTGCAAATAAATAAACAAAATGGAGATCAACACTCTCTATGTTTAATTAATTTGTCTTTGCGTGTATGTGCAGCCTAAATGGGTCAACAGAGTGAGTCACATAGGCAAAACATGTTTATTCAAGGGGAAAAGTTTCCAGTTAATTATTGTTTTAAGTACTTTTTAAGCACTTCCCCGCAGAGGTAGCTGAAGGAATATGTTAAATGTTTCAGCCCTGCAGGCATCAAAAGCAATGACATACTCTATTTGCGCCCTGACCTAAAAATGTGACAGCGTGACATGTGTGCTTCTGGCATTTTTCCCCCCGTAGTCCCTCATGCATGCGCGCGCGTCCCCAGACCTCCCTCATTCCCCAGTTTGCACCATCTTTAACACTCCTCCAGCTGGTGCTGATAATTGCTTTGTTCTGTCATATTTCTGTCTACCGAAGCTGTTGCAACATATTCCCCCCTTCAGTTCGATTGAATAAAAGGAGAATTGACTAAATCGGTGGTAAACAATAAAACACACACAACACACACACACACACACACACACAGACAAGAACCAGTCTCAGATTTTACAAATGTGCTGGGACCATATTGCTAATCTGGCATTAAAGCAGGGGATATTTGCATATTCATCAGTCACACTTTTCATAATACGCTATTATTTTTCTAAATGCGTCAACTCTCTTTTTAAATCTTTGTCCTTGATCGTGGTGAACATATGGGGATTTTCCAGCACAATGACTTTGTTGAAAGGACAACGCCGGCAGAATCTCTCTTGCGTTTCTTGTCATTTTTCTGCAAATCTCCCTGTATCTTTTGTTTGCTGCGCAGCTGCTGCCTTTAAGTTGCGTACCCAGAAATGACGTCAAAGGCAGCGAGAAAGGTGTAACCCTCTCTGCTCTGGGTTTCAGTTAGTTACCATGGTAGCAGCTGCCACTTCCTGCCCGAACGGGTCTTCCTGTGTTCATTCATTTTTTGTGTTTGTGTGTGTGTCTGCGTGCTCCCAGGGAGTTACTGCGTTCTGTGTTTACATTACCATATATGGAGTTTAATGAACAATGAGCACAGGGCTTCCCTCAAAGTCAAATAAACACCACTAATGTTGTCCGCACACACACACACACACACATAGGCCTCTCTGCACACACACACAGCCCGATACCACACTCCCAATCAAGCATTCCAAACTGCAGCCATTTGCACATAATTATCTCCACTTACAGTTGAATGGAATGTTAATGTGAATGCTACTTGACATGGGATTTCAAGGGAGTGTGGAACAAAGGATAACACACAAAGCAGTTTAGGTTAGGTTGTTATTTGATCTTAATGTAAATGAGGCCGGGGCCTCCATACACGCCATTACCCAGCATGGGATCAGCCTCTTTTTCGAGATACGGTCCGACATTGCTGCCATTACCAGACCTGTTCACTTAGCATTTTTTCTCTGGCTCTGTCTCCCGCCTCTGCCTCCTCCTTCTGAGGGAGGTGGAAACTATATTAAAACCCACACGTACAACTGGTGTTTCCTCGCTGTGTGCTGGCAGGGGAGAGGGAGGGGTGGGGAAACCCTGAGACTGACAGCGAGATGGCTGTGGGTCGCTAGCTTGGCCTTTCTCAGAAGGATCTCTGTCCTTTTCTAAATGCTGACTACCGTCCCACATAGTTGGAGCTGATTAGCGGGATCCCTGCACTGCCCGGCCTCTGGGTGGGAGGGGCCGGGGCGGCGTCACGTGGGGATCGGCTACCAGCTGGAAAGGAGGACAAGTCGTTTACATTAAGGCACGAGGCCGTCTCTGACCGTAACCTAGGCTGTTTCAACACACCGTAAAGTAGGGCTGGGCAATTTTTCGAAATTTTTATTTCAATCTCAAATTTGGCTTCCAACAATTATAAAGCCAAGATAATCGAGATAAAATGATTATTGTACCAGGTCCTGGAGAAGGTTTTAGATGTTCTGGAGAAAGCTTTAGATGGTCTGGAGGAGGTTTTGGATGTTCGAGAGAAAGACGTTAGATGTTCAGGAGCAAGTTTTAGATGTTCAGGAGGAAGTTTTAGAGGTTCTGGAGGACGTTTATGGGCTTGGAAGAAGTTTTAGAGGTTAAAAATGACAGAAAGTGAGCCTTGTTGATCTTTTTTGACACTTTGTCATTTGTTTTTATTTGAATTATATTTAAAGTTCATGGAAACCCACTATTAAAAAGACAGTTTAAAAAAAGTTCACTAAATGCATGATGTTTCTGAAGTCAATTAATAATCGTGTTAAATAATCGTGATCTCAATATTGAACAAAAATAATTGTGATTAAGATTTTTGCCATAATCGAGCAGCCCTACCGTAAAGGCCTTCCATAACTAAGGCTGGAGAGACAGGAGGGTGACTGAAAAAATCTGCCCCTCTCTCCTTCCTGCCACCTTCTCTCCCGCCCTCATTCCCCGAGCGCCCAGGCTGGCGTGAATACCTGCTGGAGAGCATCCAAAACCACTGGCTTACCCCGTTTCATTGAGTGCTAAGCAGGAGACATCGCATCATTTGCACAGGAAGCGCGGTCAGCAACCTCTCACAATTAGCCCGGACTAATTAGGCAACAAGCTTGTGTGTGTACAGAGGGTGAAGTCCTCCGAAGTGCGCCGCGGTACACAAGTAGACAAGTTTCCGCGTTGTTAGAGCTGGACGGTACAGACGGCGGTTGCTGTTTTACCAGGACGGCGGCTCCGTTAATAGCAGGCTGCGCCATAATTACATATTAGACTTTGTGCCGACGTATGGCGAGCAACACACTCCTCTGTCAGGCACCACAAGACACGGGGCCACAGGTCACGTTGGTGCCCTAGTTGTGTTTTTGGAAAAGGTTTTCAAAATGCAACACACCCTGGTTTAAATTTGTGAGGGAAAACGGGGGAGACAGAAAGAGCAAGAGAACGAAGATGAGGTGACGGAAGCTCAACCATTTTCACCCCCACAGCTGCTAAAGGTCACTGGAGCAACTGTTGAAACGTACCTGATCTTCTGCACGGAAAATACTGAAACGCACTCACAGCGAGAGAGAGACAGAGAGACAGAGACAGAGAGAGAGAGAGAGGGAGGACACCAACAAAAAGAACATTTGACACGTAATAGCGACAGCACTACTCAAATAGGACTCTGAGTGTGCTTGTCTCTGCTAAAAACACAGATAAAGTAATAAAAACACTGAGAGCTCACATCACCATTTAATGAACAGCTATTTATGATCAGCAGTTAATGCTACAGACCTTTGTTTATTTAAAAAGATAGAATCCTATTACCAGAAACCCCGACTCTGAAAAAATCCACAGGCCAGTTTAGTAGCCGATCTTCTCCACCAGATGTTCAGTCATTTTGCTTTTTGCCAAAAAAACATTGTAAAATGCTTTAATGGTTTCTCAAGAAATCCTTAAAAAAGGTCAAGGGAAAAAAAAAAAGAAATTTGGATGTCTGCAATTCCATGACATCTGGACAAACCACATCTGCAGATGAAATCATGTGATTACGATCAAAAGCAGCCACAGGAGCAGCCGTGCGCTACACAAGACTGTTTGGTCGACGGCTGTGTCAGACCTGTGAAACTTTGCGACAGGGATATCCCAAGTCGGGTGTCAGGATTCTGACGTGAGCTTTTTAATGGAAAAATAAGTGACCAAAATAGACACGGAAGGTGTCACACTGACACAACTGGCAGCAAAAAAATGCATGTCGAATCACAGAAAGTTTAGCTCTAATAACTGTCACCGCTGATAAGTGGTCATGACATAGCGGGCCAGATTTATCACTTACTATCAAAAGAAAAAAGTAAAAGAAAATATTATTACTGGCACTGCCAAGAAAACAACATCAACCGTATCAGGAAGTCACTCTTAGGCCACTTAAATTACCATAAAGAAAACATGACTCCACAGGATGCAACAACAGGTTGTTGTTTTTTTCCAAAGAAGAGAAGAAGACAGCCTTTGTTTACAAAAAATCATGTCACATTACAGAGGTAGAAACTTCAGCCAAAGCTATGATCTCTTACTTCCCCTTAACAGCTCCTCTCTCTCTCTCTCTCTCTCTCTCTCTCTCCCTCTCTGCAGAAATTATTGGGAAGGGCTGATATAACACCTGCACATAAAATTAGACTCTGGCGAAGGCGCTGCGGGCTTATCTGATATTGCTGTGTTGGTGTAGTTCCTGGAACATCATTAATGTGGAGGTTCAGGGTCGGGGTAAGGGATAGGAGGTTAATTATGACGTTCCAGGAACAACACCGCCGTATCAGATCGCGCATGCACTGCAAAAAATCTGAAAGTGAAAACTTGAGTTATTTGAACACGCACGCACACCCATATGTTTGGCTTTGAGCAAACATAGTTGATAATACTGTGAAAGTAAAGCTCTAAATATATCCTGGACGGCATCATTTTGGTTTTTTTCTCTGAAAAAGTGACCGGCTGGAAGTGGAGTGAATGGTGACAGGAAACTCCGCTCTCTGTATTTAATAATTTGACGTCTATAATTCACTCTCTCCAGTATTTGTCTTGTCTTAGAATAAATAACAGTGATGAGAGAACATTCTCCATGCGCTCCAGGAACCGGGATTGTTGCTAAGCAGCTTGATCCATTTATATTACAGTGCACTTATTCCAATTCAAAGGATCCTCCGCAGAGACCATCATCTCCATGTCTTATTCTCTCTCCCCGGCGCTGCGGCGTTTGATTAGCGAGTGCCATATGTCTGGGTGGGTGTACACATCCTGTTTACCCAGTTTCCAGGGTTTATTTTAACCGTGACCTCTGTGCCATTTCCCCCCGTGTCACAAGGTCAAGCTATGAGGTCACCCGCACACTGGTAGGGACAGCTGAACACCTTAGAGTGCAATGTGTGTGTGTGTGTGTCTCGCACTGATGGCTTGTTCAGGGGGTTCACAGAGGAATTGCATGTGTGTGTGGGTGCGTGTGTGTGTGAGTGTGTGTGTGTGCAGGCTGAAAAAGATATCAAAGGTTCTCTTCACAGCCTCACAGCTGCATAAATATCCATCAGGTAACGTGACCAACAGAAAGCCATTCTTCTCTTTCAACTGTGCAGGGAACAAACAAAAATAGACAAAAGACAACAAGGTCCCTGCTGACCGGGCGAGCGGTCCCGAGTCTCGCGGCAGAGGAGACCGCCAGGGCGAGCTCTGATGTTTCTTTGCTCTGACCTGAAGAAAATGTAGCTCGCTTCATTACGCTCATGCACAGATGGGGCTTTCATCAGAGCAAAAAGCTTGCTTGTTGTCTTAATGTGGAATGACAAAAGCGTGGAGTTGGATGTGAAGGAAGAGCCATGTGAATGGAATAAGCAAGGACTGAGCTCTGGGAAAAAGAAAAAAAAGAAAGACAGGAAGTAAGGACGCATTTCAGACTGAACATCAACCCACATTGCTATTGCTTTTTTTCTGCATCGCATTGTTCATTTCCACTCAAACGAGTCGAAAACAAGGTCAAAAAAAGAGGCTTTAAGGTATTTCTGTCAGCACATCATACAACAGAAATCTCAACAGGGATTCTGGTGTAAAAACAAGGATTTTTACAAGCTGTTTAGCCCTTGTTTTCTGTGTTTTTTGAGTCGACAAAAGCAAAAACATGTAAACAACACCTGCGCCTTTTACAGCAGACGCACACGTATGAACTCTCAGTCTGACAGGAGTGATTCTTCGTTGCAGAGTGACATCCTGGCTTATTTTCCGTTGCACTCGTGCCTGTTTGCTTCTATGTGTGTGTGTGTATGTGTCTGTTTTAGAAAAGAGAGGATACAGCTGAGTGTTTCTTATCTTAGATCACACAGCGTTGAGCGAAACCCCGACTCTGTGGAACTCCTCTCCATCCCAGAACCAGAGTTTCAGTTTGCGGTGGCAGCTGAGCCCCCCCGCCCTGTGCCCCCCCCCCCCCACCCTCTCTCTCTCTGTTCCTCTTTGCCTGTGAAGACAGTTGCATCAACAGGCAGAGAGCAAGCTTGCAGAAAGAGGCAGCTACGTGTGGAGGCTGAGACTGACAGTCGGATACTGTCAGAAATAAGCTGCGACTTCTCAGAAGAGGCTATTCGTCGTCGCAGTATGACTGGAAGTCGTGAGAATCTGAAAGCGCCCCACGCCGTGCCGCTTCTTGCTCGGGCTTTACATCCAGTAAGACCTGAAGCTGTAAATGAGGCGAGGCAGAGTGGCCCGCCTGAGTGTATTCATTATGCGTGTGAACATTCTCACTTGTGGTTTGTTTTGTTTGAGTCTGGGCTGACAGACAGATGGAGAGGTAACCTTCTCGTCAAAGGAACCTACAGCCATTTTTTTCATTTAGACAAATCCCCCAAATATCGTCATAGATGGGAATATTACTGTTAGTCTTGCTCGCCATTCTCCTTTTGCTCAAAACTAGTTTTTTTCTACTTTTTTCTTAAGTATTTGAATGAAAAGCTGTTATAGCAAGGTGAACAACCGAATCACACAAAGCTGATTATTTCACTTTTACCTTGCAGGGATGGAGAATAATCTATGTACTTTGCTCCGTCTTTGTCATTTTTCTCCCCTTCTATATCTAATTGCATGGACACCAGCTATTGATGAGCCAATCAATGAGCGCGCTTTCATCGATACTTGCCTTTCACAGGGCTCCTCTTTTCAAATCGCAAGGCAACGGCTGTGTGCTTGGCACAGGCCACGGACAGCGAGGAGGTGTGTGTTTGCTTATGCTCAGAAGGCCACTGAGTAGGAGGCTTTCATTACCAGAATCATCTCTTGCAGAAAGAGGAAGAGAGGCCAGGCATGAGAGAGGCCAACAGACACGGCGGCAACAGTGCAAACAACACACGGCGTCTGGCCGCTTTGAAGGACTTGAATGCATGATTTCTTCTGTTAAATCTAAGAGATAAAAAAGCTCAGGTTATTTATTGCTCTAAATTAAGAGACACAGTCTTGCTTAGATGTTTTTTTTATTGTAGCTTCCGTCAACAAGACAAGAAATAAAATGCATAGAATGGGTGCAACCAAAACTTTCACTTCAGTTCAGTTTTGCATCATTAGGCGACCGTCAATATGAACTCTTCCTCATCTGCTTATTTAGATCCTCACAGCAATTCGTAGTGCAGCAGCAGTTGTCTATCACCATGAGGCATGTTATCATCTCTCCCAGTGTGTGTGAGTGTGTATGTGTGTGTGTCCAATTATTGGGGTTCCTGACTGAGCCACGCTTTGACGCGCACATAGGTATGTCCTTTCATGTTCATTCCACCTTCAGACATTTCCTGATCCTCCAAGTCGAGCTCTGTTCACAGCCTCTCTTGCTTACAAAAGCAGGAGCTTCAAGTGTTGCTTCAAAACCACTTTTTTTTTTTTAACTATGAGTACATGTGTCAGAAAGCTGGCTTCACATGAGGCACCACTCTTTCTCCGTCTCCCAATCTGTCACTCCACTCTCATATTCTGTCTCATCTGGAGCCTGGCTGCACTCACAGATGTGCACAACATCTCTTGGTGAGCCGCAATCCTGCTCACCCTCCTTCCATTAGTGTACAACCCCTCTCCCCGTGGGTGTTTTTTGCAACATTTTACAGGCCGCCTAGCATCGGGCTGCTTTTTCCGGTCGAAACTCTGTGCAGTTAGATAAATGCAAAGTGATACAGAATGAAATAGTCCACAGTCCTTCCTGCTGCTGAATTGCTAACTGAGCCAGGCGACTCCACAGCGGCTAATGCAGTAAAGATTTTGTGGCACATTGAGTCCTTGGGTAGCCCGGTGCTCAAAACAATCCTTCTGAAAATAACTTAACACTGATGTGTATTGAACAGAGTTGTCACATTATCACGCTACTGTCACATCATGTTGGTTGGTGGTGGTGTAGTGGCCATCGATATGGAAATTACAAATCAGTTTAACTGGAAATTTGTATTGGGAAATTGTGCTGTGTGGCATTAATTTAAGAAGCAAATAAGATATGACTTCACCAAGACCAAGACCAAATCAAATTCTTAATACAATTTAACATTTATCTGCAAGTTCGGGAAGTGCACCCCTTTTTATTAATTGTAATGGAAACATCAAGTGGAAACATTGCATTAGTACTTTGCAGGAAGCACATTGAACTACTTTTTCCAGGCAGTACCTGGATTCCGCTCACCGTTCTAGTTCACATTTGAAAGTGAAATAGAAATTTTGTGTTGTAAAGTAGTAAGTAAATGACAAACCTAGATGTTGGCTCTTTTGACTGGAAATGGATCGGTTGAATTGTATAATCTGCAAAATTCTACCACCTTCCTTGAAAATCCACTTGTGCATTACATAAATATTTCAGAATCCTTCAAGAAACAAATCTATTAGGGAATCAACCTTTGGGGACTGTATAAAATTCCTGTAGAAATCGTCATAAAAATCCATCAAAGACAAGAAGATATTCCTGTAAAACCAAAGTGAACGAATTTACTCAAAGATGTGTGTTCTCTAGATGTCGCACCAGTTCCCCATTTGAACTGATTTCTGTGACTTTTCAGATAAAAATGTTAATTAGTCTATCTGCTAAGAGGCTTCGGATCTGACCTTTTGAACTCCTCCGCATGTGTTTCCCGACATCAGAAATCAGAAAATCCACCCACAAGACCTGCCTACCCGTGAGCGTGCAGATGCGGTGCAGCACAATCATCAATTACATTAGTGTTTGACGCAGGGTAAGGCAATATTTTACCAATGCAATTGCAACCAGCTTTTATTTTATATACTGGTCATATTATGTTACTATATGAAATAGATTCTTCCATGAAATATTACACTGAATAGCAGCTTTCACTCAATGTTATTGAATGGGTTCGTAATGAATACTCAGGAAGACAACCTGGTGTTCTCATTTTGTTTTTTTATTTATTTATTACCTAAAAAAAGAAAATGTTCTATCACAAGTCACACTGAAATGTATTGCTTAAGAAAAAAAATATATTCATATATTTTTTCAATTTTTTCTCTTTTTTTTCCCCTTTTTTTTCTTTTTTGGAAACACGTTTGTTTCCATTATATTCCACCAAAAACATTTTTTTTTCAGACACGAGCAACAGCTGCTGTCATGTCCCGACAACCTTCTCCCCCACTTAAAAAAAAATGCACAAAGAAATACATAATTCACAGTTACCATTTTGGTTTCATAAATTAATACAGTCACACATGTGCTACACCGGTCTAGAGCTAGAACATTGTAAATTGTATTCTTGAATCCTGTTATTTTCAATAGTTGGCTACAAGAAAGAACAGGCAACTTAAATGACGTGATCAGAATTCCACCAACATACTGTTTTTTTTCCTCTCTGTAATGCTTTTGTCATCTTTTTTGTTTTGTTTCATCTTTTTGAATTTCACACAGAAGTGAGGCACACACAGAGTATAGTTCATACATATACAAAAAGAATTAAATAAAATTTGGGAGGGGCAGGGGATAAATTGTCCTTTAATAATGTTGTACCCAAGGAAACAGGAAGTGCATGTAGTCTGGAGTCCTCAAAGGACATTTCTCATTCTGAATTGGGGCTGTTTGCCACGGCTGCACTGTGACATAAACTTCCTCACTTGACAAAGATTTGTAGCTTTTTGCAGCTTGTTGGTGGGAGGACTGGGTCAAGAGGGATGTGAGGTTTTGGACGACGGAGACCAACAAGCATGGCGACACGATGAAGAAACGGGACAAAGACCCTATTTGAGGAACACTCGAATAGTAGTTTTATCCGCTCAAAACGAGCTTTGCCCTTTCCGATCTACGACTCTCATGGCTGCGAATACTAGTCGCGCGCATCGATCAATGGGGAAAAACAACTTATCCAGCTTAAATCTGACATTGACACTGCAAGGGCAACATTTTAAGGCACAGAAGCCTTGACATAATAGAGACTCCACCAGCTAAAAGCACTAAACAACAGATGCCCCAGTGTCCTCAGTGACGAAACGAAAAACGGTGCCTTGATGACGAGTCCGACGACGATACACAGTTTAAAAAACAACAAAAAAAAACAAAACAAAAAAACATTCCCGCCCCCATTGTCCCCAAGTGTCTCATTTTTTTAGTGAAAGGTAAGGCCACTTAAAAAAAAGATGAGGTTCACCAAAAAGGTAATCTCTCACTGCAATCTCTGGGAGTGCAATTGTGGTAGGGTGGTCGATCAGACAGACAGACAGACAAAGAGACAAGTCTTCTTTTTTTTTTTTTTTTGACGGATAGTACTGTAAATCCGCTGGTCTGGTGGTTTCCCTGCGAGTATGTCCAAGCGGTCCTCGGTTGGCATTCACATTGGGAAAAGGGTGGGTTGGGGGGTCGGTTGGGCGGGTGGCGTAACAGTTCGTAGGCTGTCTGGGTCCTTGAGAGTCATTGGGGGGGTAAAAGCAGTATTTGGGGAGTGAAGAGAGTCATTGCTCTTTGCTCATCGTCACCGTCAGTATCTTCATTGTCACACAACAGGAATGTTCAGTGCTGAGCAAGACGGAGTCCACACGCTTAACTTCATCTGTTTTGGTTTTGCGTCGTAATACTTTTTTTCCTTTTTTAATCTTTTTTTTAGCAGGACACTGTTTCTCTTGACATTGAAAAATCAAAAAAATACAAAACCTAACAAACAAAAGCAGCATTGTTTTATTTTCTTCACAAATTCATGCACGTTGTTAACCTTCATTCCCACAGCACCAGTTTCTTTTTTTTTTCTTCCATTGATAGAAAAAAACGATCAGTGTTATTCACACTTCTGCATGCAAAGAAAAGTCACTTTTCCACCTTCCAGCCTTCGTAAATGTTTTTCTTTTTTTTTTCAAATTTATAAGTCCCCGTGTGTAGCAGCAAAACTGTGAAAGGCCTAACCTGATATGTCAATGGATGTCCTGGTGGAGGCACTAGATAATGATGCTGGATACCGATCCCACTTCTTCCTTTTTGCCAATAAAAAAATAGAGTCATTACTATGGTGAAGGTATGCATGAAATGGGCCTCGAATTGGTAAGGGGGGAAAAAAAGAATCCCATCATGGTATAAAATGGTAGTCTATTTGGGAGAAGACCACACAAACAAAAAACTAAAAAAAACTAAAAAAAAAAAGTGGGATATTCAAAACCAATTTACACTTAAGTCAAACATACACACACCCTCATAAACCTTTGCCAATTGTCACATTTATGTACACGATCTAATAGAAATTCTTGACGAGTCCATTCAGGTCTGTGAGACGTAAACGGTGGGCTGGATGAAAACTGTCTCTTTGTCATTTCTTGTGGCTTGACGACTAGAATTCATGAACGAGCAAATGAGCGACTGAATGGATGTTTGTTGGTAGTCAATGACTTGACTAAAGCCACAGAGGGCTGCTGTTTTTTGAAAACAGCAGATAGGAAGAGAAATAAAAATAGATTTTTTTTCCATATACATTTTAAAGATTTTAAAATCCTCTAAAGCACTTTCTGTTAATATTAATTCATTTTGTTTATTCATTAATCATCCCTATCGATACCCTATGTCACTGAGGTTGATATCAATATTTCCATATTCATTTTTTTTTTTAATTCTATTTCAGGCCCCACCTCCTTCTTGCACACTTTGACCAGCTGTCATAAATCAAGCAAATGTGCAAATCAACTACTTTGAACTGTTATATGAAAACCTGAATGCTTTGTGAACAATGCTACATTTTTTTGTTTATAAAATATAATAATATGTTTCAAAATGGAAAAAAAAAAGAAAAAGAGTTTAACCACCCCGTAACAGGTAAAAACTGGACTGGTGAGTTTTGAGATCAATAAGAATGCCCATCTGAATAATCCATAGTTTGGCAGTTCTGCCATTCTGGTGATTAGGAAACACTGAGACCTCTGGTGCTCCTGTCCTCTTAATTAGTCCAGTGTGGATCTCTTCATTGTTGTCCAGAGTGCGCTTTAAAAAAAAAACAACAAAACTTAAGAAAAAAAAGAGGAAAATACCACCACCACCCATTGAATTCTGCTATGCTCAAGTACAGGTATGGTCTCTGTAATAATACCATAAAAGTCTTGTACACGGTCAAGTCCGGTTGGTGCCTGTCCAAATCCAAGCATCAAAGAAAGTTCTGTTGCTATTGTTGCTGTTCTTTTTCACAAGGTCAAGTGTGAATGGGATTGAAGTCTGCCGGGAGCCTTTTTTTTTCTCCATGTGACAGATGCTAGCAACAGCCGTCTTCTCACAGTTCTGCGCTCTTCACCTCCCCTAAAATATATCTCGGTAAATCCCGTACAATTCTTTGCACATCTTTCACTCCCTCCTCCGGGTCTCGAGGCTCGGGCGGTTTTCAGGCCATGACGAACTCAGACTTCAAGTCGGCCTTTACGTCGGGCTTCCACACCGAGTCGTCAAAGTCCAGGTCCAGGGAGCCCTCGCTGGACATGCTGCTGTTGCTGTTGCTGCGCCCGGCCTTGCGGTTGGGCAGCCACTGGTAGGGGGCGCGCTGGTCCCGCCTGGCCTTCCTGCGCAGCCGCTTCTGCTGCATCAACAGCTGCAGGCGCTCCACCTTGCAGCGGGTAGCGCGGTTCTCCGTCTGCCGTACGCGGTCACCTGGACAGAAGAGGAGCCGGGTTAGTCTTAGCACGGGCTTATTTACAGTTCAGAAAATTCACACTATTAAAGAATGAATCAATATGTGTGTGTAGGTGTGTTTGTGCATATATGTGTGTGTCCAGCGGGCAGCAGATAAAGCCACAGCCTTGATGATAGTGCTGGGACATGCAAGGATCATTCCCTTGACTATGATGCAGACACGCATGCACACACACACACACACACACACACACACACACACACTCAGACACAGACTTGTGTGGCATGTGCACAATGTTACAAGGGAATTCGGTGCTTAACCTCCCCCACTGAGCTTCATTAGCCCCCTCAGTGCCATTTCATCCCCTTATCGCTGAGTGGGTAGACCTTCTTAGACCCGTGTCTCCTTGAGAACCAATAACAAGGCCAAAAGCAAACAAATGCAGACGCCACGTTTCTAACAGCTGCGTATGATATCCGTGCGAGTAATTGCAGATGACATGCCTCAGTGACTGGATGTGCTACTAAGTGCATTTCTAGCTGTTGATGTGCCTATAGGTGAACCCGGTCTCGGGGGAGAAGCCTCGAATCGCACAGTGAATGCTTTCCTACTGTGGCCAAGTCGAGCCTAATTCCATTTATACGTATATTCGAGGGGCTTGGAAGGAAAGGAAGGCAACCGCAATCTATTAGCCAGCTCCATTAGTATCTGTCTGGGAATTAAATAATTAAATAATGGGCTAGAATGTCAATAAAGCGAAGCACAGTGGCCATCTCTGCCTGGGCTGCACACCAGAACACACATAAACACACACGAACGTCGGGATCCGCATTCGGGTACATCATGTATTCGCACACACACACACACACACACACACACAATGTGTAGAACCACATGCGTATAGAGACACACACGCGCACGTGGCCGCACACTCTGGAGATGCTTGCTCGCTCGCTCGCATGCGAGCATACACACACACACATACACACACACACGTACGCAGAGCAACAGCCGCAGTAGCTTTTAACGTGGATCGATGGCAAATTAAAAAGACCTATTGATTAAACCTTAGCTCTAGTGCAGCCATCCATCTCAGGCCCAGGACAACGCTATTGGCTTTCAATAGAAAATGCAAGCGAATGGAAATTGTAAGCAGCGAGAAAGAGAGAGAGAGAGAGAAAGAGAGGGAGAGCTAGCGAGAGAGAGAGGGAGGAAGGGAGAGAGAGAGACGGGGAGATTGGGTTTTTTCTTCTATTTTTTTTTTTATTATGGCTGTAGCTTCCTACTCTCAGCTCATTGACCCAACAGCCCCCCTCCCTTTTCTTTTCCCCACAGGCCCCTATCTCTTCCACCCATTTCACCCCTCTCTAACACACACACACAAAACCCCCTCCTCCTCATCCTCCTCCGCCTCCCTCCTCTAGCTCTTGCCCTACGTCTCCCCAGAGACAGCTAGGTGGGGCACTGTGAAGAGGCAAGGGGCAGGAGGAGTGGGGGGTTGGGGGGCATCGTGGGTTAAGGAATTCCTCCCCTAGGGGCTATGGTGGGGGGGGGGGGGGGCACAGAGGGAAGGACAGAGGAGGAGGGTGGAGGACGAAGGATCAGCCGTAGGTGGCAGTTTTCCGAATCGATTGCGCCCTTCTCAGCTCCTGCCCCTCCCTCATCGGAATGAATTCCGGACTCTGTGTGGGCTTAATTTACCTCTTTCCCTCATTTGCTTATCGGATCGACCAGCGCAGAGCCTTTTTCTCCCGCTATAAATATTCACCCCCATCTGGCAGTGCATACTGAGGAGCTGCACTGCAGTCGCAATGCCTGGATACCGACTGCTTTTTGAGAACAGCGGGGCCCAGTTACCGCAGGAAAAAGCCCCCCTTTAGGTGACACGCGGCCACGTAGAAAAACAGAGGTGTGTTCCCTCTCCCCGCCAATAGGTCCTGAACACAAACTGACGAGTGCACACATGTCCCTTTAGAAGCCATGCGTGTGGTGTGCAAGTGCAGCATGTCATCTGCGGAGAACAGGGCAAGAGGTTTACTTAGGGAGGAGGGGGGGTCTTTCTACATTAGAGCCATTGTTCTGCTGCCTCAGCTCCATGTGACATCCATATACGCTGCTGCAAGGCTTTGTTCCCCCCTCTGGTCCTCCCTCTTCCCCTTATTCCCCTGCTCTGCTTAGCCAAAAATGAAACCGCCCCTTGGCTGTGTCTTGATATGGTTACACACAATGAGACGGCACAAAGCCAACACATGCCTACGTACAAAATCTGTTTGTCTGGTACAATTTGTCTTTGGTGTGTCTCGGCGTAAATCCTCCATTTGCTCGGGAATGATTCTTCTTCTTCTTTTTTTTTTTAACATAAGAGGTAGATTTAGTAAAAGAGCTTGACAACAAACACACACACTCTGTGTTAAGGGCAGTTCGGTGGTGCAGTAGGAGGTCTTGGCCTTTGGCTTGGCAAGTGCGCTGGGAATGTGCTTGGAGCTACACCAAACTGTGTATGCGCGCCTGTTTGTGTGTTGTGTGTTGTGTGTGTGTGTGTGTGTGTGGCCATTTATCAGCGTCACTACCGGAGCCCTGGGCGGCTGGGCCGGACACAGCTGGCCACAGGGATCTCCAGACTATGTTTATGACAGTAGGGCTATTATTAGGGCTGGCTAAGAAGGACAGACCATACACACCACACACACATATTCAGATACACACATGCTGGCCCAGAGCCTGGCTGCAAAGTCTACGGTTTGACGTGAGCACCATAACCTTGGAGGACCCGAAGAGAGACAGGAGGGTAAAAGATATACGGGGTGAACGATAAACACAGGACCCTGCATGACACAGAAGAGACGGATGAGGAAGCAACAACAGATCTTTTCTTAGAAATGTGTAGCGGAAGATATCAAACACCAACACCAATCAAGGGCGCGGAGAAGAAGGAAAAGCCAGTTTAATTTTCTTCCCCTCACTTTTTTTTTACCACTCCCTGCCTGCCTGCCTGCCTGCCTGCCAATCACACCAAAACTCAATCTCAAGCAGCAGATTTTTTCCATCCTCCAAACCCTCCTTTCTGCAGACTTTGACACAGGCCCCGTAAATATGCCAAGCTCTACGGTGAGAAAAAAAAGAGAGAGAAAGAAGAGAGAGGTGATCTATGAATAATCGATGCGTCAGTCAGTTTTCCTTGCCTTTGAGCCCAGCCCAGCAACACACGGCAAGGACTGAGATAGGGAGTACACGGGAGGGTGGGAGGAGTGGGTGGACAAGGAGGAGGAGAGGCAGAGGATGGAGGTAGAGAAAAAAAGGAGAGGGAGGGAGGGAGAGACACAGAAGGAGACTGAAGGAGCTTCTCCTTTTATTGATTGTATAAAGATTGGTCTTCATTTGCAGTTGTCTTAGGGCTGTTGTTTGTTTGTTTGCCTTGATAAGTCTTGTGATCTGGCAGAGAGAACATTGTGTTTGCTTGGTGTCGAGGAAAGAGGCTGTGTGTGTGCGCGTCGGGGGGGTGGTCATCAAGAAAGAAATAGAAAAGGAGAAGGAATAACAGAGGGGTGTAAAGAGAAGCCGGTGTGTTGCAAAGCCAGCACTAATATGTCCGCTTCTTTTTTTTTCTTAGACACGTGAATGAGTGTATGGAAAGATGGCACAATTTTTTCCGCTGAGCTTCCTTGACCAGAAACATATGATAGGGCGCATACAGACAGACCATTCTAGAGCAAAGTTCAGCTACCCTGGTCATCCCCCCCCGACCCACCCAAATAAAAAGCAAATCAACCAATCAAACCGACACTGAAGCACCCAATCAAATCTCCACCAACATGAGCATTTTGACAGCCAGTGAAAGGGCATTGACAGCCCTGCAGGGACACGAGCTCTTCAATGACTTTTAGACTTAATTTGCATTCTCTCTCTCTCTCTCCCTCTCTCATTCTCTCCACTCGCTCTCCTTGTCGACAATGAAAGGGCACCTGATGTGCTCGGCTGCCTTTTGCTAGATAGCTCTGCGCCGCACCCCGTCGCCGGGGCATTCACCAGGGCCGCGCGTGTCACAGCGAACCCTCGGCGTGTGACAGGAACACTCTCCGGTTAAAAACAGGTCAGGGCTCGGAGACGGGACTCGGCGTCCGATCTCTTATTTTTCCCCTCGCCCTCCTTTCTCCTTCGCTTTGCCCGAGCCTCGGCCTCTAGGAAGCTAACGCGACCTGACAAATTGAAAGGGGGAGGACGAGTGCGGGGAGGGTGGGACGGCCCGGAAGAGGCGAAGGAGAGGGATGGGTGTAGGGGGGGGCCGGGGGGGGCTGGAGAAGCTTTCAGAGCTAACTGCCCCTCTTTCTGTGTGCCTGTGTTGAACTAAAGCAGCTGCAGAGGGAGCAACTAAAAGGCAGCCCTATAATCCCACAGCCCCCCCTCCCCTCATCTGTCCCACAATGGCTCAGCCTGGTGCCCTGTGTGCAGCCCCTGTCCCCGGCCCCCACACAATGGGTTCGGCTGGGCAGGGGGCTGGAGGACCGGAGAGAGGGGGGGTCCCGGGGAGGTCCACTCGACTCAGTAAAGGAATTTAGCGAACAATCAGCCTGCCAGTCCCTCCTAAAGCCCCGCTGTTCAAATCCAGCATGGGCGCGGGTTTGACAAATCCCCACACTCAGCAATACTTTACACCGTGGCTACGAAAAAAACCAAGCCTTTAACCAGCCGTCTGTGGCCCGAGAGTGTGTGTGTGCGCGTTTGTGTGCTTTTTATTTACGCTTGTCTCATCCCCTCGCACATGAACTTGCAGCGGAAAGGGTAAAGGCTCTCAGGAGACAACCAAGCTGTGTGACATTTTCAAGGGGCCGTCTCGAACGCGGAGTACGACTGCTTGCGCACGCGTTCGGTGGCGGACGGGGAAGGAAGCGGGGGTTATTCCCGTGGCTGAATAAAGGCAGGTTTTCTGTGAACCGGAGTTAAGCCCCGGTGTTAAGTCCAGTAAGTCTCCCATCAGGTGTCGGCTGATAAGGCTTGCCCGGCAACGCTTATTCATCGGCTTCCTCGGGACGCCATGCGGAACGGGACGCGAGTCGGCACGCAGGCTCCGTAAACACAGCCCATCGCACTTTGTCTTAGGTAGCTTGGTCAGCCGGGGGAAGGTTACCCGTTCACATCACTTTCTGGAAGTGAGCAGGAAACTGGACTGAGGCGGTAAAGGGCATTAGACAGGCCATTCTTTGACTCATTCGGTTTTTTTTTGTCTGGTTCTTACTGGTAGCCATGGTTAATCAGTGGGCAGTTGGTTGACTGATGGACAGGATATAAACACCCATATGATGAATGGAGGCTTAGTATTGTGGTTTTAACAACCCCCCTCTTCCGCGTCCTCATCCTCCTCCTCTCACTGCCCTCTACTTCACAAAGCAAATTCTTTTCAGAGCTGCATTTCGGAATAAATCTATCTATTTAAAGGCCAAATGAGCACAGACAATGTATTGATGCAGAACACAGACGTGGAAAGAGAAGGGGGAGAGATGGATTTTACAGACAAGGCTGTTTTTGGACAGCTAACGGGGGTTGGGGTGGGGGTCGGGGGGACAGTAGCGTGGGTTGTTGAGTGCAGATGTAGGGAGATGACAAGGGTTGGGGAAGAGGGGAAGGACGGGGGGGAGGAGGGGGGGGTAGTAAGGAGGTGGAGGCAGTGAGGGAAAGGTCTTCCCTGAGTTAGGAAAATAAGCCTGTGTTATTCCAACTGTTCGTTGAACACTTGTCGGGGCACTCAGGGTAAAACAGAAGAATACACGACGTTCCCGGCCAATCTGCCCTGACTGAAACACTCCATTCTACTCGCTACAGAAGGTCATAAAACAAGGGACAAAGCCAGACCGCTGCAATAGAAATGCACGTTCTTGCTTTCTTTAAACAAAGAAAAACATTAAACATTAATCGCTGTATTCTAAGTCCCTCCCCGCCAGACCATTTCACCAAAGAGTAGCTCGATTTCCTCAGCAGGAGATAAGGAGGCAGCAGAAGACAATGCTGTTTCTCCCAGTGCAGCCAGTCTAACCTTACAAAGCTGGCTGAATGTTATCTGTGCTGGACATCTGTCTGACACTCTACATCCTGTGTCTCTGCGAGGAAAAAGGAGGTTTTAAAACACCCAGTCCCTACACAGTATCATTTTGACTTCAGCACCTGCGCCGGCCCAGCCCTTGGGCATGGGTATGGACAAAGTTTGTCCCCCGCCCATACATGCCTCAGCTGCAACACCGCTCTAAGAGGTAGGTTAAACCACCCAGAGCTTAATCTTATCTAAACATAGCCCAGCCCTGGGTTGAAGGAGTAAACCTTCTCCTTGGTGCACATAAACAAAGCCAACTCAACTGCGTGACAAGTGAAGCCTGACTGAACAGGTCGGGAGAAGCTTGTATTGCATTACAAAAGAGACCCCCCCCCTCCCTTCCCCCTTTTGTCTCCTCCTCTTCTCTTCTGCCACAAACCCAAGAGAGATGTACTGTAGGGCTGTTTTTGTTGTTTAATCTGACTTTTCCACTCCTGCTTTGTCAGTGTTTTAAAGATGAACATGAGCGCTTGAGCAAGACAATGATGCAAAATCATCCCAAAAGGGCTGGTTGTGCAATGAGAAGAGAAACAGAGACAAGGATGACAATGAATTCTTTAGTAGGCTGCAATGCAAAGTGAAGCACGGCGAAATGACAGGCGCACACACACACGCACACACACATACACACAGTCATCCAAAGCTGTGGCAACTGCAGGAACATCTGCTTCGAGGGGCTTGGAGGGACGCACATTTGAACGTGTGCGCATATGTGTGTGTGTGGCTGTGTTCATGACATGCTTGTGTGAGCAGAGGGAAAACAGCGTTGAGTCTCTCACCAGGGGGTTTGCACATGCGGATCTGGCTCTGGCACTGCACCAGCGGATGAAGAGTTGGTGGAGGGCTGCTAGGGCTGCCGGCGGGCACAGAGGTAGCTTTGGCAGAGAGTCCTGTCATGCCAACGACTGGGGGCGAAGGGGGTGGCGAGGGAGATGGGGAGCTGGGCGTACCACACTGGGTTTGGTAGCGGAGCTGGGTGAGGGACGGGGGCATGCCCTGGTAGTGGCGTGTCGCACTCAGGAGGTCATTGAGGATCTGGAGGATGGTACCGATGTCTCGTCTGGGACGCCCGTTGCTATCCTGGCAGTTTGGGTGCAAAGTGCCTGAGAGAGAGGGAGAGAGAGAGTGAGTTGGGCGGCGGGGGGGGTTGCAGATGGTGGGAACGATATAATAAAATACATGTTTACGGAGACTTGCACGCAACAGACTGAGGTCAGATGAATGTCTCACTGTTTCATTTTCAGGGTATGTTTTGGAGAAGAATGCAAGTTCTCATAAAAGAGGCTTTCAGCTGGATCTCATAAGAGCGCATGGTTATCGCTTGAAGCAGCAATAAATCATAATGGCAGCTCAGTGTCTTGCTTACCTGAAAAGGTCCCTGAGAAGACTCCGGGAGCGTGGTTGACGAAGCTCTCAATGATGGCGCCAGGCTTACGCGAGCGTGTTGATGGACTGGTGCCACTATTGGGGCTGTTGGTGCTGCAATTAGCCTGGGTGAAAAAAATGGCACAAAGTGAAGTTTATTTACATGGAGAGAAAAAAGCAGTTTGAAGAGAACACATGCACAGTTGCAAAATACGACACAGATCAAAAGTTGGCCACATATTGTGACAGCTCTGAAATAATCTTAGGAATATTATATTAAAACCGTGTCTTGTGTTCTCCTCTGGGAACAGGAACTTCTGTACGTGACCTTTACTTTACGCCAGGGTGACATAACTACTGCTCACACTATGCAAGTACCCTTACATGACACCACAGAATACAGGAAATGTGATCTTTACGTTATGCTATCGCCCTAAACGACAACATCTCTAGTTACTTTAAACTGAGAAGAGACCAAACTTTGCATCCATGCAACTTCACTTCACTGGCTCTGGTGACATGCAACTGACAGGTGAAAGTGAAACTGAAACTTGAGAGTCAGCGACTGCAGGTTCTTACATGTATGTGCATCAAACATGCAAAATAACGATAAAGTCACAGGGTCATTTTTTTCTGTCTTTCTGTTCTTGTTATGAACCAGCATTCCCAGCATCTACTGACACCTGGCTCTAATTTAATGTCCACGGACTTGAGCCTGGGGAGGTTAAGAAAGTATAAACAGCAACTTTTGAAGAAAAGCAAGGTTATTTGTGCATGTGTGCATTTTTCTGCAGCTACATGATTATCTGAATGAATAGCAAACTAAAGAGGTACACATATTAGTTATATCGGCTGTGTAGTTGTAAGGTCATATGTGGTTGTATTTTTGGAGAGTGGGCTACATTCTGCTGATGACTAACTGCGTGGTGTTTTTGGAGAACATGCATCACATGCAAACCCTCCCCAGACTTGAGTAAACCACGGGTTCGCCCTCATGCTGCCGGGATATCCCACTAATCTAATCAATTTAATCAGGGATGATTTACTTTTGTGCGTGGCATTTGGGTCAAACAGTCATGACCCCACCCACCCACTCATAAGAGGGTTTAGTGCACATAATGAAATCAACTGCTAATGTAAAACTGAAGATTTCTTATCACACATATTATGACGTGCGGTCAACATTTTCGATCCATGGTGTATTTTATTTTAGAGATTTTAGCGCTCATGGTGTGCTACTCACTAAGATGATTAATTCATTATAATATCTTTCAGGCTTACCTCAGGGCAGAGGACGGGGGCTACAGGGCTGGCCTGGCTGATGTTGTGGCTGGGTTGGCCTGAAGAGGACTGGTGATAGTGGTGGTTGTGATGAAGTTGTTGCTGGGGAGAACGAAACAGACCTCCAGGAACATGGGATGGGCGAGGGGAGTGGGCAGGAGGGGGAGGCGTAGCGGGGCTACAGTGAGCTGGGGAGGGCGACTGGTGGTACATAGGAGGGAGAGGCTGGTGGTGTGCAGAGGGCAAGGGGAAGGAAGAGGAACTCGGGGAGGAGGGGGATGTAGGGACTGGGTGAGGCTGGGACAAGTGGGGGCTGGGGTGACTGTGCGGATGATGGGGGTGGAGGTGGGAGTGTGGGTGCGGGTGGGGCACGCGGGGCTGCGCCGAGGGCTGTCCCATTGTGGTCTCTGCGTTGCCCCGGGTGATGAGGTGTCTGTGCTGGAGCTGGGGACCACCAGACTGCTGCGCCGCCAACTGGAGCTGGACGAACATCATGTGGTCACCGACGCGCAGCGCCAGGGTGAGCGGGGAGCGGCCGGACAGGAAGTCACTGACCTGCAGGTGGAAAGCAAAAGGATCAAGGTTGAGCTGTGCGTCAAAGTCTTTGGAAGTAATCTATGATACAAAAAAACTCTCTGGCCAAAAAGAGAAAGACCCCTCATTGAATATCGACTTCCCCTTTTGTAAATGAACAGTGGTTGGCAGTTGAAGCACACACAACAGAGCTCTCATAGAGACACAGACACACCACATTAGCCCATCACGCAATCAATCACTATTCTATAACACTGGTCTATTTACATCTGCTGGGGAGTGGTGGACGGGGAGACCTATTGGAAAACACACAAACAGAGCCCACTCTCACTTGATTCCCACTGCCCTTCGCTTCGTTCTTACTCAGCAGTGTCATTCAGCCCGGAGACAAAGGCCACCCTTCTGTCTGGCCCGGGGCCTGAAAAATCAGTCCCACGTCCAGGAAATACACCCCGCCCGCCTCTTGCACACAGAATGGCTGATTGTCTGCGGCGGATCTGGAAGCGCTGCCCATTTTTGGTGCAACTGGCAACAGCAACAGGAGCTAAGTGTGGGAGCCTCCACTGACCCACCCGTGGCCCGGATGGACACACACACACGCAAGTACACACAGGATAGCGGAGTTGTCACAACTTGGCTGGAGGATTCACACTAAACAACGGGAGTTTTGTTGTTGCCCCCCACTCACCCACCCCCTCTTGCATGCCTGCGCCCCTCACCACTAAAGTACATGTGTGAGTGTGGTTTTCCTTTTTTTCTTTTTTGATGAGAGTCATTCGAGAGTCAGAAAACTTCTTTGGCTCATTCGGCAGTAATGACGTTTCAAATTGGGCCTAAACAGCAACAATCACAATCATGACTCTATCAAGAAAAGGTTTCAATAGCCTCTGCTGTGTGTGTCCCTAGACATCGAGGGAGGGGGGAGAAGGACAACAAAAAGGGCACCAAAAAAGCTACATGAGGGAGTGGACAAATGTGATAGAACAAGTAGAGAGAGAATAATAGCAGCAGAAAAAAAACAAGTAATAAAGACATACATACAAAGACAGAAAAAGAAACCGGAGGCCTTAATCCCCCAAAGACCCCGCAGCTTTGGCAGCGCACTTGCGAGATGTTGGCCTGTAGTTAACCCTGTGAATCACCAGGCTCTGCCCTCCATCACTTATCTCTCTTTTCTTCTGCTTATTTATTTCTCTATCGACCATTGCCTCCCTGTTGCCAGGGTGACCTTTGCACATTGGTATTGACATGGTGTGGAAAAGAGGATGGAGGCAGAGCAGAGGCAGGTGAAAGGACGAGGGGGTTGGGGGCAATCTCGGGGCTGCATTTAGAATGTGTAAATAATCAACGGCTAAAGCGGCAAAATAAACACAGATCAGCATAAAAAAAAGGGAGGCTGCAGGATAAACAGAAACTAAGTCGCTAACGTTTTGTTGATACATTCCACACCCATCATGATTGTGGTGAGACAACAAACTCGGCAAGCACAAGGCTGAGTGTGCGATGTAGGTGGGGACAGGGGCAGGGTGCTATGTGAGAGGGGTCCTGGAAACCCCATGTACAAAAGGTCGCCTGTGACCTGATAAGACAAGATGCATGTCTGCCTGAGACCTCGGGGGAGGATAGGCAGAATCTCAAAAGCGGGTGGGGTAAGATGGAAGAGAAAAGAGAAAAGGGCGGGGGGTGACGCTGACTGTGCCTGTGACTGACAGCTGTCAAGAGAATGAATTGGCAGTTTGCCCAACCCTAAACACACAAACGCGCACTAATACAGAGTCAGGGGCCCCCCGGGGGAGATTGTCAAACCAGGCGTTTAGTTAGAGACAGGGTGGGGGATGGGGTGAAACACCTGATGAGTGAGTATCTGTTTGTCCACGGATCTAGCCGGGCATAATATCATGTATCTCCACTTATCTCCACTCCATAGTGTCCAACTCAGGCTGTACTGTACTTCACACCTTGCAAATGTGTCTCGTATGACCACTCGGTGATCAGATTTTGCCTCCCTGCACACTTCTGAGTTTATCTGTGAGGAAATCACAGAATGTGCAATGTTATAAATGGAAATTGCATGTGCTTTTGCGCTCAGCCATACATGGAGATGGGGGTGCAGCACGGTGCACGTTGTTTGGCGAGGGAGAATCAACGGTGGTCAAGCAGTGCATGCAGTTTTAGGGGAGAGGCAGTTGTATTTACAGCACTATGATGGGGGCATTTTAAAGTCTAAACAAGGCGTTTTTCTCTTTCTAAATCTATGTGAGAGTGAGCCCATGTGAGGGAAAGTGAGAGGAAAAAATGGCAGACGGTGAGTGACAGCAGGAGAAACAGAGAGGAGGCTTGAATACTCTTATAATGACTAGTTTGGATTATTCAATACCACCAAGACGAAATTCATGCACTCCTACTGTGCTCCCAACACCACATGTTAAGCATCAAATTATCCTGCGAGAGCGGCAAGTTTTCTCCCTTACGCTTCTTTTTTTTTTTTTACTCTCCATCCTCCAGTCGATTTTTGTCACTATTGGTCTCACAGTCTCACTCGTTGACTCATAAAGTCAATTTAGGAGTTGCTCACACAGGCCCAGCTTAGTCTTGCATAAATGACAGCTATAAATGTGTGCAGAGATCTCCTCCTCTGTAACCATGTATCTGACTCATATGGGGTCTCCAAATGTACACACACACCACCCACCGCAACCTCTTCTTTGGGCAAGAAATTAAAAGGCCAAATCCACATAAACACAGACATCTCATTTGCAAAAGGAAAATGACAGGGCACCTCTCAACTACTATAATCTCATCGGCCACTCTCTACTATTTGCGGTCCACTTTCTTTACCCTCGGATGATAAACATAAAGGAAGCCAAAGTAAACCTTCAGGTGTGGAATTCCACCCCTCCAAACGCAGAGGGCTGCATCATTTTTGACATGCTATTTTCCGCCGACACTCCCGAAGACCCTGAAAAAAAAGGAGGGCGAACAGCTTGTGTAGCCGCGAGCCGGGGGCTGTGGAGTGGAACACCTGAAATGGGGCCCGTTTCCTGAGGGAAGGGAGGAGGCGGAGGATGATACAGCACGGTCTGCCTGCCAGAGGCTAGATTGGCGAGAGTGATCGTGTAACAACAAGCCTCTTCCAGACGGACAGAGACTGCGAGAGAGAAACAAGGGGAGGGAGTGTGTTGAGTGCATTTACGTGTGTGTGTATATGGAGTACAGAGTGGGGGGGGGGCTCTCTAGTGCTGGAGAGCTGGCTAGCGAATGATTCCCAGAGGTCTCAGCTAGCAGCTCAGCTCCAGTCCAAACATGCCTGTCTGCTCTCAGGAGCACGGCCAAGACAGCCAATGTGGCTGGCTACCATTGACGTCAGGACAAACACCAGATAGAGCTTTCTGGAACATCACAGGCAAACAAAAGACTGCTTCTACACATTTCTTTAAGTCTGCACCCACCATCTCCCCTCTCTCTCTCTCTCTCCCCTCTCTTCATTCATTTCTTTTTCCACCTTGCTTTTCACAGCACACTTGATAAATTCCAGGCTTTCACAAAAGCAACTTATGGCTGCCTGTAGTGGTTTGTTATGAGAGACACAAGACAAGGAGAGTGAAGGGCCCCACTTTTGTTGTGTTAAGGCAGGGAGAGAGAAAAACCAGTCCCCTCATTGTTTCTTTTTTGATGCAGCGGCGGTGGTATGCAGAGAGCGAAGAAGGCCCCTGCCTGTTTACCCTAAACAACACACATTTAGCGGCGGTCCTTGGCGGTTTCGCATGAGCCGCGACGCCGCTCTGTGACACACAGGTGTTGATGAAGGGCCAATCCGCCTAATAGCCGTCCTCTTTAACAACCAAGACGATGCCGTTCAGCATTTTGTGTCCAAGGGTTCATGAGGTGGTATTTTGTTTAGTAGGAGGCATTGGTTGCTATGCAGTGATGGGGGAGAATACGATAAGGGGCAGCCAGGGGAGGAGGAGGGGTAGAGAGAAGATGGTGAGGGGGGTGGCGGATGCAGGCGGTGGGGGTAGGGTGTCAGAGTAGTGGTGGTGGTGGTGGGTGATGAAATATTCAGTGAGAATGTGCCTCTGGCTTCTTCCCTCTTTTTTTTTCTTTCGACATCTCTGGCTGACAGTTTTATTTATTGGGGTCCCTGTGGTTCAAGGAACTCATTTGCAGTCGTTCTTCCTTTGCACACTAAGCGAACTAAGGGAGGGAGATAAGGACTGCAGGAGGAAGAGAGTGGCTGAGAAGGAGAGGGGAGGGAAAGATAGAGGGTGCCGGCAACACTGAGCTGACATTCATGAACAACTGAGCAGCTTTGTGCCAGAGAAAAGAGGATAGAGGATTGGAGGGCGGGACAGTGGGGTGGAGAGAGGGAAGCTTTGAGGGGAGCGAGCCGTCTCCTCCAGCTACACTCAGGCTCCGATGCAGCCGTTCACCTGTCGAACTGAGAGGTGAAAGGTGGCATTCAAAAGCCTGCTTATTAACCCGCCTATCGACCTTGATGTTTTGATCGCGCCAGGACACTATTGATAGTCTCTGTGCAGACACATACCAGCTAAAGATGCAATAAGAGGCTCTCAAAAGAGTGAAGGAAGAAAAAAAATAAATCAATGACTTGCATCATGCCCCAAATCCTAAAAGCAGCCGGGGGCTCTTCAAAGGCTCCATTACAAAGACAGGCATCTGTAATACGGCCTGATAGGAAACAGAGGGGGCAAAAAGGAGCAGTGGACGACCAGCTGGCCATTGCTGAATTTGATCAGCTCAGTGGGAAAAAAAATTACATCCAAATATTAAAGTTCAAAGTCAGGTTCTGGTTGAAGCTAGTCCTCACTATACAGGACACACACTCTAGCCAATCAGGTAACTGACAAAAAAAGAACGTATTTGCGGTTAAATAAAAAAAGAGCTTCCCCATTGTTGTGTGGTTACATGTAACTTTGGACTGGCCCTTGGGTCTTTTGACCTCTGTCCGTTTCACCAGAAGCATACGTCTAATTGACTTCATTAGACTTGGTAGTGGTGACCAGACGTGGTATTTGAGTCTCCATCCTCCCACACAGTAGCCCTACTGGTCACGATGCCTGCTACTTGAATCACAAAAGAACTGTGTCGCCAGGGAATGGAAAACAATGACGGTCACGACTCAAATATGGAGAAATAAGACTCCACTGGCCACCAAAACAGGGGAACACACAAAGGCGCCGACATTAAAAATGGATGTTTGGCACATACACACACCCACATACACACACAGGCATATGAATATACACAATGGGACAATGAAATCTTCTGTAAAATCCATCTCTCCCTCGATTGCCCCACAACACACCTTGATTCCCTCCGCCTGTCCCACATCCCCCACCCACTGTGCGCTTTAAGCATCACAAAGGGGATTACACAGGTGCAAAAATACTGCGTGATCAGCTTATTAATGCAATTTTCAAGGCCAGGATTTACATGAGCGGGGACTGAATGGGCCTTTAGATCAGCATTGTCTTTTATTCCATACACAATTTGATTTACACATTCAGAAACAAATTAATTTCTGTAGCTTTCATTTAGGTAACAAAAAGGCAAATTACCATTCTAAAGAGCAAGGACTGCCTCTCTTAAGATGCATGCATACAAACTGCCTTCATTTCAATGGTGGGTGGGAAGGGCAGGGGGAGACACTGCTATAAAAAAAAGAGGAGGATCCTCTCATATTGACCAACACATTGGCTTAGTCATTTTTCAATTCCTTGCACTCCCAAATCCTAAATACAATTATAGTGATTTCCACTGGCGTCAATGCTGCTGATTAAGTACCATCGAGATGAGGTGGGTACAGGGTGCATGACTGGAAAGGGAAACATATTGACCCTACGCGTGGGGCTGTTCTACATGCTCACATGCATGGATGCGGGCTGCATTGTTCCTTAACCATCCTCCAATCTTTTGCA
The DNA here is from genome assembly GCA_903171835.1 of Mullus surmuletus. Lineage (NCBI taxonomy): Eukaryota > Metazoa > Chordata > Actinopteri > Syngnathiformes > Mullidae > Mullus > Mullus surmuletus. The sequence goes on along the minus strand of CAESWR010000228.1, from coordinate 2,570,183 downwards.
GTTGAATGCTAATATTCATTTTTGGCAAAGGCGCAGACAAAAGGTGCTTTCTCCTTTCTTTTGTCTCGCTTTCCTTCCATAAGATGGCTTCATTGGATTACTACATCTGTGAGCTACCCAAGCGTGTGTTCCTCCTTCGCATTACTTACAACCTACAGAACTTGCATGCACACGCACACGCACACGCACACACACACAAACAAGGAAGGCTCTGCAAGCCTTCTGTCTATACTCCTCCATCTGTCTGGCCTGCCGTGAACACCCAAACATGAGAGGGAAAGGAGTTAAAAGGAAGGACAGGAGGTGAGGGTAACCCAGGGGGGGGGGGACTCCCACCAGATCATCAGACTAGTTTGCATGTCTCTGCTTCGAGATCACAATGATAATATCCGGGTGCGACGCTCCTGGACTAGGAGGAGGAAGTGGAAGAGAGAAGTGTGCGATGACATGAGGTGTTTTGCTGGCGGGGAGTGGGGAAAAGTAGAACAGATATGTAACAGGCATATTCCAGCGGGACATGTGGAATGGCAAAACAGCCTCCACCCAAAGCAATCTGCGTTAGTGTTCAAGGCAAAATTTGTCAATCTGCAGCCCGCTGAGCCTCGGCTCCAGCTGGGCCGAGCATTGATTTCAAAACCAGTAAGGACTGCTGTTGCTGCAGTCAATTGGATATAGCTGACGCCTATGGATGTATGGAGGATGAAAGGAGATTGTGTATGTGTGTGGGGGGGGTGGGGGCGCAGATTTGGGCGACCCTCAATCGTTGTATCTTAGAGGGTTTGTCAGCTGGGCAGGTTTGGTACTCATGCTTCAAGACAGGAACAAAGAGGTGGCTACATGGGGGAAGGGCAATGGGGGGATGGTAAGGGTGATGCCTGCCTGCCTGGTTGGCTTTTATTCTAACATCAATGTGCATCAATGAGCAAATAGTCCCTGTGTGCTAAGAGGGACATATAATCCTTCTCTTTCGGTCAAATACCAAGATCAATAAATGGACAGATGATGTCATTGCCTATACATGCCAAGAAACTGTGAATATTGCTTTCATTTTTCCTTTGAACGTTCGTAAGTACATATTCATTTTACTACTTGGATCAGACGTTTTTCTCATTCTCTGAGAAGAAATCCTCTTAAATATATCCTTTCAATTCTAGTGTGTGTGTGTGCCCATGCATGGCTGCGTATGCTGTACACACAACCTCTATTTAGCAGACAGAATGAGTAGTGGAGTAGCGCAGGCAACTGTATTTTGATGGGCTGTCAGGGAGGCAGTGGCTTAATACAGCTTAGATGTCATGCAAAAAAAATAAAAAAAAGTCGAGCGAGATGGCAGGGGAGGAATTAAGGCAGCCGGGATTGTCCTTGCTAAAGAAGCCAGCCATCATGGTCAAACCAAGGCAGCTAGCCGCCGGACTTGCACACCACAGCACATTTAAATTACAGGGACCTGGGAGAGCTGTCAAGAAGAAACAAGGGAGGGAGAAATAGGAAAAGGGTGAGACAGAGCAAAGGGGGAGGGGAAATCCCATCCCGGTAATTGCCAAGGTTCTATTTCCATAAAATAGTTTCTACCAAACTTGCTCCATAAAAGTCTGTTCGGGAAGCTGTCATGTTCTGCTTGGTTGGTTCCCCCCCGGGGGTCTTGATAAAGACGAAGACATAAGGCGATCCACTCAGCCTGGTCTTCCACGAAACACAATCACTTCCTCGCAAAACACCCAATTTGGGACCTCACATGGTGGTCGCAGGGGTTACTTTAGGTCCAGGGGTTCTTCTCAAGCTACCGCAGCGAACAACCACCCCACATTTCCCCGAGGCTATTTTTGGGTGTATGGGCATATCAGTTATCGTGTCAGACACTTTTAAGAGCTAAGTGCATTGATTGATTTTTGATAGCCCCAGAGTTGGGTGGTGGGGGGTGGAGAGGAAATGAGGGGAAAGCTTTTGTGTTCTATTTTCTAATCTTATGGAGATCCGTAATCTCTCCGCAATCTATATCATCCCGTTTTGCTTCATGAATTATAAAGTGGAATCAATTTCTTTGGATAAAAACACACAAAAAGCAGCTTTATATTTTTCTGTAACCTTTTTGCTTTCTATCAGTCTTATTTTGCCCTTTATTCTACTTAGCCTTGCTATAGAATTAAGGTTAATACAGCATGAGGATATGTTAATGTACAACAAGTAATTCCTGTGAGAAAAGCTTGCTCATGACTGATAATGAGTGTTAGGGGCAAGGCAGCGAAAGAGAATCCCGAGGTGAGAAGTATTCCATCTCGGCAGATGAACCATCTGATTCTGAAAATGTGAAATTGACAGTCACTCATGACTGCCCAGCAGAGGTGCAGCATGATCGGCAATGCTCTATACTAGCTCACTACTACTGTGAAATACACACTCTGATCCAGTAACTCACATGCACGTGCGCTTGCACACACCTACACACATTCAGTCATCTGCCGTCAGTGTTACGAGAGGCATGCTGAGTTCACACACTCAACAAGGCCAGGATTTCCATCATAAAATTATCAGCGGGGGAACGAAGTCGTAGCAAACAGTACATTCCACTATCTCTGGACAACCCACAACCTGATAATGATTCCTCTTGCGACAAATGTATCAGGGATGTAACCGCTGCCACCGCCGCTGACACACTCAACTCCCTAAATCAGCGGAGGGTTTCGCCATCTCGTACTGTTTTGACATCAGTCATCAGCACGTCGCCAATGCAGTTACGTACATCTCAGAGTTACACAACCCCTCAAAAGGAAGTTGATCTGAGTCAGTCAGTCAGCTGCAGCGTGTTTCATACGTCACACTGTTGTCTGTGTGCATTCAGCCTTATCGCCTTCTCGCTCACTCTCTCTGCAACCGGCAGTCTTTTGACTTTTTTTTTTCACCTCACTCTCACTATTGATCATTTGGGTGAGTCATACCTCACAGTTTTGAATGCGCGTATATTGGCCGACTCATGGCATTTCACTCAAAGTGCAGGGTGTAGGCCCTACTCGGCCCGTATGTATATAAGCCCTGCTTTCAGGAACCCTATTCTAATACTGGGTGCGAAGGCTGTCATCTGATGATCCTGCACTCTGTTTATGAGTGAGTGAGACTACACTCCATGCGGCCACAGCACACTTCCTGGAAACTTGTCCGTGCATGTGTGTGTGAGAGAGCGCGCATGTGTGAGCGTAGGCATGAAATACAGAGGGAGAGGAGAGAGATTACAGATAAAGGTATAAACAGAAAGGTGGAAGTGCTGGTCCTCTCAGCAGCTCACAAATAAGCCTTTCTTGTCCTGCGTTGGGCCCGGCTTCCTGCAGTGGTGTGCGCACACACACACGCATACAAAAGCACACACTATCACAGATGTTACTAGGATACAGGAGGGTGTTGCTGCTTATTATATCCTAACAGCTCACACTGGATGTCTAGCTTGGCACGGCTTGTTTAAGAGGCTGAGATTAGACAAGCAAAGAGGCTTGTGGGGCTGCTCATCTCATCTGTCTCTTGCATATCTGGGTGTTGTTCTGCGAATGTCGGACAATCCATGCACACACACACAAACACACACATAAGGTCCAAAGTCGACACACAGTCTCTTACCTGAGTTTCTGTTAAGCTCTCCAATGCCTGCATTACTGACTGCTCAGGTCTGGATGCTTGAGACTAC
>CAESWR010000228.1:2543553-2554240 GCA_903171835.1 Mullus surmuletus | reverse complement strand
CCCCCTCCCCCCTCCCCCCATGTCACGTCTTTGCTCTGCAGTTGATGTGCGGTAATCTAATCACTCATACCGAAGGTCGTTACAGATCACATGATCAGGCTGACAGGTTGGGCCGAGAGTTGATCTCATCTGTGACGTCAGAGCAGGCGAGTGCACAGCGGGCCATCTCCCTATCACATTCTTAAAATAGCCCTCCGTCCCCTCCAGCGACGTCATCCACTCCTGTCTCCCTTTGGCTCTGCCTCTCCGCTTCCCATTCTTTCATTCTCGCTGTCTCACAACTCCCCCCTCCTCCTTTCACCCACTTTTTTCCACCCCCTCACTCTAACTTTAGCCCCAGTCTGCTCCATTCCCCTTTTGCTTTGCCATCTCTCTGTTTGTTTTTCTTGGTAAGAGCAACAATTCTTAAGATTTCAATGCTCCATGCGTTTTGCCAGAAAAGTAAAATACGCTTGGGGACAGTTTTAATCAGGAGTTGTCGATTTATGTCTTCCTCTGAAATCTAACGGCGGCATGCAAATCAATACGGCATTACCCAACCCTCCCACTTTCCCAGCACTTGAACAAATTCAGGCATTACTGTTGAAATCACGACAATCATTTCAGGGAAGAGGGGCATTTGGGTATGCGACCAGTGACGCGTGATTAAATATTTACTGTGTATTGGCATGCCTCAAAAGTGAGTCACACAGAGAAGGCTGCACTGACCCCCTGTATCTATAAAACTAATGATCAAAGGCTAGGTTTCACTCTTAGCTCCACCTCCTCCAGCACACACAAACCCTGTTTGTTTTTCTACAGAAGTCATCCCCTTATGTGTACGTCTCGGACAAACTGTAAATGTTGGAGCAAATCAACTACAGATGACATCTAACCTAAAATATCTGAGTATTCAAATCCAAGGCCTCGCAGTACCACTAAAGGCACAGAGAGAAATTAACATTCCTTCTTTTGTTTTATTCATGCTTCCATCTCTTTTTCGACTGCCTGGCATGTCAAGAGCCAGAGGAGTTTAAAAATAGTTGACTCATATGGAACTGACTCCAGTTGTTGTTCATCTGCATTTCGTCTCTGCATCATCCTGCCGTTAACCTTCATCCGCAAGCCCGAGGCAATGGAGTATAGACCAGATGATAACTAGCCTAACCCTCGCTTCATCACGCTTTGGTCTCTATGTTTAGTCATGTCTCTTCTGTCTGGTTGATGTGACTTGATACAGTCAGCCAACTATGAGTCCACAGTTAATTGGTCTGAGCTCTCTATTTATAATGTACCAGCTGACATATCTGGTGTTGACTCGTTAAGAACACTGGTGCATTTTGTCGTTGCGTAGAATGTTTTGTTCAGCCATCTCAATTGTAGGTCGTATGAAATGAGTAAATCGCCAGGTTAGCCACCATTGGCCCACGTCAGAAGGTCATTTTTAAAGCTGGTATCCTTTTTTAGAGGCCACAATTTGATGTCTTGTCTCAAATCAGCCTCCTGGAAAATCAAGACATTGTCACCACAGTTTCAAAAAGGAATTCCAGAGACTATTTTTTTCCACGACAGCATGTGAACATGGAGTCTTCAGTAGTCATGCCAACATCATTACTCATTATTATTAATACTCAGTACCCCTGGGTCAGACATCACCCATCTTTGATAGTAGACAGCAACAAAGTTTTGTGACTGCGATTTTTCATGATTGCTATGCTTACGCAATAACTGTCAGTCCACAGGCAGACTTAAAGTACAAACACTTGCCAAAGAACTCCAAACGGCCTCTCTGGCAGTTTCCATTACATTAGATACCTCTAGGACCACATCATGACACACACCCATACACAGAGGCTTATACGGTGAAAACAATTCCACCCACAGCTCTGACTTGTAATCACCGTAGTACAGTTGGCGGACATTAAATCAATAATCAACTAGATGTTACATGATACATTTCACATCACATTTCCAAAGTTATCCAATCATAGATCCACAGTTATATGTTCAAAAATTGTCAAGAGAGAAGGCTTATATAGGGAGGTGGAAGGTTGAGGTGGAGAATGGGCCCCAAAACACTCGACCACTCACGCTTTCCCACTTCTCAACATTTCATATTTCACTATCTCACATTCACAGAGTTAAGACCATCTGCAGGACTGTTGAAGTTAATGTAACCATGACAACAAGCAACATAACCTTAAGCTCATAGTAACCCAAGCCACAATGATTTACTTAAGATGTAAAGTGTTGTCAGGCCCAAAACCAACCACATCTTCGCATCACATCCTTAAACAATTTTGCAGTTTCTTTTGCTTTGGAAGGCAATACGCATATTCAGAGGAGGTGATGATTTATCAACGAGGATGATGCAATTTGCCCCATCCATACAATAATAATGGTATTTGTAACAACACGGATAACACAGCATTTAATGGACTGATGACACCCCCAGTTGGTTCAGACTATCTCAACAACTACTTGATAGATTTACATGACTCCCGAGCAATGCATTATAATGTCTTTGGCGACCCACTGACTTTTCATGGCACCATGAAGCTCACATTACAGACGCATGTACAGTATTCTAATTGTTAGTATGCAACGGTCGAACACGAAGGGCCGCATATGGTTTTAGTAGTACGTTCTGTAAGCGTGCTTCTATACTGGACTGGAGAGCAAACTGACCTTTTCAGAGTTGTTTGAAAAGCACATTGGCTTTCTATTTGGAGTCATGGAACAATCCCACCTCCCATGCCTCCACGCGTGTAGTCAGCCAGTAGCTGCATTCAGGGGATACCTGACCCGGGCTGAACTCATGCAAAACACATGCAATAAGGGTCATTTGCCAAAGACACTGGTTGCATGTTGCACGGTGCAGTTAGGAGGGTTGCGCATGAAGTGGGTTAGAGTTGAGTTTTGGAATTCGGCTTTATAAATCACCCCGCGTACAATGCCGCCTGCTTTCCAGCCCGTGTCCTTCACTGTGCAGTACAAGATATTGTTGGACTGGAAAATCCACAGTGGAAGATATTGAGGGATCAGAAAGAGGAAGGTGGAGCAGAGAGAGAGCAATTCACTGAGAGGTCAGAGGAAATTTAAAGTTCATCAATTCCTTACTACACAGAGATAGAAAGAAGAAATAAGAAGAATGGGCCATTAAAATGCATTTTTTAAAAGGGAATGAACAGAAAAGACTCTTTTATAATACACTTCCCCACCCATGGGTGCAGCTGAGGGGCCCCAGCACTGGAATCCAAACCCTGCCAGAGCTGGTCTGTGCGTGTTCAGGGAGTTATTTCTGCCTGCTTTGGGTGTCCTCGGTGGAAACTAGCCTGTTGGCATATTTTCCTACAGCGCTTCAGAGGGAGGCTTGTGACTATGAGGCCACGATGAGTTGTCAGTCATTCTGGTCAGAGGAAAGAGTCAGGGGGATTAGTTGAAGTGGTGAAGGTTAAAAAGGGAGCGCCGTTACACTATTGCTCTTTTGTTAAGGGCAAAGTAAAGAATTTGATCACAACATTTCTGATTGGGGTGGTTATCATAGTAAAAGCTAGAATAAAAACCAAAATAGTAAGATACATGTCACATCTTTACAAAATTAGCATGACATTACAGTTATGCTCAGGTCACATTGTAAGTGTCTTGAATCAGTTAGAAGGTTTCAAAACAGCACAGGTGGCAGAACAGATACAATGACATGAATGTTTCAACACAGCACAAGAGGAAGGAAAGCCAGTCTGGAAGTCCCTCTCTGGTGTCTGATATTGACTCTGTGTCTCAATTCCTCTTTTGGCATGTCATGCTTGAGCATGTATGTACACACATACATGCCTATAACTGGGCCTTCACCTGTGCTCACCATGCAATTAAAAGGGCAACAAATAACCAACTCCACTCTTGGTGATGAATGTGTGTGTCCTCTCGTGCCTGAATGCGCCCTCACGTGCCCAGGCAGGTCCTGTCGATGTTTTGGGAACAGGGGGCAGCTCAAAACAACAGGAAAACTTGTGTGAGTTCCAGGAGGAAGAAAAATCCTGACAGATCTGACTGACAGATCACATGGTCTGAATAGAGCAAGAGAGAGGAAAGACTGTGTGAGATGTAGTGGACAGGAAATTGCGACCATCAAAAAGATGACTTAAGTGCAAAAGGACAGTGGAGCAACCAGACGTCATCTGCGCTGAGGGATCAGTGTTTGGTCCCTTGTTTGGCGAGAGTCAAGCGTCCGTGCCAGGATTAGCAGCATTCAGCTGGTACTACTGTTAGCTTTGGTCCACAGCTGTCACCTCAGATGGCCCCCATGGGGCTGCCGGGGGGTATCATGATGCTAGTATGAACTGTTACACAGGTGGTGAGTGTACCACTTGTCTATCATACTCATCAATGACTGTCAGCCACTGCTGGATCACATTGAGCAAGAGCTTCTAAACAGGGGGCTCAGCATCATGTCCCGGTGATTTAGACGGTGGCCTGATGAGAAATGCTTGAGAAATGTAAAGCAAACTCGAAGTGAGCCTCTTTGGAACTAAACATAGACCTGTGAGCACTGTTAGCGGGGGCATGAAAGGGCAACATGCTCTCCTCATGCTTCCACGAAGGGGCCAGTATCTAAGTGTGTGACTTGACCTGAGCTTACCTTGCACCACGACACTCCTTTTTGAAATCTCCCCTTTCTCCTGGCTCCAAAAAGCATGTGTGGGTGCACGCACACTCACTCATTTTGTATGCACAGGTCGGGTCCCACCCTACTGATGCACTCGTCTGAACCCTCTAGCATGTGACAACTCCAGCTGGAATGCCAAACAACCGCAATCTCCTTTGTCAGCAGCTCTGGGCAAAGACAGATATTTTACACATCTGTCCCGCAAACGCGTCATACTCTCATTTTTTACAATTTTACATTCTGCATGCACCGCCTTTTGTTGGTGACGAATAAACCCTTTAGTCATTTATGCATATTTCTGGATACCAGTATGAAACCTCTCAATCTGATAATTTGAGCCTTAAATCCACAAACCAGGCCATGGATGGGTGTTTCTAGTTATGTGTAAAGATCATCAAAAGAGAGACCGGGGATATGGAACAATTCCAAATACGATTTAATCAAATGTGTATCATGTCTCTTTTTGCCATTTGCCCCACCTGGGCTTCCTCTAGGGTGTGGAAGAGCAGCTTTGAACACAACAAGAGGCCTTTGTGTCTCTTAATGTTGTGCAGTTATGCCCCAGGTTCACAATGATTCACTGCTGGATACATTTGCTTTGAGTTATTTCATCTCATTTGATGCTGCGACGACAACATCCGTACAACTTGAAGGTGAGGGGAATGCAGGGCGCTTTTCCTAATGCGGGAAGACTCGGAACAGACTGTTTATTTCCGTCTGAATATGCATGGACACACACACATGAGGGTGGAAAAAGCACTCTTCCCCTCTCCCACAAAAACACTCAGTGCAATGATTACCTGCCTTGCCACTCAGGGGCCATTTGCTGTTTCCACAAAGCTGATTATCTCACCTCTACAGCAGGCTGCGTTTGCGGCTTTGCGATTTTCTCCCAAATGCCCACACTGCTATTTGTAGAAATGTTACCTAGCTGGCACAAGCTGAAATCTGTTTGTGTTTGTGTGGATGTTTGCGTCTGGGGTGTGCGATTGCGGCCGTGCCTGCCTGTGTGTGCGTGTGTGTGTTTGGTGGGTGGGTGGTTGGGTGTTTGTGTGGAATGGAAGGCTGTAAGAATGGAGGGATGGATGACACAAACAGGGCCGAGTGGTGGGAGGCTGGTGTCAGGGCCCCACTCCCACTACCAAGCTGCATGCAGTATCTGACAGCTGACTGAGAGTCTGCAAGCCCCCTCTTTACACAGTCCCACCAAAAGGTCAGAACTTCAATCAGCCGTGCTCTCTGGATGCCTCTCCTCTCCTCTCTTACCGCCGCCGAGCCTCAATCCGCTCCCTTGATGCACACTTGAGCACGCTTTACCATATCTCACCGGCGGAAATGTTACTTTCACACACACACACACACACAAGTCACTGTGTCTGTGTGTGTGCAGCACCATGTGACGCCGACTGTATATTAAAGTTTTCAAGGCGGATGATTATGCGTTCGGGGCAATATGTGTAATTTTAGCGCACTTTAGCGTGTGGAAAATTGCCATCCCCAAAAGTTAAAGCTGGCTCATCGCTCAGAGCGTTTAAATTTTCCAGACCTTTAATTTCCTCTCAGTTTCGCTCTCAGGTCTCTAATTTTCCTTCACACATCAGGTATTCTCAATATCCTGTAGCCCACCACCTGCCACTGGAAAACGTTTTTAGTTTTTTTTCTCGGCATACCAACAGAAATCGCAAATGAAATATGATTTTACTGGATGAGCTCGGCTCAGAGAGGGGAAAACATGAGATGTGTTTACGCCTTAATGTGGCAAGCTTTATATCGGTTTCTTTTTGTTCCATTACTGTCTGTAAATGAGTGACATCTTTAAGTTCAAAGCACTGATCGCTCTTGGTCACACTCACTGATTACACACTTTTATTGCCTCACGCACGCCTCACATATTAACATAATGCATGAAGTGTGTCCCGGGATTTCTGTTAAACTAAAGAGACAATATAAAAGAGATGAGGAGGATATCTGCTGGAGCATCTGCTAAGAGATTCTCATATGAATTTCAAGTCGGACGAGATTAAAATCACTTCATACCCCGGTCCTACGACTGATGAGTCAGGCCGAATCAAGACGCTCACAGAAGGAAACATCACACTGTCTCTCAGTCGTGTGTGTCATGTCGGAGCCTGTGGCATCCTATAAAGAATGTCTTGTGTTTCTGTTCCTTCCTTTGGTTTTATGATTCATTTCTATCACACTAAAATCAAGAAGCTACATGACTCAGCTCATTTTTTAACCCATTTGACATTTTTATTTACACTGATGCAGAACTGCTTTTGCACAGAAAATATAAATTCAGTTGAAAATTCAATTAAATTTTTCTTTTTGGGCATTTAAACAATTGTACCAACTAATTGAGTCATTCTAAAAAACAATTGCTTATTAATATAAGTAGTTTATCCAATTTAATTGTTGAATTCATTCTCGAGTTCTTTATGAAAATGTATGCACAACATGACTAAATTCAATTCATAGGACGTTCTTCCACTGATATTGTGAGTATTAGTTAAACATAATTGTACATTGACCTTGAACTTTGGACTTTTGTCAATCAATTGTTGGAACCTTGTCAACAGCAAAAGAAACCAATGAAATCTGCTCACTTTTTAACAGCCTTGTGGATAATGTAATAATTGGCAGAAGCTGATAGCAAATGAAAAGAAGAAGGACAAAAATTTAACTAAGCTCACATTGTGAAGAACAAGGAGGCAAATAGCAGATAAATAAATAATCAGAATCCTGTATATCCAATATATTAACAGATCCAATATATTATCAGAATCCTATAGTGGCGCATTGTGAACCTCAGCCTGTGCACCAGACAACACCTCCTTTCTCCTTACACATACAGAACTGAGGAATCTAAAATCTAACAACAAAACATGGAGCTCAACTCTTATTTCACAACGCATAGCATCATGACTGAGTCACAAAGGACGGCGGTCTCTATTCGCGACCATCAACTCTGTATCTAAAAACACTCCGACAGGCTCTCGCAAATTTGGGAGCCACTCCGGCGTTAGAGAACCACTTGATGATGACACTGTGGATTATCATCGCCCCTATCGTGTTATTATCTCTTGGACGCAGACAGCGCAATCTTTTAATTACAGTGCACGGGGCCATCCTTTGGCGATGGATGCCGCGTTATCACAGGCCTCATCAGCCCCGAAACCCAGTCATCGCAGAGTGGCCCTCGCGTAAGTGCTCTCACCGCACACTTAGCGTCCTTTATCAATGTACAGCACTTCACCGCTCTTAGTTCGACGTACAGCACTTCAACATTCAGGTCAGATGGTACGTTGATGAGACATATACATTCGTTAGTTTTTGCAGCTGAGGTAATCCGGAGGTTTAATCATTTTGAAAAAATTGGTCCACAGACATGAACAACCCCACGGTCATTTAAATCGTCTCCATTCCTCAAAGCGATGGAGCGCTCTCCTCATCCTTCGCTCATGCTGCACACAGAATAGAGCGTGCACATGGAAAGCACATGGTTATTTTCTGCTTTGCTTTCTGATGAGAGTGCCGCTGTAGAGATGAGGGGGTTACCAAATAAAAAAGAGAGAAAAGGGAATAAAGCACAGTTTCAACATCCCCTGTAATAAATCTGGATTAAAGAAGTGGTGGTTTTGACACCGACTATTTCATCTCGCCTGTCTGAAGTGTTACTCGCATGCGTCCAGGCCCTCGGGCAGACTGATGAGTGTGAATATGCGTTGATGATACGCTCTTGGAGTTTAAATGAGGTTCTGATGAAAGAGAGAGTGGAAGGGAGAGCAGAGATCAAGCGAGGTGTCGAGTATTTTTTTCTAATTAATGACCCATTCATAGCCAGTAAGCTTTGACGTACTTGGTCGTTATGAAGTAGTGTAATTGCTAATTATTGAAGTATATTTTTATCCTGAAAAAGAAACTCTGAAACTTCCCGTTTAAAATACAACCACGTGAATCACAAGTTTCCCCGCTAACCATCCTGGATGTACTTTTCTGTGTAAATACCAGTACTTCCAGATGGCACTCGAAATTGTTTAAGGGCCTCAGGAGTTTTGACATTCAAAATAAACGGTCTGCGGTTTTGGGTCTAAAAGCCTAAACTCTGCACGTGAATGAGGTCAGCGCCTCCTGGAGTGGGCTGAAATCTCTGGTTATGAAACCAGAAAAAGGCCCGGCTTTCCACAGGAGGGGCAGTGAAGGACTTTTCCCGGCTTCATCACAAAAACTTGAGGTCATCACTCGTAACAAACAAACATGACCAACATGTTTGGGGGGGGGATAAGTTGCTGCTGGTTCCATATAAACCCAGAAGTGTGCCAGTGATAGTGAAAGTGAATCTACTCGCTGAGAGAAACGGATGCATTTTTTTTAAGAGAATCTGTCTTTTCATCAAGTCATTTTAACTTAAATCACATCGAGCTGCAAATTTGACAAAGATGATAGTTATTTAAATGAAGCGAAGATTTCTCAGGATGTTAAACAAAAACTCATATGTCCCAACAGACTGGGCTACAGTCTGACGCTGTTATCTGCTGCCCCCAAGTGGAGGCAAACAATTCATTTTTGTATTAGTGTTCTGGTTACTCTTTTACGCATCTAGTTCAACAAAATTAATTTGTAGTAATTTTGTACAACACACTACACTTTGTAGGAGGTCAATACAATGCAAGTGCCATTATTATAGATTTTCATATACTGACAATGACCAACAGAAGTTGGGGAAAAAAAACAAAAAAACACACACAAACATTATCACCAGGTAATTCCAAATAAATTTATTTTGTTATTTTATCCACTGTACAAAGCAAGAATGGAATCCTCTGGACACTGACGTGACTGAGCTGGAAACGCAGAGATGGTGTTCCACCAACAACAACAGGTAAGATTACCTGGAAGTGGGAAAAACAGAGTGACTCAGCTTGCCGCTAAAACCACCATCCCCCAACCGTCCTCCCAAACATGTATGACAACTGACCGCTGAATCCGTCGACATTTCCTCTTTCAAATTGTATCATTGCTACGGTAAATAATCTGTTTTGCTGAGACTGTATGACTCTACAAAAACCAGAGCGTAATGTGTGTAGGTAGTCGCTCGTACCAAAGATCTACTCGAGGGCCTTGATGATGGCCTCGGTGGCATCTATGTTGATCTGAACTTCTGCTCTTGCCGCCTCGTCGGATGCCCCGCCCAGTTCAGACTGGGCCTTTTCCAGATTGGCCTTGGCAGCCTGCGGGTGGACAGAAAATGAAACAGTTAAAAGAAAAAAAAAAACATTAACAGGGATTCTTTTTACTAAAATAAAATAGCTTTTAAAGCATTATCACGTTTATATGACCGGATCAGTGGACTTATCAACTCCTCCAGGCATGAACGAGTTGAAATGCAACATAAAAACACATCTGAATCGTCTGAAAAGGGGCCACAGAGCAAACGTGTTCAGATAGATCAATAGGGTCCCTCCTGCCCAAATGGTTGCCAAATTAAAACCGGCAGAGCCCAAAGTGGGCCGCAAAACTAATCACCTTGAAAACCTTTGCAGGCTAACAGGGACGCAAAAGTCAAAATAGCAAGGTTGAGCCGGAATGAGCAGGAAAAAAAGGGGGAGGAAAGACGAGCAGAGAAAACTCCCCATCGCCTCTTTTCTCTGAAAGCTCCATTTGTCACAGTAGCGATTAGAAACGAGAAATGCCAAACATAGCTGGAAGTTAAAGGTCTCCCAGTAGGGATTTGACACATCTGCTATAACTCAACAGTGACTGACCTTTCCCTCCTTATTAACAGCATGGGCCCGTGTGCATTGTTACAGCGAAGTGGGAGACGACAAGGGAAAAAAAAAAAAACTCGTTTACTGCCATGAAGTCAACTTGACAGTGACACTGGTGCTGCCCAAGGTCAAAGACACACAAGGCGCATAATAACGCAGCCGAGCATTAACAAGACTGACATTTAAACAAGGGCCCTGCGTTCAAATCCGGCCGTGGCACTGATTGGGCGGATAATCGGCTTGGAGGTGCTCATCAGCGCGCCAGATCAAAAAA
>CAESWR010000228.1:2493082-2516346 GCA_903171835.1 Mullus surmuletus | reverse complement strand
GGGGGGGGGGGGGGTTGGGGGAGTCAAGGATTTGAGCAGGGAGCAACGAAAATGAGCAGAGCAGTCGGACTGAGACAAGGCCGGGGAGACGCATTTACTGTGACAGCTGAGCGGAGGATGATATAGTGAGCCGAATAAGAGTTCAGAGACGCACACTTACAGGGATGTGATTTTCAGTATTTATTCAAAGAAAACAGGTTTGCCTCAAATAGCAGGTCTCGATGCGATCACTCCACAAACATAAGGTCGTGTTACCTAACAGCCCCCTACAGCGTCATGGCAACATGCAATACAGCTTGTTTCCTCACTGTCGTCTTTGTTATTCTGCAAGACTGCAATGCCAAGATTTGAATTAATCTGCAAGGTTATTCTGCATTAAAGTGAACATAATAGAACTCTTTGACAGCTTGTTAGCCGACGAGGATCAAGCTTGTGTGTCTGCAACAGGAATCTGACGCACAGCAGAAACATGCACAAGTGTGTTTGGTAGAAGCCCACAAAACAAAACAAAAAAAAAAACAAGGGTCGTGACTCGTGTCATCTCATTATGGATCGCGTCCTTTCACATTTCAATCAGTCGGCTCTCGACACGCACAATGCAATGGAGCCTCCTCGCTCTTAATGAGGGTCTGGTGGAAGCAGTTGGAGCCCGTTCAGATTCACCATCCCTAATTGTGTGCATTTGAATTGTGCCATTAATGAATATGAAAATGCGATTAAAACCGATGAAAGCGGCGCACATGAACCCTCATTGTAATAATGGTTTAAAATCTTTATTTTTATGTATTTTTTGCAATGCAGTTAGTTTACCGTGATTCAGTCCACTAGAGAGCATCATATTTTTAATTACTAATAGGGTAACTACTATATTCTATTTTGAAACTGCACACACTGCAGATTACCATGCACTATTAGTTATTTTCCTATTTTTCTGTTGTTAGTTGAAAACACCTCTTAAAATTCGCCATCTACTTGATTGCAATACTTTCTGCCAATTATAACTTCTCTCTACAATGTTTTGTTTTTTTATCCTCCTCCTTGCAACAGCTGGTCCTACTAACTGTTTATTTTTCATTTCTTTTAATATTACACTGAAATGCAGTTTACTGTGTCATTTCTTGTGTTTGCATATATTACGTATTTTATGTGATTCTTTTAACGCTTCATATATATCTCATCACGTTGCTGCTATCGTGTTTTCCCTTTTAAAAGTTCTTCACTTCATTTATTTGCGGGTGCCAAACTTTTACCTCGAGGCTATTGCAATGTGTTTTAATATCGCTATTTTGTTTTTGTTGTTGCTGTGTAATTACCAGTTCGGCACTTTGTAATTACATTAAGGAAGCGCCTTTGTAAATGAAGATTATAATAATTTCAGTCAACATCCGAAGCCAAGGATCTATGTGAGCTTTAAAAGGCAAATCACTGCAGATACCCGCAGGGATGACTAAAAACACCTATCTAAAAAAATAAAAAATAAAAATGCACATTTAAAGTGTAATTTCGTATTTGAAAGACATGCTCAAATTGGACCATTTACAGTAGTCCTCACAATAAGAGGAACATTTTTCCCTTCAGGGTACCTGCGATGAATCACAAAAATTTCACTTGCTAAACCATTTGGACTCACTGCAGGAATCAAATGACCTTCAGCAAAAAAATAACAACCTTAAAAAGCACCAGGATTAGCAGAAAAGCAACAGGAAGAGTTCGGAATAGATTTCCTAACACTTGCATTCACTATCACTACAACACAGTGTTTCCTCAGTAGGTGGCATGCTGCTCTTAGGACCACTTATTGTCCAAAAGGCTCCCCCCCCAAAAAAAAATAAAAAAAATAAAAAGAGGCCAGAAATGAACAGAAGGGCCTACTATGTGTAACGCAGCATCCTGTCTGTGGATGCAGTGAGTAATGTTTGGAGATGAAGGGATGAGGACCTTTTGTTTTGTAACAGCTCGCAGAACATGAGTGATGCCAGCTGAGCCACGGGGGCATGAGGCAGGAAGCTGTGAGTGACTGCGTGTGCGTGTAGAGCTTTTTTTATAACCTTTTTTTTTTTTTCTAATTGTGTGAACTAGAATGTGTGTATGCGTGGAAGGTGTGTGTGTAGTGAAGTGTGTGCTGCGTGGGAGGTGCGTGTGTGCGCGTTCTGTAGGTAGAGCATTGCCCGCTGGGAAAGACTGCTCTCCGCGTACTGTTGTCACATGTACAGTTCATGTTTTCTTGCCTCGTTAGTGTCCGGCTCTCGTAATAGTCCACGCGCGTCGTTAACCAGAGAGCAGCTTTTCTTCCTTTTCCTGTAACTAAGAGCTCATCTGCCCACGCCTGCTTCTCCACCTTCTTACTTTGCCACCTCCACAGCTGCAGTTACATAAAAAAAAAAAAAACACACACACACACATTCACACAAAAAAGCATCAAAAGAGACAATTATCTGCCTCTTTCGACAAGTTCGACCCACAATACACAGGTGTTATTGAGGTGATTCACACCGTTCCGTAAACCCTTGAGTCATAAATGATGATTTCAGACGGTCTTTAATCCTCGTTTGTCTTCTTCAAAGTCGCACGATGCAAACAATTACAAACGCAAAAAGCATTTTCAAACGGCACCAGTTAAAATCACATAACGGTCGTTATGTCTCAGAACATGGATGAAAACACACGAATAATTTTTTGCGTTTTTAAATAGATATTGCATCATCTTTACCGGTTGGTTTGTCTATAAGCATGATTATGCAAAAACCACGAGGCCGATTTCGGTGAAGCTTGTGTTTATTTTCACTCGAGCTTAGGTAACGATCAGGAACCTTCAGCATCAACCTGCCCCTATAATACACAAAATAGACGAACAATAGCAGTTCCAGTGCAAAGCACATACAACACAGATGGGATCAGATGCCATCTAAATCCCGGTTGAAAATGATATCTATTCTGATATTATCAACACACCAGCAAGGCAACCGTGGCCTCGGTGAACATGTTCCACTTTAGGCAATGAGTTGCTTTTTGCTGCTGGTAATTAATACTGCATGGACTTCAGCATGGTGCCTGTACTCATTGTAAGTCACCCCTAATGTTCATATTTACACTGAGCGGGGTAATTAATTCTGAAGACCCATCTGCCCTTTTGCTTGTTTAAATATTTATAGAGCAGTCAGTCTTTTTTTTTTTCCCCCTGCTATTTATTTTTGTCCTCCGTTGCCTGCTTTGCCCCGCACTGTATCAGAACAGCCATGGCAGTGACATTGATTTAAATGTTAAGAATAATTAATTATTGTTGATGACCAACGAGAAGAAGGAAAAGGAAGCTCATTAATCAGCTTGACGAACGGTCGTCAGGGATAAAAGAAACAGAGAAAAACAGCAAGAGTTCTAATCTAAAACCACACTGGCAGCAGCAGTGTTCACTATTACCCGTGAACACTCGTATCCACCGTAACAGTTTGCATAGATTTAATGTGTCTGTTTTCATCTGTGAGTCAGTCACGTGGTCTCAGTTGTTGTCATATGGTGCTTGGTTTTGAAATGCAGACTCCAAACTTTACAACCCCCCATTTGGTTTTATTTATCTGTTTCTGACAGCTTTCATGTAACAGAAGCAACAAATACACTTCAGTCCTTTGTCACCATGGTAACTGCTGCCAGGATGAGCATCGCCTCATGTGCAGTCAAGAGTCTTTAAAGGGCTAGCTCACTGAGAAACGGTCTTGGATGTTGGGGATTGAAGGTATAAAGATGACGAGTCTGACAAACTTTTGAGGATATCAGGTTTTCTATTTTTTTTTTACCTTTTCAACGCTTTTTAAGTTGTGTTTTTTTGTTTGTTTTGTAAAAGGTTTGGTTAGGACAGGCCCTTGCCAGTTAGTTTATTTGAATAAAGCAGACATTATTTGATCATGAAAGGCTCAAAACATACATGCTTGATTTAAAAATACAGCATTACACATGAAAAGGTATCAAAGGCTTCTTGCAAATGAAAAGAAAACACAGTAGATGTATCACTCAGACAAACAGGATGATGAACACTTACTTATGTGATGTTAAACATCCTGAAAGAAAAACAGATGGACAGCAAATGTGTTTTAAAATACAGAAACTGTGAAAGCTGCTGATTTTAAACGCTGTGTTTTGTAAGAACATTTTTTTTTAAAGATTATTTTTCTAGCTGGAAATAAAGCCTTCACAAGAGAGAACTGACACACTGGTTGGTTTCACACCGGTGACTCACATCTTTATCACATCTGCAGTGAACATCGTTGAATCGCATTTACATGCTCAATCACAAAACATCCAGGATACCTGGCTGAACACCGGCATACGTGACTGCAAACTCACTGTGTGGGCGAGCTGGATTTACACCTGATTTCTGCTGGATGGATTTAAATCTGTTAAATTAAGCAGACGGATGGGATCTGTTGATGCACTGAAGAACACAAAACAGTGACAGGTTACAAAAGAAAAAAAGATACATATATATAAGAAATATTTCGAAGAGCTGTATACTGGTACTGCCTGTTGGCGTCTTAGTGATGGCAGCCTCTGGGTTTATTAAATTGAGAATAGAATAAAAAGTGTCAGTTTCATGAATGTGGCCTTTTAGGAAAAACTACTCTCTGATCTAAGTTGGTGTACATCTCAGCTTAACTTTCACAGCAGTGCAACTTATAAAGTTGTCATGATTTAGTAACTTGTACTTGTACTCAAATGTATACACGGGTTGATTTCATTTGTTTTGGATGGATTTGGATTTGGATTATCAGGAATGTAACAGTTGACAGAAAGCCTGGCTCCTCACTGCAACATGGATGAAGAGTTGAGCTGCCCCGACTTGCGTGTTGGGTCTTATTGTTCCAAAACAGGTGTGCATGAAAACCCTTTCAAAGATTCTCTCTTTTGTTCACCTGTCTAGATATCATCATGGCCAAAACAACATTTTTTCCATCTACATGACACAATTCTGCAGTGTCTGCAACTGCTGCAGCATAAACCCAGAGAGCAGCAGCAGCAGCAGCGGCAGTAACGGCTGCCAGCCGACACTCAGTGAGTCATATCAAGTTGAATACCAATTAGCAATACAGTGTGGCAGTTGTAAACGAGGTCTGACAAACAGCGTTCTTATAAGTGAGTTCTTGAGTACCATAAGGCAACTTGAAGTGTGAAGACAGCAGATGGTTCCTGGCACATCAATTGTAACCAGCACACAGACAGTCTGTAGATCAAGATGCTTGTGTTTGCAGTGATTGGGACATCGCTGTGTGTGCTGTTCATGCTGGCAGTATATTATATACTCATTCAGTATATTGAGTAACAGGGTGTATGATAAAATAATCGCATCAAAGTTGAATGCAATTAATGTTGTCAGCTATTATTCCTTACATTCACAAAGATAAATGCGCAAAAAACCAAAGCTCAATTTAGAGGTTTTTTTCCCCCCCCTTTTATCTGAGACCACGATTTATCAGGCAACATCAGTCAATACAGGTGCCTGACACGGATTTTGAGCTCTTTCATCGGCCCAGCGTGTTTGTCATCACTATACAAGCACTGCAAACAACCCTGCAGCTTTTGAAATTGACCAACAAACAGTACCGTGACACTCTTGTCTCACCTGTGCTTGTACTGCTAACGACAGCTGAACAATTAAGACGAGTGGTTTTACTTTCACCAACAATGAACATGACTCATTTGTAATAACTACTCCTGAAATCTTTCCTGCCAGCCGCTCCTGAGACCGTTAAATCCCCACGGCCATATCTGATGAAATTACATGTTCACATATTGCAATGAGAGTAGCAAAATTCCCGGCTCAGGCAATCGGGGTTTAGCTCTTTGGCGATAAAAAAGCAGATTGGAAAATGTAATCCCTCTCAAGAAAATGGGGAATTGAGAAAATATGATGTCCAATACATTGAACATTGAAATATACTCTGCTTTTTTTTTTTTGTATCATACAGAAATGTCTCTACTGACATCAAGTCTGTTTCTCAAGTTGTACTTAACTAGTTGTATGAGTCTTCAAGTATGTAAGACGCATCTCCAAAGGATCTGAACACCAGGGGGATATTCCCGAGAAGAGCCGAGAGATCAGCAGCAGCATGCGAGCGGAGCCAAATGACAGTCAATCTGACAGCAGGGGAGACCCTTAGTCACGACCAGCCTTGGCGTGCTGCTGTGATTACAAAGTGAGAGGGCTCAAGAGAGCGGAAAAGGTGAGATGGCAGCAGAGCGAAGGATAGGGAGAGGGGTGGAGGTGTGTGTGTGTGTGTGGTGGGGGGGTGTGTGGGGGGGTCCGGGGAAAGAGGGAGGAAGAAAGGTGAAAATGGAGTGCTGCCGTATGAGCAGCGCGTGTGCTGACATTAACCTTCCCCATTAATGAACCGCTGGAAGGGTTCACATGGGCGACACAAAACACAGGAAGGAAGCGGGGAAGGGGAGGGCCGAGTGGGAGAAAGGGAAAGTTGAGCACACGGGGACAGAGAAGGTGATTCTATCCGGTCTCGTCACTTTTCCAACCCTCATTGCCGGTTCAATCAGTAACACACATTAGGAGTAAATTGAGTGGATAGATGATGCAGCTGCTTTCAGTCAGTCTGGGGCAGACAGAGCAATTACCACCGGTGAACCCTGTTTAGCTGTGTGACGTACACACCAACGCTGTGACTTAAGATAGGGGCCGTGGGTGGACAGAAAGAGTGGTGCGCCTGAGCTCCTTTTTCGTCATGATTTTATAACCAAAGGTGCCGCTAAGCAGAAAGAAAAAAAGAAAAAGACTTATCACCTTGTAGATATGCACTTAATATTGTCAGTACAAGTTCTCACCCGGGGAATGAGGTCAACGAAGAGGAAATGAATGGGTGTTCTACAATAAATGGAGAGAAAAATGCAAAAGATAGGAGAAATAAATGAGAGAAAGGGTCAAGTGAAAGTGCCATAACTCGAATGTATTACTCAGAATGTGAATTTGTGCTCAGTGTCTGATGATTATGTGTTTAACTGATCACACTTTGACATAATAGCGCTGAAATGTCTGCTGTTATTCCAAAGGCGAGGCAGTGAAATGCTTTGGGGCGCATCAAATTTGTATACAAAATGACACATGAATCTATGAAATCTGAGGAAGCTGAATCAAAGTTTGTCATCCGTGACATCAAGCTAATGATCATTTTATGCTGAAATGGGATATATGATGACTTCAAAGTGTTCACAGAGATGAAATGTACACTGCCTCCAGAATGATCGAAGGATTGCAGGGAAGGTAAACGGCACCCTCATCTGGCCACTGACATTGACTGCAGTAACATTACACCCTCAAGTCTAAGTAATGCAGTATGACATCATTTAATGTCAATCTATGCCGCCAGGTCTATGCGGGGGCAGCGGAGGCATGAAAACAACAACAGCATGCCTTGCTGTGCAATGATGGAATGGCTTAATACCTCAACTAGAACAGACTGGCTGATAAACAACTTTATTACATAAAGTGAAAAAAAGATTCAGAGCGAGTGTTGACGGTTACGATCTTTGGGAGGCACACATGGTCAATTTGACCTGCAATGTTTTGTTGCAATATCATTGTTGAGTCAGATGTCTACAGCAGAATAAAATGAGAATATCTCTTTGTTTTTGAAGATGTTTTTTTCTCTTATCTAAGAGGCCTCTTTGGGTCTGAATTGGTGGTGAAGAGTCCCCAATGAAGTAATGGTGCGCATCTAAGAGCCACAACATCACAGAGGGGGCACCTACAAGGACAGTTAGTGGGCAATAAGGAGGAAATTTGAGGAGGCAGCAGATAAACTTTCCCAAATTCATTGCCAAGTTCTTTTATCGTATCACAATTTTAAACAAACTAGTTTACCGGGTTCATCAGTTTGCCTTGTTTCTTCAAACTGAAATCCTATGACTGGTCGTGGATGAATTTTACCAAACGGTGGTCAAAGACAGCTAAAAATACCAAATGTTTCGCTATAATTAGCTTCCTTAACATCTCAAAACAACACAGCAAGTGGTTTTTAAACACTGCCATAATGTACGGTGTGTTTCAGAAGGTAGCTTCACTGGTCATGTTTATGCTCTGCCAACAAGGCTACTGATTTCCAAACATCTGTTATAGTGGCTGTGGTAGTCCAGTTGAATACTAGTATGATATATTCAGGTAGAAAATGGCACATTAAACTACACATATATCAGCTTTTCCTTTATTAAGAGAGCAAAAGTTGCAATAACAAACTCACCAGACGCAGCTAGTTAGCTATATATCCATTTTGTATTAGGAAAGTGAGTGTTGTAGCATCTGCCGTCCTGTTTTGATTCACTCACATACAGGAACTCTGGGTAATGCCGAGGATGTTAGGAGCCTCCCCCACTAGATGGCAGTGGTGTTTTTCAAGCGTTTCAGTGATATCACCCACGACGTGTTAGATGTGTCACTCAGTAGACCCACACCTGCCTCTGAGATGCACTCTTTTCCACATTAGAGGCCACTGGGCATGACGGTCCGCACCATGTCTTTCCACAGTTCCATGCGACTCCCCACCAAGGCCCTGCCACATGAAAGAGGCCGATATTTCTAAAAGATGGGACACAGTAAGCTGCACCCTAATAAAGATCATACATAAGTGGGTGCTCTCGAGTCCCCACCATGCTGTATTCATTTGTATGGCTCGGCAGTGATGATCCAAACCATATGAGGGGCTGAGTGGATCTGCAGAGACCCGGTGAAGAGGCAGCCCACCCACAGCTCGCTTTTCTCTTTCGTCTTCCCTTCCCCTCCTAGGTCAGGCAGCATTCTTTCGGTGCCCTGGGGATCTCCACTAAAGAAGGCAACATCATTCACAGGGACTCAGATACTACAGCATATGCTACCTTCATTTTCCCCCCCAGTGATCAAAAGGGAACATTAACAAAAAAAAACAGTGTCAGACAGATGGGCAGACTCATATTACTTTGGCATTTGTACGTACTTTTCAGTGTCAGGGGGTGAATGAGTGCAGGAAGACAGAGGAGTAGCGCAGATGTTCTAATCAAACGCAGTGATATTAGAGATCAGCCCCCGGTCACCTCCAGTGAGTCATGTCAAATGACTGGACGGTATTCAGCAAACACGCATTTCCTGTCGCTGACTTACTATATATCCACGACATTGCAGTGTGTTTTACTGACCTCATGTTTGTGATCATAGACTGAAATGTTCCTGATAAGCGTGACTATACTTGTTTATTGGACTTGGATCTATTGCTCAAGGGCAGACCACCTGCCCTCCCACTTAGCTTATCTCCCCTTTCAACCACATCTGGTAAGCCAAAAATCAGCATTGATTGATAAAGCCCGGCCATCAGCAAAGCCAAGTATAACAGCACTTGAAGGGTCTGTAATTCTGGAAATTTTTAGGGTGCATGACAATAATTCGATTTAGCGTAAAAATGGCCAGAGATCCATTTGAATATCCTCAGAAGTTTGTGCTGCTTTGCTGCGGTGGTCCTCGCATTTACACTACAAAGGGGGTGCAATTTTGGGCCACTGTGAGATCGAATCACGCATAGGATTCTATAGGCTGCCTTTTCCCGTTCCAAAAAAACCACATCAAGCTACATATATGAAAATTACCATGATCGAGCTCTATATTATATGTGAGGAGAGTAAATATCTCTCAGCCATGCCACATTAAAGGGGGAGTTTAAAGAGATAAAATATGCGCTACAAAGGTCACATTCAGAGATAATTCAATAAGGCTTCCCCTGAAATAAAGTTAGTCTACTCACTAAATAGATAAGCATATCTATCCCAAAAAATAAAAGACTTTTAGCTGTAAAATGATAAAAGAAAACTTAATTTAACATGACTCTAACTCAGGATTTAATTAGCCTTTAATTGGTCTAATATGGTGTGAAAATGTTTTATGAGGTCATGTAAGTGCCCGGTGTCTGGCACTGGAGGGCATGGATCATTTCCCGACTCTGGAAATTGAGTCAGAGTCAAACTGTGTCCTGCCCTGGCTTATTACTGGCTGAGAGGATCGCCCATCCCAGCAGCATAATTCCATCTGGGCTAAATATTTATACAGAGGGGGAACGACATCACTTATCCACAACACATTCATTCACATAAGAGAGAGCTACTTCCCGAGAAGTCAGAAGGACCCGATCTGCTGCCGTAGGAGCGTCGCCTCGTGCTTGATTTTGCTTAGACAAGCTTTTCCCGAAAAAGCTTTTTTTTTTTTTTTACTTGCCAGAGTACACAATGAGCTTCTTGATTTCTGTCTTTGGTGCGATTCTCACCCTGTTTCAGATCGGGAGGAATCCTACCAGTGGTGAGTTGATTGCTTTTTATTTGCACATTGGAAATAACTGCATAAGATTGTACTTTTTATGATATGGAGGTACTTTGATGATTTGTTTTTACCTTACAATAAAAAGAGGGCTCGGTTTAAATGGATATGGATGTCCAAATAAACTTGGAGTAACTTTATTTTTCCCCAAAAAAGTGCATGGAACATACTATGTTTGCAGTTTGGTCTTAAAAAAAATCCACACTTTCATCAGGAATTTGTTGTTTGATTCATGTATTGAACAGCGATTCTAAAGGTAGAGGAAGTCCAAGAATCATGTCAGACAACCTTAAACCTTAAATGATCCTTGAATTTGAGTTTTTTTCTGAATGTAACTCGTGGTAATGTTTGTTGTGTTGCTGTCCTCAGCCGGGATGTGCTGGCTGCAGCAGAGTCAAGACCAACGCTGCGACATGGTGCTGATGAGAGGGGTGACCAGAGAGGAGTGCTGCAGCGGGGGCCGTCTGGATACAGCTTGGTCCAACACCAGTCTGCCCATGAATGAGGTCAGCCTGCTGGGCTTTTTGGGAATTGTCTCCTGTAAACCCTGCAAAGGTAAACAAACAAACCAACCTTTCTTCTTTTCTTTTTTTAAACAACTACCTTCCAAGTACATGAGTGATTTGTGTTTTGCTTTGACTTTTCAGCACAATCATTAAGTCATCAGTCATCACTCAAAGTCAGACATTTCACCTCTATGAAACTCCAGTAAAATGATCCTTATAAAAACAGGTTACTGGATTTAGCCTGCTACTATAACAGAAGATTTAATTTGTGTTTCAAATATGAAACAGCCATAATATAATGAATTCCATCACACAAATGATCCTTATATCTCGGGGGGTTAGCGAAAGTGGAAGCATGCACTTTGTGAATCGAGATATTCACACAATGAGTTCCCGATGCAGCTTTCTAACCAAATGCAGACGTGGATCGAGGAGAGGCGTTCCACATAACTCCACCCAGCTGTCCTGAGAAGCTTCCTTCTCTGAAACCTCCGCAAGGTTCATTCAGGTTCACTCGCAGATAAATTCTTGTAGTTGCGAGCAGCACTTGCACGATGCGATCATAGGAGAAAAATGTGATAACTACACTCGCCCCGCGCAGAGGAGGGGAGATACGGCTTGTGGCGCAATTAACCTGGAATAAGCAAACAGAGCAAATGCCTGGGCCGCTTACAGCCCTATAAAATAAATGATATTCCCACTTTGTGTTCCCCAGGGAACCTCAACACCACCACATTTTAGAAGATGGCATTGTCTGTTGCTAAAACAAACATCTTTACAGCATGACAAACAAATGAGGTTGATGGAGCTAAGCGAGTCCATCCTTCTTCTCTGGTCCGTCGTGTGATTTTTTCCTTCTCCCCCAAGCTAGTTAAAAGGGAGCCCTGTTTGCTTCACGAGAAAAATAAGAAAATAAATTCCTGAAAGAAATGCCTGCCACATGCCCAAAAATCTGGGATTCATAATGTGCAACACTGTCTTGACTTTTGATCATGTGGAATTCAGTGGGAGGGAAATGCTGGTGCTGTGAATGTCACATTATTAGAAAAAAAAAGAGAAAAAAGGGAGAGAAAAGAAGAAGAAGAAGAAAAATTTAACGACCGTGTGCTGTTTTACAGGGGAATAAAATAAACTTTAATGATGCACCTAACACCACAGTTTGTATTCAGACGTCTCCTTATTGGGAGAGAGCGGGGAGAAAAGAGAGGAAACGCGTGCAGAACAAAGCGGGAAGAGACGGGAAGAAAGTGAGCAGAAACAAAGAAAGACAGAGGGCAGGATATTGAAGTGATATTCGGGGCAGGAAATAAGAAATACAGTAAGTTCTCTGATTGTTTACAGAATCCTCGGGACGGAGAGCTCATCATCTCCAAAGGTCCTGGGAAGAGATCTGTATGCATTGTCTGATGTTGACTCTGCGCTGTGTAGGATTACACTTCCTCCTGTGCTCTGACATTATGGGGTGTCAGGCGAGCCGGGGGCTTCCTCGCCGCTCAGCCCGTAAACATCTCTGAAAGCTATTTGAACTCCGTCTACCTCAAAGCCCCTCCGTCCCCTCCGCAGGAGCTTAGCCCAGCCTGTGTGCAGCCGTACACATAGATCTGTTATGAAAACACGCCGGCTTCACATTCCACCCGGCGAGACACCACAGTGTGCAATGTCCAATAAAGAGATGTGATGATTGTAAATATTGTGCAAGGTGAAAACTGCACTCTGGTCTGGGGGGGAAAACCCCGGATTTCTCGCTTGTTTTGTGTGAAAATGTCTGCGGATCACCTGATGTCTGCGGACTGTGTTAATACAGTAACAATAAACTGACACCGCACATATGAAAGCGCCGTCTTTGTGCTTTTGCAGAGACCTGCGAGGGAGTCAAATGCGGCCCCGGGAAGGTTTGCAAGATGAAGACGGGAAGACCTCAGTGTGTGTGCTCGCCCGACTGCTCTCACATTCCCTGGAAGCACGCCGTGTGCGGCAGCGATGGGAGGACGTATAAGGACGAGTGTACCATGCTGATGGCCCGCTGCATGGGTCACCCCGACCTGGAGGTCATGTACCAGGGGGAGTGCAAAAGTAAGCCGCGTTTGTTTGGTTTTTTTCATATATAGGGACAATGCAGTTAACATAGTTTTAATACAAGGCATGAATCTGATG
Organism: Mullus surmuletus; assembly: GCA_903171835.1. Taxonomy (NCBI): domain Eukaryota; kingdom Metazoa; phylum Chordata; class Actinopteri; order Syngnathiformes; family Mullidae; genus Mullus; species Mullus surmuletus. The sequence continues at coordinate 2,503,359 of CAESWR010000228.1, read as the reverse complement.
TGCTCTGTGTGAGTTAAAGCTACAGCTAATTTTCAAGTCCTGTCACTAGTTGGGCTTTTAAACAAATACAACATACAAAATACAATCCTATAAAAATATGATATACAAGTACGCTATATGAAAATATAGCGAATATGAAAATATTTTTTCCTCAAACAGAGTCATGCTCCAACGTGGTGTGCCCGGGAACCCACACCTGCGTGACCGACCAGACCAACAGCGCCCACTGCGTCATGTGCCGCACGACCCCCTGTCCAATACCCATGCCGTCCGAGCAGCCCATCTGCGGCAACGACAACATCACCTACCCCAGCGCCTGCCACCTCCGCCGGGCCACCTGCTTCCTGGGCCGCTCCATAGGGGTCCGCCATTACGGCCACTGCAGCAGTAAGGCCACGCCGACGCCTCACCCAACCCCACCCGCAGCCCCTCCCCCTAACCTCACCATGATTGCCGCCACTGACACTGTCTCCTCCGCGCAGGTCCTCCCAGGAAATCTCACGACGGCAGCGAGGAGAACGCGGTCTAAGATTAACGGACCCCCAAAACGGCAGTTTAACAGGAGAGAGTCAGGTCGACTAACGCGCCACTAGCTTCCCACGATGACCTCTGTTTTGTTTTTCGTTTTTTTGACAATCACTCCCCCTCGTCTTTGTACACAGATGTTGAAGATCTCTGTTGGAAGATGCATATAGATGAAAAAAAAAAGAAAACAAGAAAAAAAAAAAGACCAAAATATGTGTTAACCGTGAACTAGTTTGGGGAAGTAGGGGCATGTGCCTTAAGATAGAAATATCTCATGAGCTCTTTGGGAGATGTGTGCATATTGTAAATAGAATACCACTGCTATTTATTGGAGAAGGTATCAAACTCTATTTATGTTTTTATCATAGTAACAAATCCATGTATCCTTGGGAAAGCCGATGCGGGAAAAAAAAGTATTTATTGTGTGTTTTTTGGGTTGTTTTTTTTTAACTGTGTATGTACAAAAGCGGTCACTGGCATCGGCATTTTACAACTTTCCGGCTCAGTCTCCAACACACAAACAGTTTTCCCTCATAAATTGATGGAGAGGGATCCCGTTTGTTTTGACATCATTGCCTGGCAACAAGGTTTCAGCTCACCACAAGTAATAGGACAGCTGCTGTTGTTCATGATATTGTTGTTTTTTTGTATTTGTCAAAAGTGAGTGAGGAAGAAACTCAGCCTAAACAAACAAACAAACAAAATTCAGCCTAAACAAACCTGTTGAGTCTTTTAGTCTCCCTCTTTCGCTCTGTCTCTCTCTCTAACCGCCTCACTCTCTCTCCCCGCCTCCTTTCTCACCCCACACATGTTTACTCCCAATCCAAGTACAAACAGTCGGCCACCCGCTGATCACTAAAATTAACAGTTTGATTGTGTTTGTTGGAGTTTCAAAAGACTGTTGGTACAATCCCAAACCCGGTACAATACCTCCTCTGTTGAACACTTGGCTTTGTTTTGTAAATACATTTTTTGTAGAACATGCTAGTTCATTCCAGTGCTGTTTTGCTGCTTTGATTTGATTTGTTTTTCTTTTTTACGAGAGGGCTGATGGGGTGGATTTTACTGGACAGACAATGAAATTAGCACTGTCTGATTGAAAAGAAAATTAAATTTTTCTCGGAATGAATCGGTGATCCAAGCCAGTTCAGTGTACTTGATTAAACTGCCATCAGAGATGAATCAATCAGCTCTTTGTTGACACTGTTAGCCCCGCTAGACAAATGTCCAATCTGATATGGTCTATTGATCCACCAAGCTCAACGCAGATGTCGGGATGAATAATGGTGACCGATTCATTCCTGTAATTAACATTCTTGTGTGTACCTACCTGTGTACCTACTGTGAAATCTGAATGATAAATGCATCATATTTTTGTATTTTTGTACTGCCATTTCAAAACAACATAAAGTTTGATATTTGGCAAAAGAACACGTCTCTCCTCTCATTTATTCCTGTTTGCCTGACCGTAACAAAGATCCACACTTGTGAAACCATGCCTCATGTGCATTTTGTAATATTCAAAACCCCCCCCCACCTCCGAAACTGTGTCACAAATTCTTAATCGGAGCAGCGTCCAGCCAAATGAGGTCATACTTGTTGCCTTAAGAGAACTGGACAGCTCTGCGCTCATGCCGGGGTGTTGGGAAGGCGGCGGGTCGGGCTCCGGCAGCCACTCAGTTTTTATGCGTGCGATGGTTAGAAGCCATCTCCTGTGCGTGCAGCGGCCGGGTTGCCTCACCGACGGGCCTCTCAATCAGCACAATCAAATCCAGGTTGGGTAGCTTTTCCCCCCTTCCTCCTGAGGGACATACCCCTACTCTGGATTAGGGGGGGGCGAAGGGACGGGGACTGAAGGAATGAATGCTTCGGAGCGCTGAAGCCTGGGCACTGACTCACTTTCCTGTGTAAAGTGCCCCCCCTTTGTTTTTCTGTCTTTCTCGCTCTCGCTCTCTCTCCGAATCCTGCACTCTGACATGCGGCAGCATCTGGTTCAACTTTAGAGAGATGTTTATATTCCTATCCAAGTACCCTTTTATTACGCTGGGAGTGGAATTAGATGTTTTGTTAGTATGAACAGCACAAATAACAATGCCACTGAGGGGCTGTTGCTGTGCCCACACAAAAACACACAAGATTGCCTTTGTCTGAAATGTTTAATGCTTTGGCCGTGTCGAGCATTGACTTATGTATAATTGGACGCCGGATCTGACGGAAAGAAGCAAAACTTTGACACATAAACTGGTGAAACTCGCCGATGTGCGTGACCCAGTCAATTTGCATTCCTCGTCATCAAGATACCCAAAATGCACCTTCGATACAATATGCACGTTCTCGCCTCACAATGCCGCGTCTATGAATACACAATCGGAGTTATTACCGTACCTTTACGAGTGTGGGCTACCTATAAAAATTCCTCTGTGACCCACATAATGAACTCCACGTTTGTCACCGTGGTGGCAGCTCTGGAGGAATTCGAAATAAACAACGACTCCAATAACGCGTTTGTCTTTTTGAGGCTCATATGTTGAAATGTCTGCGGTCCTCCAATAAAAATACACCGAAGAAAATCAGCCGAGGCAGCAGTTTTGACGTGCGTCTGGACAACCCATCCAGGTTGCTCGAGACAAAATAAACTGCCATTTGCTATTGTCATTATGACCATGTAATACATTCAGCAAGGATGACCTGTACATCGTTAGTGCTCAGCCTCCAGACTGGCATGGGAGATGATGAGTCTCTGTCACACCAGCGGTGGTAATGACACGACCACAGAGTAAACCTATGAGCCATTTCAGAGCTATTCCAATGGCGCTCAACTCACGACCTCAGGAATGCTGTGCCCACTCTGTATTTCACTTCTTTTTTTTTTTATCCTCCCCCGTATGTTATGGTTTACGGTGCGACCGCTGAGGTGTCAGCCTAACATCCACTGGACCAGAGCTTTGCATGTGTGCGTGTTGTCTTTAATGGCCTGTTGTTTGAGTGTGTGGGCGTGATTACAGGCGCATCTCTTCCTGCCGGAGTTCACCTGTTTTACGCACGATGGGATCAGTCACTCACATTACGTCACGACCTCTGGCTGAGCTGTTTACACCCCCTACCACCCCCCACCCCCCCTACACACACACACACACACACTAACACATGGGGTGATAATGTGATGCCCACACTGACATTTCGGGGATGCGTAATCATCCTGCTCTGATATATCTTTCTCAACGACATCCACATGGCATCATTTCCGCAAAGTTGCGATACTACTTCCAGTAAGTTAACGGCCAACATTTAGTCCTCAAATGATGTTGTGATGAAACCAGGCGCTGCAGAGTGCTCTGAAGACCACCCACTCGCTGGATAGAGCCACTGGATTGTAAACAGTTCCATCCAACAGCTGAAACTAATAGATATCAGATCCATCACTCCATCAGAATATATCTGCCTCAGACATAATTTCCCAGTCTTGGTTTGTTATATGGCAAGTCCTTTAATTTCCCACATATGCATGATATTTAACTTATGGCAACTGATCATTATACCGACACATCTGCCCACACTCCCGTCTCATAGTTTATACTAGTGGAAATTTTGTTTTATGGTTTTCTCGGAAATGGTTTCTCTTTTTTATGATCTCTGATTTGACGTCATTTATTTTTCGGACTCGGAACGTGATACGGGTTTGACATTGTTTCCCTACATGGGTTTTGAAACACGATGATAGTGCCACATAGCATGGAAACTAATTGGGAACACAAGCAATGTTCCCAATGTGTAGTTTTTCACTCATGACATGTTATCAGCGGCATAAATTGAAACCGGAATGAAAGATCGCTTCACACTCCACATCAGGGCAGTTGTTAGTTGATACAGAAGGTTTTTATTAAGGACATCACTCCGAAGAACATCCGGCAACTCTGCCTAACAAGAACACAATGAGAGTTTTTTCGCCTCCATCAACGCTCTGACCTTACTTGCTCCAACATCACAGTTGAGCAAGAAGTGAAAATCCACGGTTTGTCAGTCAGGATCAGATCATCAACAACATGAGCAGAGTGCGGAAGTTGTGCAAATGCTAATTGTACCCAATTATGCCTTTCACTTCCTTGCCATGACCTCTGGGACAGATTCTCTTTTGGTTCTGTGTGTGTGGTCTGGCCCATATGTAGTGAAACTCGCAGGAGGTATCGATGCAATGTGATGTACTGTAAGACTGACACCAATTATAAATATGAAAATGGATGATTAGAGTTTTCTGAAAACATTTTAAGGTACACAGGTTTCAAACACAGACTTAGTGGCTTTCTAAAGTGTTTCGTTTTGGAAAGTGTGTGCTTGGGATAAGCACAATATGAGATTGTTGCCTCCATTTCTTGGCACTGACAAAATCATTGAATTAAATCTGGTTTCAGTTCATGTTGAAATATAAAGCCACATAACTGAAAAAACTCAATGAAGTGTGATAATTGGGCAGCAGTTAGTTCCCAAACTTGACTCAAATTGAGTCCAATTGTGCAATTTGAGGCTTGGAAAATTACAGCATGACCATTATTTCACATCAGCTTCTCAGGTGCCTCTTGCAGAGAGGCGCACACACACATACACACAAAATACCTTTTATGCAAGTTTTGGCTCAAGATACCCTTTTGTTTATCATGGAAAGTTGGTTTAGTTATCACGGAAAGTTGGTCGAGCACTTAATTTGCAATCATGCGTTACGGTATGCCATGCAAATTCACTCCGATTAGAGGAGAGTGGTGGGGGGTGGGGGTGGGCAGATGCCTGGGTTCAGATTTCTTTCGATTCTGTCCGGTCATTATCAACAGCTCTTTCCAGCTGAATAGCTGCTGTGGCCACCAGAACACACGTAATTAAATCATCTGTTAGGAAATCCTCTTCTTGCTGAGGGAAAATGTATCGGAATTGAACTCTAGAGGCCCATGTGGTATCTATTCCCGGTGAATGTCGAGCTGCAGGCTGATGGTCAGTTCTAGATTAAGCAGAATAACTTCAGCAGTGCGTCGTGTCAGCACCAGTCGAGTTCGAACTATGGAGCACAAGGCATTTATGCTGAATACCCCGTATGCATTGCTGATTCTTTGAGCAAACCCACAGACAGAAGGATTATAGGCATGTCCACGACCACACTCACATAAACACAGACACACATGAAGATTGCAGACAGATATACGTTGTTTTCCTAAAAACATTCAAGCGGGGGATATTTTACTCTCTCCTCCTCTCACACACACTCTTGTAATTTGGTGTTGTTATGTCACAAAGCCACCTGCTGGGGAATTCACTGGATGAAATGATATAGGTTTTGGTTTCCCTCCACATGTACATTTTATTGGGAGATTTTTCTCCCAGGGTTTCACAGACAGGTCTCCATTGTAATGACATGACATCCTCTCATCACAGTTGTAGCTTTTTACCCAAAATAGTGCTCTAGTCATATTACTTTAAATAGGACCTTGATTTAGAGACCACATTGTATTGCATTTGAACCTTGCAACCAGGACAAGAAAATCATTCCACAATCGGAAAGAAGTTGGCTCATTTATCTCATAGGCTTCCACGGTTGCTGGGTTTTTTTTTCTTGTGCAACCACACATGTTGACCCCTGCTGTCCATCTAAATGAATGCAATGTTTGAAGCATGTGCGCGCCAGCCCTCATGGTGGAGTGAGAGGCGAGGTCACGGGGTCATTCCCTGCCAATCATAAAAGATTGTCTTGGGGTTCCATCCAATCTTTGTCTGTATCCAATCATCTTGCGAGAATGAGATTGGAGAGGATCAATGTGTGTTTTTTTTTTGTTTTGTTTTTTTCAACTGTACTGCTCGTAACCTGGACAAAGTCAAACTCCTGAAACATCTGCTGTGAGTTCATCGCGTATTCTCCACTGCAGCACATAGTCTGGGCTGCTAGTTGCACACACAATGTTCCTCAAGCTATATTTTGTTAGCTGTTTAATGATGTAATTCAAAACACTTATGTATGGTGTATCATGGGATTTTGTTCTGTTTTGCACCCGATCACAAGCAGAGAGGAAAAACAACGCACAGAACACAAGGGTACCTGCTGCGATTCCGGCATATATGTTATAACGTTTATTTTTTCTTCCCTCGTTGCTAATGGAGATATTTGCAGCCTCTTAGCTGTTTGTCCAGGGGTCTTACGGCGTGTGTTTGTGTGTGTCTGACGTACAGCTCTTGTGACACATGGCCTCAGACAGAGTGTGTCTGGAGGGAGGGAGAGTCTTCGATGGGTGGGACTGAAAACAACTGACGCATGACTAAGAGGCCCAGGAAGTTCCAGCAGGCGGCTGTTATTGCTGAGTGTGTGTGTGTGTCTCCGAGTGTGTTCATGTGCGGGGTGTTTATATATGTATGTGAGTGTGATTCGGGGGCCCAGAGGGACCGTATGTGGCAATCCCGGCTGGAGTGTCTGGAAAAACTCTATGGAGTGACAAAAGCTACAGTGTCCCTTCCAGCATATCTGTCTGCTGCCTTGGCTTCGGCAATTTATTGCTACTTAGAGTGTGAAAGAAATCAGACTTTACAAAAAAAACAAAAAACAGACAGCACCAGATATTCAGTTGTGCAGACCGTTGTATTTGGATCGACTTAAGATCACACATGCATGTTGGGCCGGTCCCCTACATGGAAAAAAAAAATCATCCCTTAAGGGGGCAACATAGTACATTGTAGTAATACTCTTGAGTGGGAGGTTCAACACATTCAGAATCAACTGATGACCCCGAACACCACATTATGTAGAAGGTCCCTCGACGCGGCGGGGTTGTTTTCTGCCACTCACATGACCTGTCTCTGACCCACACTCGCTCTCTCACTCCCCAGATTGGATTGCTACAATGAGCATTCGCCGGGGATGGTGGTGACACGCTGGGCACAAAGAGACAATAGCCTACCTCGGCCGGGCAGACATAGCAAACCTCGGTGCTATCAGACCCTCTCTAATCTCGACCCCTGGGACAGCCGTGTCGTTCCTGCTCCCACATGGCCAGATCAGACACAACACCAGACTAGAGCACATGAGCTAACTAGGTTATATTGTGACCTCTGCCGCGAGGAAACATCTGATCTTATTTGAACTAATCATATCTGTATTACGTGTTCCAGGGCGGAGAATTTATCTGTTGTTTTATTTTCAGGAAAACCATTGTCAGACCTCATACATAGGTTACTGGAAAGAATTTGGATTTAATTCTGAGCTACTGGAAATCCATTTTCTTAATATGAAGCCGGAAGTCCGGAGAAAAGGCCCGAGCACTTATATCCATTTCAGCTCTCTGCTACGGCATAACTGGACATATATCCATAAAAATCAGGCCAGTCAGCTTGAGAGATGTGATTGGCTGATGGACAGTCGAAAGAGAACTCCTACTCACTTGCAGCATGCAGAGCCAAGTGAGAGAGATAGACTCCTGACTTGTGTGACATTTTTATAGTCATCAATCTGCTGTGATGGTAATCGCATTAGGGTACCTGTGAAATAAAATACTTTGGAAAGTTTTTATTTACAACTTCAAAAATAAAAACACACCTGAAAACGAAATAACATAAATCATTTTTCCCCTGCGGTTCTTATGTCAGGCATCTCTGAGACCGTTGTTGCTACCTCTTGGCTGCCAGATTGCCACCAATCAGAACACATAAAATCAGACAATGTCTTTCCCATGTGAAGTTCTACTTATTTACGGTTTTATTTATAACCTCTGTCAAGTAATCAAGGACGAGATACAAATTCACATTTTGACAGGATGCTCCACTCAAAAACAGATGCTTACACATCATGCTACCTTGAAACACAAAGGACAAATTTGGGGCCCAGGAGATAGTTGACAGGAATCCAGTGGAAAAGTAACATGTGTCAAAATAAATCTAATGCGATGCCAGATTGCAAAAACACATCTCTGGTATTCATGTCAACAAGGCTGAACCTGCAAGAATAAGACGAGTTCAGTGGAGACACATTGTGGTGATACATGATACAAATTGGATGGGGGGTATGACAGTAACCAGCTCAGTTCTCCATTTCCCTACAGGCCTTTGCAGTTGACATGGGGGCATTAATCAAAGACAACAAAACCCAACTTTCCCAACATATAATAACCCAAGTAAATAGCTCATAAATTCAGAAAGGAATTTTGCCAAAGCTGAATTGTGTCCTCCATCGCAGGCTGCACTGTGAAACACTGTAACCCTCCTCACTTGATTCACACAAGCGCCACCCTGTGGCGTTACTATATAAAACACATGGTGTTTGCTGGAAGAGAAATGCAGGGAATTTGATACTACAGCCACTTACAGCTACACAATTTTTATTTGTACACTTGATTATATTTGTATACTGACCATAAAATGTGAGTCATATTAATTTAATTTCAATTTTAGGAAGTAATTTGAATATTAGTTATGTGTTTATATTTCTTCCCAATCAGAAATGTTCTACTGATATTTTAAAAAGTTATGTTTAATCATATTTCCTTAACACTATGAAGCCGCCAGCCGCGAGCCAATCACATGCGCGCCGTACGTTCTGGCACTAACATTGTCCTCTCCGGCTCGCCGTAGACCCTCCTCCTCTCCGCCTGTCTCAGCGACTAAAGATGGCTGAAGCACCTCCATGGCCCAGCCGGTTCTTCTGTCACAGATGCTCCGCAGAGATTAGCCCTCGGCTTCCCGTGAGTACCTGCGGACACCAACGTTAGCTGTTGCTGCTTTAACACGGGAAACACACGGCGGGTTTGTTGTTCCGTGACGAGGAAAGCGAGGCTGGCGGCTGGGCCAGAAGGTAGCATGCTAATAGCGTTAGCTGCTGCTGCTGCTCCGGGACCCCCCCGTCCCCCGTCCACCGTCCCCCGTCCACCGCCGCGGCGCTCAGCCCGTGTTCGGCTGCCCGTTATCTGCGAGCCCGATCTTGCATCATTGCAAAGTGCGCAATGCTTCGTCACTGACTGCTTCGTGTCACCGTGTTTACGCTGCAGGGACGCTCGGTGCCATCGTTAGCAGCCCGGCTAGCTGCTAGCTAAACAGACCTTCGTTAAAGTTAACGTATCGATCCTCCACCTGTTTGGGGTCGATGAGCGTGTTTTGATAGTTGTTTCTGCCCGAAGATCTCGTCGTGTTGTCGCTCACTGCGGTTGCGTGAATAATCCAGTGGTTGGGCAGCAAACAAAGCCTTCTCTTGTTTTTGTCATTCAGCAAAGAACACACAGATCACAGGCTAGAATGATCCGACACTGAGGGGTGCGTGTAGGCAGCACTGTGTGGAGATCAGCTGCGAGGTTCTGCTGGGGCTGGACCTTCTTGTGTGCGTGGATCTCGTCTTCTTAAACAGTTCATATTGATAACCTGATGGATCCAGGTTGTGTTTGTCAGGGGAGGAACCTTTACAAGCCAAATGTCACTTTTACCAGCACATTATTTCCCCTCTGGGATCAGTTCTGGGATCAGTTCTGGGACTGAACTGAGAAATGACCCTAGTTTTTAGCTTTTATTATGGATTCCTATTCAATCTCACCATAGCGAAGACTATTCTTCCCAGGGTCCAACACTCGTACACAACAATCAAATCGAACAAAATACAGCCCAAATTCGACAGAAATTCATCAATAAATCCCTTTTGATACATTTCTGTCAGTCTGTTGATAGCATCAAGGAAATCGCGGTTACAGACCTTTAATGATATCACTGATTTCCTCACTGATTTCCTCACTGATGTGATACTA
>CAESWR010000228.1:2455112-2473734 GCA_903171835.1 Mullus surmuletus | reverse complement strand
GCTGGAGGGCCGCACCTGCTCTGAAAGGTGCGGGAGTGGCTGCTTTTGTTCGCCGGTGATGGACGAGGTGGAAGACGGAGAGGAGGAGCCCAAATTCCTGCAGCAGTGGCAGCGTCGGCCGCCTCGATCGGGGTGCGAGGCTGGTGGTGGTGGTGGCGGCGTGGGTACCAACATGAAGAAATTCGCGCCAGGAGGCGGAGCCGCGTCCGTTGCGCGCAAAAACTCCAACAACAATGAGCTGTGGCTTCTGCGAGGCGAGGAGGAGGAGGGGGGAGAGGAGGAAGAGGAGGAGGAGGAGGAGGAGGACTACGCGCCTCTCAGTGGCACCGGCGGCGCAGCCTCCGCTCCGTGGTGCCAGAGGGATGCTGCTGCTGCTGCCGCCGCCGCCGCCGCCGCTGCTGCTGCCGCTGCTTCCGCCGCCTCTGCTGCCGCCGCCAGCCGCGGGAGCGCAGAGCCACTGACAGCCGGCATGATATGCAACAAAAACGGAGACTGTAGAAGGGACCCCACCAGCTCCGGGAGCCTCTCCTCTCTCATATCCAGGCAGGAGAAGCAGGCGGCCGAGGACGCAGAGAAGCAGGCTGCCAGCATGGACGGCTCCATCACCTCAGCGGGGTCCCTGGCACAGGGGCCCGGGGCGGAGGTCAAGACCGCAGCGGAGAAAAAGGACTCCCGGGTCTCCTTCTCCAACGCCGCCGCCGGGAAAGGGCAGACCCCGAGCCAGCATTCCAGGAATTCCGTAACCTTCACCAAGGCGGAGGACAGCTCCCACATCGTGCCGGACGATGGGGACTCCAGGGGGAACCAGACCTACATGCAGCGGCAGTTCAGCTCCATGCTGCAGCCGGGAGTCAACAAATTCTCCCTGCGCATGTTCGGCAGCCAGAAGGCGGTGGAGAAAGAGCAGGAGCGCGTAAAGTCGGCGGGTAACTGGATTATTCACCCATACAGCGACTTCAGGTATGGCTCCAACTGAGTGGTGGCTTCAGAGACGGAGCGCGCTGGCCGTGCGCCCCTGCGCCCCTGCGCCCCTGCGCGGCATCCGGTGCCAAACCTCAAGTTTCACGCTAGAAAGTCATAACACATTTCTAAAAAGCACCAAGAGAATCACTGTAATAAGCACAGAAAGATCCGAAGTTAGAGAAAGCATTCGTTGTTTACATTTATATTTATAGTGTGCGTCTTCAGTGCGTAAAAGAGCGCACATATAACTCAGAAATAACATCATATTTCGTTGAAGGTGAAAGACTTTAATTAAACATAATAAATATACTTATTCCTTTAATCGGGACTTCTGATTCGTCACTGGACTGCTCGTGTTTACTTCAGCATTAGTTTGGCATTGTTCTGCTTAAATAAGCGCACTAGATTCACCAAACAATGTTTTCATTTTAATGAGAGGATCAGATTCTATTTTCTGAAAGTACACCTGAGTTGAAGGTAAAAATGTGCAACGTCGAGTTTCAGCACCAAGGACAGCTCAGGGCAATTATCTCCGTTTTAGAAGCAGAACAGCCTGAACGACGACAACAAAAATATCCAAATGAACCAGGCTGGATTTAGACTTCCTTTAGAATAATAAATGGAGACTTAAGAAAACTTTGTATGGGTTTAAATTTGTTTCTAATGTAATTATAATCGATTTATGGTAAAAAAAAAAACAAAACCCAAAAAACAGTAATGACTCAGCAGCAAACTCCAGTTCCAGTCTTTATTTACAGTTAACTGACTATATGACCTCACACCAAATTTTAGGCTTAAAGACAAAGTCAGATAGAAAACTAGTAAAGCACAAGTTGACGTGTTATTGGACAACTCTCTGCCAGGCGCGGCTCTGCTGTGACTGCACTGTTCGGAGTGTGACGGCCCTTCATTTGGAATGAATGTCCCCCAGATTATCTTCCCTGTAATATTTCTGTCGCTCAGCTCGCCCTTGGCTCGACCTTGTCCTTGGTCAGATGATATGCTGTCAGTTATATCTCCTGGAGAGGCTGCGGTGTGAAAATAAATCAGGTATTTTCGCAAAAGATCAGGCCACCATCTGTCAGTGTGGTGAGTGGTGGCGCCTTTTTTTTTTTTCCTGACATAGTGTGTGTGTGTGTGTGTGTGTGTGTGTGTGTGTGTGTGTACCTCCTCGGGATGCAAAGCTTTATGATATACAGACAGAAATAAAAACCTTCAGGCTCGAGGAACCACTTTGCCCTGGAACGAGCTGCATCAGCATATTTGTTGTCAGATGATACGCATGGAAAATAGAAATGGTGTGAGACATCAGTGTTTGAGTTGTCAGATTCACTTATTTTGCTGACGCACACACACACGCACACACACACACACAGGCTCACTGTCATGCATATCAGAGGATGTTCATGTCCCTGTACTGTCCTTTTGTATCTCTAACCGCCGCCTCTCTGCCCCGCCAGGTTCTACTGGGATTTCACCATGCTCATGTTTATGGTGGGCAACCTGATCATAATCCCTGTGGGCATCACCTTCTTCAAGGACGAGACCACCACGCCGTGGATCATCTTCAACGTGGTGTCCGACACCTTCTTCCTCGTGGACCTTGTGCTCAACTTCAGAACAGGCATCGTGTTCGAGGACAATACCGAGATCATCCTGGACCCCAAGCAGATCAAGAAGAAGTACCTGAAGAGCTGGTTCGTGGTGGACTTCGTCTCGTCCATACCGGTGGATTATATCTTCCTCATCGTGGAGAAGGGGATCGACTCGGAGGTGTACAAGACAGCACGGGCACTCCGCATCGTCCGCTTCACCAAGATCCTCAGCTTGCTACGCCTGCTGAGGCTTTCCAGGCTCATTCGATACATCCACCAGTGGGAGGAGGTGAGGAAACATCTCACAAGTCACACATCAGAAGTACAACATATTTGTAGAATTGTCACAGCTGGAAAATTGACAGATATCAATGAAATGTTTTGAAATATACCTCCAATCTGTAGAACTTGTGTCAAATACAAAGGAAATTACTCAACAAACCTACATACTTAAAAAACACAGTGGAAAAATGGGTCAATGCCAGGACATAGAACGATGCGCTGTGCATTTTCAGAGTCGCCTACTAAACACAGCGTTGGCAGTTTGGCCCTCAGCTCCTCTCATCTCATCAAGTGTCCTTTGGAAAGACACTTATCCCCGAATGGCTGCCAGTGGCCAGGCACCTCGTGTCGTATAGCTTGCTGCCATTGATGTGCGTGCATGTGTGAGAATGGCCGAATGGGAGGGAAAATTGCAAAGCACTCTGGATGAAAGCACCGTTTATGTACATCTATATCTATGCAGGGGGTGGGGTGGGGGGTGGGGCGGGGGTTATGGTCTGAGTGTGATACCGAAATAATTACACTGAATTGTGCAGCCTTGGAGGGTGATGCTGCCCACCCAGCTATGTTGCAAGGCTTATGAAAGGTGCCACTGAAGGATCGCACAGTTTTCGAGAACCTTCACACATCGGTGCCTTTACGATGAATGTCTGTAACGACGGAGCATCAAGGACCCATCAGAACCCAGGCCACCATATATTACCGTTTATTGACATTCCGATAAGAACCTTGCAGCTGCACATTGAGTATTATGGCATGGTGTCGCTCCACCACTATGAATTGTGTTGTTGAAGAAGAGCAAGAGAAACTAATCCAACTACACTTCTGTGCTTGGAGTCCTATTGGGTTCCACTGCAGCTGTGTCACTTTACTGATAATTTTCTCTCTGCGCTGTAAATCAAAACAGACAGACAACAGTAATAAGAAGATCTGCAGTGTCACAAAGAATCAATTTGACTTTATATGTGGGGAAATGAAAGGGGATTTTCCTAAGGATAAGGGTGCTTGAACTTTCAGATATGTGTGACCTTTCTGCTGCTTTTTTGTGACTTACATGTGGCATCGCACCCTAACCGCACATCAGCAGATTGGACGCTGTGTGATCTGATTATTTTGCATCAGGGAATAGTCTTAATCTATAAATAACACATGATCATCCATCACATGGCCCCGTGCCACATAAATACAATTAACTCCGTCCTGTTATGACCCGCTGTCTGTATATACACTCAGGGACCCTATTTGGACAAACTGAGCGTCTTTGAATCACTCTGAAAATAACCGCTGCTCTTTTGATTACAGTCTAGTAATTTCAGCTCTGCGAGAACCCTAATTACAGATTCAAACAAACAAGTGCTGCGACTCGGCCCTGCCCCTCATCGGCTCGGCTGAGCTGAGCTTTGCTCATCTCAGCTAGATCCAAGCATGGCTGGCTGTGGCTTCCCCCTTCTGCCCGGCTCAGATCAGCTTAACTCAGCTTGCAGCAGTAGCAGCAGCAGCTGCAGCAGCTGCAGCAGCAGCTCTGAAAAGATCATCTTCGTAATTTTGCGATGATGTTTAGTTCAGCAGGAGGATGCCCATCGAGGGGGATTCAGTTGTAGCAGCACCAGCTTAAAATGAAAAAAGGACAACAGGCAGGTTAAAAATGCACAAGGTGCTTTTGGTAAGATTTTTGTGGAGATTTGCTCATCTGTGCATGTGTGTGTCTGCGATAAGCATTGTCAGGAATAACTCCAGCAATTTCCTGAGGCAGGAAGCTTGTATCAAGGCTCTCCACTTGTTGGAGTAATCAGAGGATGCCTTTCTCCTGAGCTAATGACGGTACATTCTGGAAGAGGATGCATGACGGTGGGAACCGGGCTGAGATGCCATTGGGTTCAGTACAGTGTTCTGGGGGTGGCCTGGGGGGTGGGGGGTCTTCAAACACAAAATTACAGATCATAAAAGGGCACAACTAAAGTCAGTTCAGAGGTAGTTCACATTCTTAGAAGTTTAGTCCACGACTATTACTTTCTTTGTTTCAATTCAGCTTATTTATGGAGATAACAGGCAATTGATGTAATTACCACGTTTACCACTTTATTCGGAAATTGAGATGTGGTGCGGATATTTAAAAGGTTGGAAAGGATTAAGATACATCCAGCATTGTATTGTATGTTTACATTACTTATATTTATTAGGCCTATACATGAATAGTATGTGCTGAATGGAAAGATACATCCATTATATTTCAACAAACTGACTCATAATTCTGATTAAGTTGAGAATGTGTAGAGAAAGTCAGCTATTTTTCAATGCCTTAGGTCAAGCGTGTCAGAAAACAAGTCTTTATGTGTCAGTAATTTATAACCTTCAACAACACATGCACAAGACAGAACATCATGAAAGGAAAAGAACCTTTACATTTTAAAATAGTTTATTTAAACTTAACCTGATTTAGGTTCAGGCTAGTGACAAAATGTGTTGTCCAGACTGGAACCCTCTAGGGTCCAAGTAGTTTTTCTTTAAACATCATTTTAATAGCCACAACTACATGTCCATGTGCTGTGTTTGGCCATGTGCAAAATCAAGGAGTCAAGGACTTTATCTGTGTTTTTCGGGCTGTAAGTTCTGGTCACAGTAATGTGCCGTGACCCAGATTGTGGTCTGACAGTGACACATGGCCAGGTGCTGTTCTGGTGTCGGGGGAAACATTAGTCCTGGAGGCTCATTAATCATGATGGAAATGCTTCCTAATCACGGGGTCTGGCCTCACTGTGTGTTTACCTTTCTCTGTCTCCAAATTATTTGGCCATCAGCCATTCTTGAAAAAGTGAAGAAAGGTGTGAGTGATTTCTATGTGAGTGGGTAAAGGAGGCTGTGAAAACTCAGTCGGATCACGATTCACACATCATATATGAGCACTCTCTAATATAAACCATGGCTTCTTCACTGTAGAACTATTTGTCCAAACACGGACCATAGTAAACCACTCTCAGCCGATTGAGTGCGACTCCTTCAGATTAGCGTTAGAGTGTAACGCGTGCCGTGACGGCTTCTTGTGTTGGCACCGTAACTAACAAGAGGCATTTACGCCCGCGGCGGATTAGCAAGAGAGCTGGTTTTGATATTCAGCGAGTTGAGGGCAGTCTAAATCATCCGGTGACCGACCTGGCTTCTCCCAAACAGCAAATCCACAAAGGAAGCTGCTCCTACTTTTCTCCAGACAGGCACACACACCGTATGTGTCCTAGTTCACATGCAGGGCGATTTTTGTGTGTAAATGGAGAAGTGAGGCATTGTTTTGATCTAAAAACACCAAAACATTTGCATAAATTGTATATTACATAATTATATAGCGCTATATATTGACACATACCACGTCTTGGTTAGTTGTCTTGTAAGGTGATTCTCTTTCTCTTTAAGAAACCAGCCAAACATAAGATTTCACACCAGTGCACACACACATGCATGTAAACCTACCCACAGACACACACATACGGTGGTGAGAGGGCCTGGCCAGTAGCCAGCTCAGCCACAGTGATCACTGTTTACAAGACTGTGACCACAACAACAGCTACACACACCCACATGCGCGCGCCCTCCTACCTGAGGGGAGTCTTGCTGTCAAACAGCAGGGGAGCCGGACCCCGAGCCACTGATTAAACCCTCATCAGGACTGGATGAGGTTTTCTCACAATAGAGTCAGGTGAGACGCACCACAGACCCTGGGCTTCGCTTTGAGACATTATTCTGCTGTGACTGGAGGAATGATGCACATTACAGCGCACAGAAATATCCAAAACCTCGCTTTTTACCCCCCTCTGGTTAGTGACATCGTGATAGCATTTCACCTTCCACTTTAATACTTATACATACATCTAAAACCTAATGAGTTTCTTGAAAGAAAAAATGATATGTAAAGCAATCTATCCCTGAACAAAGTCATCTGGAAATCATATAAAATCAAAGTATAGAGTTTAATACTGAGAAAAATCATTATTTGCTTGATAATGATGCAGCAGTCAAACTTTCTTTGCCAACTTGTCAAATGTGTAATCATTTAATTGTGGAATGATTTTCAATTTTGCCCAATTTACAACCTGGGAAGCCCAAATTTAGAAAAAAAATCTCTGGCAGTTTGGTAATTTTTGGGGCGTTTTGTATCAGCATCAAGGCTAGACATGTGACTTCCTAGGCAACCATGCTGTAAACACATTAGATTGTTTGCATGATTCCCTAAAATATGATCAATTTAAAGCATCTGCTACAATTTTACAACACATACTATGCAACTTCCTTTCCCTGGCAACACTGGTGCTTGTTGATAGATATATTACTGTATGTGTTACCATGCAGTGACAATGCACTTCTCTTTGCAGATCTTTCACATGACCTATGACCTGGCCAGCGCTGTGATGCGAATTTTCAACCTGATTGGCATGATGCTGCTGCTGTGTCACTGGGACGGCTGCCTGCAGTTCCTTGTGCCCATGTTGCAGGACTTCCCGTCTGACTGCTGGGTCTCCCTCAACAAGATGGTGGTAAGCAAAATGTCCTGTGTGTGGGGGGGTTCTCTTTTTTTTTTATTTTTGCACAAATTATGCAAATCATACATGCAGTGTCTCACAGAAGCACATTCCACACAGCACCCTGATTTGTGTGATTTTCAGGAACATAGGCGGATGCAGTTGAGGTTGCCCACACACGCATTCAGACACCTATACACACACAGGAGCCACACCAATTAAACCCAGGAAACATGCCAGTCTGCATGAATAAAACAGGATAATGCAGCACATCATTTGTTCTTTGGCTATTCTTTTCATTATCTCTCATTAATTCGTCCTCTCAGATGTCCGTCCTTTCGTCTCTCTGGCAGATAGCTTCTGGCCATCTGCTGTGAGACAGACAGGCCATCAGGCAAGGATTCCTGCAAAACTCTTGTCGAAATAAAAGAAAGTCTCCGGTAATCAAATGTGCATAAAGGCTTTAATTATCTGGCCAGATAATGAAAACATCGCTGGCCATTACAGACCCACAAGTTTGCATAAAACAGAAGCATCACTAGCTCAGCAAGCTCGAAATGGGGATTTGCACCATCATATCCACACCGTTAATTACTATATTTGGACAAATCATTACATATGGTACATGAATCCTGATGAAACTTTAAAAAATGTTAACAGATTAAACTATGGAGGAAAGAGTTTTGATTCTGCCAAATCTAAATGAGGACCTTATTTTCCAACAAATCTTGAACATACAGTGTAGCATTGGCTATTGTGTTTCCAGTGTGGCGCATTATCATCCATTACTGCTCTCTATCGGACTCCTCACTCTGTACTGGAGATAACAGATTGGTAGTTGGTGACTGACAGGGCCAGAGGCACCAAGAAGTCTGGGGATGTGAGCAGTCTGACACATTCGCATGCTTGGCCTGTCATTCACTATCGGCCCTTTGCTGGCTCTTTATGAACTTACGTGCTCTATATATACATACTCTCACAGCATCCTGCTTGTTAGAAGAGATGATTTCAACCCTAAAATTAGCATTCATTAAGCCACTTACTTACCTTCTCAGGGTAATGACCATGACTAAATGAATAAGAAATTACATGAAAACAGAAGAAAAAATGTGTCCAAACATTTAGAGACAAAGACAGTGTAATTAATAATATACAATAGGGTATTGATTGATTATGTACATTATGCATTCTAGAAAAGTAATGATAAGTTTGGGAGGTGCTTACACTTTTGTCAGTTCTGTGGAAACTAACATGCAACAACACATTTAATGTAATTTAATTTAAGTTAATGTCGGAATGGGGTGCAGATGTGGTCTTGCTGCAACAGTAACAAAAGCTTTCCTTAGAATCAAAACTGGCGTATTAATCGTAGTGACATTTATGACATTTCAAAAGGTTAAACAGACTTTTTCCCCTATGATTTGTAAAGCTATGAAACACTTGTGAGTATCTATAACATGCAGATTTAGGTATCATTTGGGTTCAAGCAAAGTACCAGGAATTTTGAGGGGGATTGAAAATTGATTAGAGTGCTAAAGTGTTGGTGGAGGTATGCACCCTCTGGGTATTATCCAGCTCCAAATGTTATTAGATGGTTGATGTCGTAAGTATCTGTGCTGTGAATAGTTTCTAATAAGAAAAGCTTTAACTGTTTCTCACTTTTTTGTTGTGTCTGAGCTGGATAAATTCCCTCTGCATGCTGCTGTTAGGCGAAGGCTGCTCCTTGATCCCGCCGACTCTCAATACGCTGACAATGAAATGTTCATTTTGGCACGTTGAGTTGTGACATTCAAACCCTGAAACTGCTCATCTGAAACCACAACAGGCGTACCACAACACGTGGGGTGTATGCCTGTGCGTCAGTGTGTTCACGCGCACCCGTACAAGTGTGTGTTCTGGCCGTGTGTGATCTCCAGGAACAGATGGATCTCACACCCATTGACCCTGAGGGAGAGCACTGTTGCTGCTTTTCTGTTGTTCCATTCTAGTCTCATCTCTGTCTCAGTCTCATCTAATGTAGATCCTCTGCTGCTTTGCTGCCCACTCCCCACAGCATTCAGAGGTGTTTTCTCAGTTGCATATATAAAGAGGCGAGAGAATCTCTTTGGCTTTCCGCTCCACTTCTAAACTACATTTTGTATTCATGCTTTTTTATGTATCATGTTGACTGACGCTGAAGTGCGGATGCCCCTGCCTTTCTGTAACCCGAGCAGTCCAGCTCCCAGCTGTGTTTACATACAGTTTGCTCTTCGATGCCGCCGAGCGACGCGCGTTGTTTGTGCCACCGTGCCTGCCAGCAGCCTGCGCGGGGCGAGGCAGCCTGCTGTGCTGCAACCATGCCGCTGACATCTCAGGGCAATCAAGGTCAGGGATCCTCTTGGGATTGGCTTCAAAGCAGAGACGCAGCGTTAAATGATCCCACCCTCATGTTCGGCTTTGGGCTCCTCCCCTCTGCTGCTGACTGTCTGCCCGCGTTGGATGCCTGCTGGACCCCGCCCTGCCCCGCCTCCCCCCCTTTTTTTTTCTTTTGCACATACACCATGCACATGCGCACGCGAGATAGAGACAACACAGGCAGATGACGCTCCCGTATCTACTTTCCTAACTCCATTTATACTGTTGGTGTATTTATGTGCACTGAGAACATAAAAGAAAGCAATACGGAAAACAGACTCCTGTGAATTAGTTTCGTTCCGCTAATGTATTCAGCTGTGCCTTGAACCACTCAGAAACTAATATCTGCGGCTGATACGCTCACGGTCCGGGTTGGTGTTGTAGATAATCAGGGTCCCTCCGGATCAGAAGAGTCCAGCTCACCATGACCTCTTACGTAAGCATCACAGTGTTACATGGACAGGGCGGCAGGTGGATTTGTATCGTCTTCGTCATCCTCATTGGCTGTTCTATCAATGGATTTAGACTGAAGCCTCCGTCTGTCTCCCTCTCAACCTCTGTTTGATGTTGGGAAACAATTTACTGTTGAGGCAGAGCACAGCAATTTTGTGAAATTTGTGATAACATCATAACGCAGATATCTTGTTTTTGCACCACACTTTTGCAAACAGGGGCTGCTTCACTCCAAGAGGTTTTGTGCTGCCCGATATGGTCCTTTTACTGCAGAGATATAAGAAATATGAGCAGACTATATCCATAGACACTCTAGAGGATTCCTATTAGCTCTGATCTGAGCTTGCCGTGGGAAGGCTAGCTAAAATAAAGAGCCGCGTCGGCTGGTTGGAGCCGCTTTGTGGAGCATATGCCCCTGAGAAACCAGCTGCACTAAAATAAGGAAACGTGGTTTTGTCGACTTAAAAAAAGTAGTTTCAAAATAACGTTTAGCTCATTCCCCTTTCCTCACGATGCTGATAGAACAGATGCTTTGGGCGTCTGGACTTGAGCCCGCAGCCTGCATCATCAACCAGACACACTGGCTGGATGCACGTGGTTGCACACCAACAGCAGTTGGAAATCTACAGATGTGTCTCATTTCGTTGTTTCTGATCCTTCAGAGGATGTAGTCGGTGCTCGATCGGACCTCATGACGAAACCGAGCCTACTCGTTCTCCTGCTGTACTTTGCAAAAAGACTTGAACTTCTTCTTAATTGCTGTCGCTGATATTGTTACCCTTTGCCCACCTCGCCTGCAGAAACGACCCCGTGCACGGCTGGATTTTCAGCCGTGACAGCTGTGGTGTTCTCCGGCGCAGTGATGTGTAGGTAATGTGATTGCAGGGGCTCTCCTGTCACTGCTCAGAGAAGATGTGAACTCTTGTCAGTGTAGTGCACAGTAACAGACCATTTCGTCTCATTTGCTGCATTATGCAGAAGTTGTTCCACGGGCGGATGATGAACATACAACCAATTACCAGATAACGAACAAGATCTCAGGGAGCTTCTCTCGAAAAAATCAATTAAAATCTTGCTGCATAATTTACAAGCATCAGTTTACAATCCAATCTTTTAGTGAGACACAAATCTTTTAAGGAAAACTGCACCAAATTTTTATGAAAGATCGAAGTTGTAAATAAAGTTGTCCCCAAGTCACAGGAAGAGCGTGATTCAGCAACTTCCCCAAACGTTTTTGTTTCCATCTAAAACAAAATAGATGCATGCCTGTCAAGAGAAATATGGTTAAAGTTACTGCTAATGTGCCGCAGCAGATACCATACCATCATATAATTTGCGGCGCAGATTTGGTCTTGAATAATGAATACAAACGCAAACCCGCTGGCCCTGAATAATGAATCGTTAACATTGCCAACAAAGTCTTTGACAGCAGTCCACGTATTCAAGCTCAAAACGTCTCAAGTAATCCAAACACAGACTGACTTCCCATGTCAGTCTTAGACAGAGTGGGGCAAAAAGACAACGAGCGGTAAGTGTTGTCAACACACATACAAACACATCACAGTTTAAATGGGGCGTGCCGGCATGGAAACACACTCATTTCTATAATTACGCTATCATACATCTGAGCTGTCCCGCACTCCCCTTGTGCTCTTCCCTAAATGTATTACGTACAATTATCATCTGCGCTGCTCGGCAAAGAACACTGGCATGCAAAATGAACAAGAGAGCTAATTCCATTTATTTCCCCCACTCCTGAGTCAGGAGCCTTTCTGTACAATTAGTTTTATTGTGTTACAGCGAGGGTTGTAATTTTCAACAGTCAGAGACGAGCGAACGCAGCGTCACTTATAATCAGCTATTATCTCAAACACACACACTGCTTAGGATGCTGGGATGCTCGTTTTCCGCGCTCTTCCCCTCGTTGCCATTCGCCCACACCTGAATCACTTAAGTCAGTTAGATGCTGGGGTGGATGCACACAAGCATGTAGTTTCTGACGCCAGCTCATAGCAGGAGAAGTGAAGGAGCCAGACATTTGCAGCTGTTTCACCAATCTTGACCTTCCGCTGGTAAAAGCATCTCCAGCAATAGCAACTGGCAATCGCATCAGTTTTTATTTTTACATTTTGCTGATGTAGCGCCAGTTCATAACAAAGTTCAGGTTTAGACCAGGCGCTGCAGTAGCTGTTTCTTTCAAGAGTCTTTAACGGAGGAAACCTGGAGAGGAAGGTGGGTGGAGCCATCTGTCATGAATGGTTGGGTTTGGTAGAGGGAGAGAGAGACTGCCCACCTGAGGCTGTACCCCCAAGCACTCAGCAGAGGTCTGCACTCTTCATCCTTTGACCTTCAGATGGTGTATTCGTAATATCACTCCATCGTTTACTCTCATGAGGTGAAGGCTGAAGAGTAAATCAATACATAAAGAGCGTTGTCTTTTGTTTTTTTCCCCCTAGAACAGAAATGTTCAGGGTCCAGCACTGATACCTTCTTACCACTTTTTTGCCCCCTGCCTCCATGTTGTCGAAGCTAAGCTAACCATCCGCTGGCGATGGTCTTATTTTCAGCAGGCAGCCTTGAGAGGGGCTATCGATCTTCTCAAGGATTTGAGGAGCCACAGGAGACTCGGGTCTTAACATCTAAAAAACATTTCTAAGAATAGCGGCTGATACTCGGGCCCCATCATCCATTACATATTACACTCTAATATGTTGTGAGGACCCCTGTCAGTCTTTGGAAGCATCCAGCCCTGCATCCTCGCGGCGCCCCTGCCCACATGCATTCACAAACAGGCAGACATACTGAGGGTAATGCATATTCGACCCAGAGATGCTGTCTCATCCTGTATCTTGGCCAAGATTTAAAACCTCCTGGCAGGGTGCCATAGATTTACTGTAATGATGTCCTATAAATACCACAATTGCCTATGACACTTTTATTTTTCCTTGGAAAATGTGAATCGGTCCCCCAGATTTGGATTAGCCAAACGATTGGACATATTAATGACTGCACTGGCACTCTGCCGTGATCTGTTTACAGCACATCTTTTGGAATCTAGTAAATAAGCAGTATGGGTCTAAGGAAGAGCCAGAAACTGCATGTATAAGAATAAGGTGTATATTTCTGTAAAGGTGTGTGCTCACTGTTATTTATCTTGTAGAAATGTGACCAGCATGCTGATGGAAACTCTGAAATCTGTTTGCCACCCTTGGGCTGCCTGGAACGTCTGTTAATATCAATGGCAAATATTGCTTATTATAGCATGCTTTAGGGCTGTCGTTACTATAGAAAGGATAACAGCTATGTGTTGATTATCATATTAAAAGGGATTGTTCCGTTTTTATTAGGTAAAAAAAACTCATGCGCCGTCCCTTTAAAGCAGGGGTCCCCAAACTTTTTCAATGGGGGGCCACATCAACTTTCCTTTCTGTGGTAGGGGGCGGGGTCAGTCTATAACTGGAAATGATATGGGCCAAAGTGAACGAGGACCAGTATTATTGTGGCGATTTTAAGGATCATTTGTTGCAGCTGCCCTTTGTGGCTGGTTTCATGGTGTTTCACAGTTTTGACATTTTGTTTTATGGCTTTCTTCCTTCAGCTCACTCGGTCACGGCGTGTGCACTTGATGCTCGATCACATGCAAACATGCCGGAATATAACATTGTTTGTGTGGGGGGGAGGATTAGCTACTACTGTAAATATTTAAAATGAAAGTCAATTCAAATTAGAATGGCAACCTTAACTGTAAAATGCGGATATTTTATAATGGGAAAATGCAATTCTTAAAAAAATACGCCATGTTTAGACGGATGGCTTGGGACCGTTAAGTGGGCCACTCGGACCGTAGTTTGGGGACCCCTGCTTTAAAGAATTCATACTGCTGTAGTGGGATCATTGGGAAGTCTTGTTAATGTTGACGCAAAGCAGGTGACAGATATGAAACTGTGAGCCCGGCTCGGTGGGCTGGTGGACTGTCTGATTGCCCCTGCTGCTCCAATCTTCATCTTCTCAATTCACCTTCGTAAACACTCATTTCCAACCATCGTTTCACAGCAACCCCACCTGGCGCATCGTCTTTTGCATCTTCTGAAACCGGCCGAATTTGAATGTCAAATGAAATGCAAATGACCCTGTAAAAATACAAATCAGATAAGTCTCCGCGCAGTCAATCAGCGGCTGATGGCGCCACTTGTCCCAGAGTGGGACAAGAAGAGTTTTAGAAGATCAATCACACACATACACACACGCGCACATATGAAGTTTGAATCTCTGGACAGTGAACCTGCAGCTGTTTGAGGGAGGGTGGGGGGTGCAGTTGTGTCTGCGGAGGGCTTTATAATGAACTTATCATGGGAGAATCAGTGTTGACTGAGTGTATGAGTGCCAATCAAAGGCAGACTGGAGCAGGCAGCTGTACAGGCTCCTCATTAACACTTCTTCTTCTCCTGTTCAGCCAAGATAAGACAAGGCTGCCCGGTAACGATGATTAGGCTCTTCACTAAACAACCACCAGACACGGAACAATGCGTCGTACTTCACACAGCCCGCCGCTGCCCTTCTCTTTCTTTATTCCGCTTCCTTTCTCACCACTTTCCAATCCATCTGCCTTTGTGTAAGAAGAAAGGTCATGTGGTCAAAGTCGTTGTAGCGTGAAAAATACTAGAAGCACACTCATGGAGTGCAAAAATGTCTGATTTTCTAAGACATATCAGACTCCACCTAAATGTGTATAGGTTTCTCCTTCACCCGTGGTGCCTCCCTTCACTAGGTTTAAATAGTTGTGTCTTCATAAATCCAAGAAATTCCCAAGCTTGTATTTTCTCTCATCCCACAGAACGACACATGGAGCGAGCTCTACTCCTTCGCCCTCTTCAAGGCCATGAGCCACATGCTGTGCATCGGATACGGACGACAAGCCCCCGAGAGCATGTCCGACATCTGGCTGACCATGCTGAGTATGATCGTGGGAGCCACCTGCTACGCCATGTTCATCGGCCATGCCACCGCGCTCATACAGTCCTTGGACTCTTCCCGGAGGCAATACCAGGAGAAGGTAGGAACCCCCTCCTCTCTGTGAGGAGATCCGATGCCATCTGAAGCTCAGCGATCACACAAAACGATCAGAGTTGACGTGATGGAGTCTGAGCAAATCAAACCTATCTCGGGGCTGATAGTTTCACGGTGATAAGTCCAAATGTGCATTAATGGAAATGTTGTGTCAATGTAGCCGACTGTCAGGGTTCCATGTGTGAGCTATTGGCCAAAACGGAGGTGATAGAGATCGGATGGCTTCAGTTACGGTAAATTGTCACTGTGGGCTGTCAATGCATTACATATGGATTTAAACAACTCACTGATAAAGAAAGGTAAATGGTGGTTGTGCACTTTTAATGTTAAAGGTTAACACTTGATAGACTTTGACACTTGCTTTCAACACTTCCAAATCACAACCGACAGCAAAAGGTCAACACAGGACTAGACCAAACTCTTCAGAAAAGTACTAGACTAGAATACCTAAGTATTAACTTTGTTTTACCTTAATTTAGATTTAAAAAGCGAATAACGTCCTTGTCTCGTTTGTCAGTGGTCACACAGCCACCATCCAACAGAAATTAATATACTCTCCACTCCAGTTGGTGGCAGTAATTCACTATTATTATTCACTGCCACACCCTTCCAAAGTTATACTTAAGAAATCATCTAATTTGCTGCTCAATTATCCAGAGTGGTTGTTTCTGGACCATTAATTTAATTTTTCTAAGGTTTTAGGATACACCCAATGTAATATGAAAAAAAAATCACAGCTGAATAAACTCCCTTCCTTCATTAGATGATGGTTAAAGCAACTCTCGCAGTGAAGCTCAGAATTCATATTGAGAGAACTTGAACATTTTGGGGAAAGGGGCGCTTAAAGCTACATAAACTTTTTGTTTCAACCTCCAGAAATGTGCTCAGGTTACAGGTTCTGTAAAAAAAGGAACAAAATGTTTTTGTGGGTGGGTTGTCCTGAGGAGTGACCGGTGAGCCCCCAGGCGTTCCCTGTGTCTCGCCATCGCCATAAGTGGACTGCAGATGTAATGTAGGTGCTTGTGTTCTACAAAGATGTGGCGAAGCCTGTCACATCTGACACGAACACAGAGAGGGTTGGCTCGTTTGATTCCGACACACTTTGATGGGACCCGCATCTGTTCTATTAGTCTGATATTCATGATTGCAGATCGCAGGGCCTCCACCCGTCTGTTGCCTCCACACGCCGGCAAGATCAAAGCGCTTGGGTGTCTGCCGGGCGGGCCGCACTCCCCGCTATATAAGGCCAGGGTGTCAGCCGAGCTCTGCGTCTCGTTAGCTTCCTCAGATCCCTGCTGACGTGGCGATGTCTTATGCTATCTGTCACACGTACACATGAATGCAGACACAAACACGAGCATCAGGGTGATTATTTAAGCTTTGTTGTCTTGATGGCGCCTCTGGCCAGTGTTTAGAACAGACAGCTGATTAGTGATAAAGCTCGTCTTGTCCTCGATGCATGGCTTCTTTCGGTTTGCTTTCTGGTTCATGCATCATGTTTAAGAGATATTGTCCGTTTATTTTCTAGGTCATGGCATCAGTTAGCATGCCTGATGACATGGAGTTTATTGGGGGTCAGCTCTCCTGAGTGAGGAGCAGCAGGGGTGATGCAATTTTTATGAAGCTACTCAAACTCATAGGTGGATGGCGGATGACAATGCTGGCTGGAGATACATTTTTCACACCACAAATGGTAAACTATTTTCTACTGATAAAGATCTGAGCTTTATTGGCTCAGGATTTTAAGGTATAATGAGACTGTTAAGTGAGGCTGATTCCTCTGCACACCCTTCTGCGGAAGACATTTGCCTGTTGTGTGGATTATCACATAGTCACTTAGGTGAAAGAGCTCTGTGTGTGTGTGTGTGACATACATGCACACATACTTAACACGTGTGAGTTAGATGAGCTGCAGATGGGACCCTCCTGACCCCGAAGATGCTTTGGCAGTTGTTTTCCCTGACACAGTGGCATCTTCGAAACCCAGTTAATAGATGTTTACAGACCACAGACTCGCTTTTATGTTTGATCTTGCAGATTTATAACCTTGTGTTTTCTTCGCTTGCGCTTCTCAATCTAATTGCGTTGTCTAGCTTTACTTTTCTTTTGATCATGCTTCCTTGTATTACTTTTTTTCATTTAACTTTTTTCTTTATGCTTTCCTTGAACGTCTAAATTCATTAAGTACTCTTTGTCGAGTTTGTTTATTTCTGCACAGAAGGTTCAACAAGGTTTTGGAAAGGCTCAGCCTTTGTGTGTGCTGGTTTTGTAGCTCGTCCTTATAATTAATTTGATCTTTTATTTCATCTTTATGTCTCTTTATTTCTATTTTTAACATGATTTCTTAAAAATAACCTTATCATACAAGTACATTTCCATGAAACTTCTTCCCAGCAGTTGGAGCTGCCGAGCACATGAGGTCTGTTTACATGTCAAGGGGTCTGTTTTCTGTCACCTGTTTGTTTATGTATTCTGTATGTTCCCACTACGAAGCCCCCCCACCCCCCCACCCGCCTTTTTTTTAATGTATGCGACACGACAGTGAAGTAACGAAAAATTGCAGCTACATCCTGCTAGTCGTAACTCCTCCCGTCCATCATGGCCCCCGCTGACTGTTTGCTCATCATTAACCAGTGAACTGGACCGTGCTGCGCCAGGCTCTGTAATAAGTCCCGACATCAGATAACAGAGTGGAGACGGAGCTATGGGCTGGAACTGTCCGCGCTGACAAAACACACTCTTTGTATAAGATAGTCCAAACGCTAGCAGCCGTGTATTGACACAAAGCAGTGTAAACAGTTAGCATTGTGGAGACAGAAATGCCTTAATAGCTTTCAACACACAAACGGCCAGAGACGGTTTGATACTGTGGCTGGAAAAAAAAGGTAATTGTTTTGCTGATACTGATACGCGACCTTTACATAAAAAGGTGGAGTCACTTTTTCATCGACGCCCCCTGCCCGGAGCACCTCCACTGCCTCATATGTCCATTCGCCCTTCACTGTTGGACAACGCACCATCTGCCAGCGGACACCGCACATGGACAGGGGGCATCAGCCATTATGCAACCGCGCTCCTCCTCCCTTGTGAGCAATCAAGCTGTGTGTCCAAATAGTCGTGAGAGGGAGGGAGTTGTGACCCCGCCGCCCCGCAGACCAGTGGTGATGAGCGCTGATCCACCAGACCTTGACACGTCCAACAGCGACCCGGACTTGAGAAACTGCACACTTCATGACCTGGACAATCACTGAGGCCTGAACCGGACCCCCTCCGTGGTCTGCGGCTCTTAGATTTGTCAGATCTTGATGTCATCTTGGATTTATTTGAACTGCGATTCTTCCTCATTTCATAGTATCATTT
>CAESWR010000228.1:2400680-2416724 GCA_903171835.1 Mullus surmuletus | reverse complement strand
TCGTACCTATAAGAGAGTTTTTTTTATGTATTTATGCGTTTAACAACAATTATTTTCGTGCATGACAGAGTACCTGCACTCCAAACCCCTCAAACTGTCACATGTCACACAATGAGAACCATTCTTACGTTTTAGATCTAAGCAGACCCATCATAATGTGTTGGTCTATAAATAATCGTCATGAAATCTGTTGCTCTCACATAATGGAGCGTGTTAGGGGTGGGGTTTTCGGTGTATTGAACCATTTCTCCCATTCAGTTCAATTCAGAAAGAGCAGCATCTGCTTGTCCTTCCCTCGGCCGTCATGCGTCCTCAGATCGCTGACTCCCATTTTAGGAGAACATATCTGACTGTGTTGTGCAATTACCAGCAGACATCTGACTTTTTTTTTTTTTTTTTAAAGGTGAAATGAACCCACCTGGATCTCTCTGGTCCCTGTAAACATCTCTTTTAAGCCACTGAACACCAGACGCACCAGGTAATGAGATGCATCCCAAACATGCTCCTGAAAATACAAAACATGATTAATTATAATTTTTATTCACAAGGTCATAAACAAGGACAAACTCCATCTTTTTCCCTATAATCCTTTATTCTCTTGCTCCAGTTCTACCATTAATTGTTATGTTTATGAAGCTTATAATATCCTTCTTTTTTGTTCACTCAGAGAGCTCATTGTAATATTTTTGTAAAAGTAGCAAATTTATAAAAGTGGTAAAAGTTTTAAAGTAAAAAGTATTTCTCAATGCATTACAGCAAAATGATCTCCATGGTATGGGCTGACTCTCCCGACCCTTTTACCGCAACTGGTCACATTTACACTGCCCCTAATTCCCAGTTTAGCCAATTAGAGACATTATCTGGAGTCATTTAGCACGATGCTCTCTAATGAGACGGCAGATACAAAGACAGCAAGTACGGGCTAAGCCTATCCATGCAGACAATGAGGCTTGCTCGAAACTTTCCTAAGAAACTGTAGACTGCAGCTGTTTTTGATAATAAGCACAAGGGAGCTGCAAAGAGATTAAATGCTGTTATTCTTCTGACACTGTAGACAGAATGGGTGTCAGAGAGTCATTTATGTCCAATACAATCCATGTTGGTTTTGGACTAAAAATACATTTCTATTGCAAACAATACCGTATACCATTCTATATCACTCATGGCCAGTCCGATCAATGCACAAAATATCATATTTCACTATGATATAATTGTGAATAACTTTAAAAGCCTTCCTGCATATCTCTTTAAAAAGTGGTACTTTTTATTTATGGTTTAAGTTACTACAATCCCTTTGTGTGGGCAATCAAGTGTACAGTGTCAATGTGTGATAAATGATTTTATGCACATGCAGACAATGGAATACCTTGGAAGAATAAAGCAGAGAGTTGCTGATACTTCACTGTATCCTATCTGGGCTATGTGTATGAAGTGCTCCAAATACAGCCCGTCTAGTGGATAAAGGCCAATCTGTCATACCATGCAGATGCCATGCTAAAAATAAAAAGGTATGCAGTGCGAGGGATCCCCCCCCTTCCCCCCAACCCACCACTTCCGCCACCCATCCTCCCTCACTACAGTACCTTGGGGAACTCATCAATCTCCTTTAGTCTCTTCTCTATCTGGAGCCGTCCACCGTAGCGAGTGACCCCATACACCACGGTCATCACGGTCTGTTTGACCACTTTCCTACTGATGAAACCCTCCAGGACCTGAGCGATCTTGAGGCCGGTCTGTGCATCCCGTGCTCGGAACTCCTCCACCTGAAAGAAGCAATGGGTCTAAGAGTTTTGATACTTAATGCCCAGACATTTCACATCTGACACTGTCTAACAGAATCTGAAATGTCCAGAGGGCAAAAATATGACGGTGTTTTGCAGTAGACTACATCACTTTTATTCACTCTCACATGTACTAACAAATCCACTGTGTCAATTACTGTCCTTAGAAATTTTCCAAATCTTGGAAATCTATCGATGAATTTATCTATCACTCAGAAAAGTGTTGAATTGTTATCACATTGTGGACAATGTTATCTTCCATTTTGTCATTGGTACTTTCTGACAGATGATGCATCTACATTCAATGTCCAACAATGAGACGGGGTAAGTGTTGGTGCATTATGATCTTGCATGATATAAATTGAGGTATTAATGAACGAAGACCTGGTTGAAAATCACTGGAATTGATTATTTGGTAACACTTTATAATACAACCCGATAATATCGAGGTAGTACCAGGGTAATTGTGGGGTAGTAGAGGAGTAGTTGTGTGGTAATACTGGGGTAATTGCGGGTAGTACCAGGGTAATTGCGGGGCAATACCGCGGCAATTGGGTGGTAATTGCAGGGTAAGCGAGAGTATTAAGTATAAGAGTAAGTATAAGAGAGAACCAGAGTATTTGTGGGGTAACATCAGGGTAATACCAGGGTAATTGCGGGGTAGTATCATATAGCCACTGTGGCTATATGCTGAAAAATGTAATCTCAACAGAAAAGTGCCATGAACCAATTGAAAAAAAAAAAGGGGTTGAGAGATATCAGGGATTTCTTCAATTAATGTTAGCTCCAAAAAACAATTTTTAGTCTTACTTGCAATAGGCAAGTCCCAAATGCAATTGTCCCACAAACTACAGATGGTCCATCGACTTACGAGATGAACTCATCTCCTCACACTGCCTATTCATGGTGAGGCATGAGAAGCAGTATCTACATTGAGAGACTTCAAATATAGTTAATGCCCCGTCTGTCACTTTGCTAGGAACCTCGTGAGTCATCTCAATACCAACAGTGGCTCTGACACGCCTTGCAACTGAAACAAGTCAGAATTCATCTCATGTTGTGTGGTCTGTGCAGCTCAAAGACAGGGAGTAAACCGCTGCAAAGCAACAGGAGCTCGCTGGTGCTGACCTGCTGCGCAACTCCGCTGTACACATCCTGGGGCACATCACAAGGCATGAGGTTGACTGATGTGGCAC
The DNA here is from genome assembly GCA_903171835.1 of Mullus surmuletus. Classification (NCBI taxonomy): domain Eukaryota; kingdom Metazoa; phylum Chordata; class Actinopteri; order Syngnathiformes; family Mullidae; genus Mullus; species Mullus surmuletus. The sequence continues at coordinate 2,413,747 of CAESWR010000228.1, read as the reverse complement.
CAATCACGTCTCTGCCCAGAGCGGCGTAGTGCTGGAGACCATTACAGGAACCGTCCTGGTGGAGAGGAGTTGAAGGAAAGATTAGCCCTGAGCAGAGACGGGGGGACGTGAGGCACGAGGGGAAGCAGAACAGGCAATTTAAAGAATGCAGGCTTGGGGCAAAACAATGTACAGAAGGGAAAGAGAAGGGAGGAAACATGGATAAAAGAGCAAGATGAATCAAACGAGGACCAGCTCAGTGAATGGGTAAAAAGATATGATTGAGGCTATTAGTTTCAGATCATAACATGGTGCCAGGTTTTGCTGCCCACAGCCACTGAGTGAATGTTACACCAAATGCCATACCGTCAAAGCACTGATTAGCATCTTAAATTACTTAGATTAACAGAATCTTTCTTAGCAACATGTGGACAGGATTACATTTAATTTGATGTTTCATTCATGTCACAATACAATCATGAGAAAGGTTATCTCAAGGTGTTTGCCATCTGGTCTTGCCAATAAATATAATTTTGTATCATCTGTATAACAATTCACACTCATGGGGTAATTGCTGATAATATTGTCGAAGGTAAGAGCATATATCTGGTGATTAATACTGGCTGGCTACTTATTAAGTTCAAGCCTGCATAAAAGATGGTAGTCAGTTATGTCGGGTGTGGCACTGAGATCCAACGAGAAATGAGCAGAGACAAGGGATCCAAAAGAAATAAATGCTGTGTGTGAGAGCAAAAGAAAGTAGGCTGCACAAATATTCTTTGAATACACCACATTTAGGCATTACCCAAATCTTTACCTTTCTAATGAAAAGAGATTTTATTTGATTTTAAATCCATTACACAATGAATAATGCATTATTATTATGATTATTATCATTATTATTATATGAAGTGTATCTGCCTCTCCCACATAAACCCTGCAGAGACAAGATAAAACAAATATTTGCCATGTTGCTGACATGTTGAAGATATTTTTTTCTCTTTAATTTCATATGTGGCATTTGATTTCTTTTGACCCCTGGCTGTTTAGCTGCCTTGCTTAACTTTATCAAGGACAGTGCACATTAGTTAACATCAATGATTAGAATGATGGTGATTTGAATGTGCCACCGCCTGCTAAGAGGCAAATTCCCATTTGCATTCCCTGGGTAAATTGGAATTAAGAGATGTACTTAGTGAAAACCTCCGAGCTATCATCCTTTAAAAGCAGCTGGGAGGCAGACGTGCTAAAGTCTGTCTGTCAAGATTTGACAGTTATTTAAACAAATACTGCTATGCGTTTATATAATAGCATATATGTTCTCTCGAGAGGAGAAAAATGCCTAGAATTAGGGAAACTCCCAAACTTGTGCTTGGTGCACTTAAGCTATTAATCATTCAAAGGATTTATATAAGTTATACCAAATATATTATAAAAGACTCAAATGTACTGATAAAAGTAACTGTGTGACACCATCATTACAAAGAATCTGAGGGGGAAAACTGTGTTTTTTTACAAAGATCTCATGTGTTCTTCAAGCACTCTTGTCGCTGGGCTGCATTTTGCACCAAATGTTCCTTCAACAGCACCGGTCAAATGGACAGTTTGACTGTTACTCTGTCTTGTTTGAGGAAGGACACTGGTTTTAATTCTCAAGATGTAGTCTGGTCACCAAGATCACAGGCTAAGGCTTTATAGCAATAAAATGGCCACAGATGGCCGGGGGAGGTTTTAGATTGTTAACCTTGATGTGGCCCTAAACTTGCACAATAAAACACGAATGCATGGAACACCTCATTTTAGGGTGCTATAAAGTGCGACTGTGATTGGGCTGAGGAGTTTTCAGATGAGTTTATTCCAACATATGCACACAGTCAACGAACAGACGGACTTTTCATATAGCAGCAGATTCTTACTGAATAAAATAAGATGTTTCATCTAGGGCTTACTGCATTTCACACTTTATTTTGTGTATTTTATAATGTTTATGCTGATGTGACTATTCATTTCACACCTTGCCTACATGTGAACAGGAGTGAGGTGTGTGTATATGTATTTTAATCTGTGATTTTGTGATATGGTGGTGAAACAGCTTCTTGCTGCAAACGATTTTAAAAGAATAAAAAGTCGACAAGGTTCTGTGAGGACAGACGATTATTGTTTGACGTTGATCCCTCTCAATTAATGCAACCTTCCAAATGTTTTCTCTTACCTGATGAACAGGAAAATGAGAGATGAACTGCGTTGGATCAGGAGATCTCACTGCATTGGCTATCTCCATGCAGCAGGCCAGAGCCTGCCAAGGCTCATCAGCATTCATCCACCATTTTTCACCCTGAAATACACAAGCACACACATACAGAGAAGCACATGGTACATTATCCTGGAAGCATGAACTGAGTTGGAAAAAACACAACATTTTCACATTGTTTCAACGTAAAATTTGTAAATATTTTCACTGAATAAAGTGACGGTTGATCGAGGGAGACAAAAGGGTATTGCTCTAAACTAAATTATTGTGAAATCTAAAAGGGTATTCAAAGAAAAGTTATCTGGCTGAACCAAGCAGTTCTTGGAAATAATAGAGGAATACAAACTGACCTTGAGAGGGTTGTCTGCAGAGTCTAGTATGTCCTCCATAATAGTGTTGGCATATTCTAGCCTTCCTTGCAAGGAGCTCCTCTTTTTTAACCCTGTCAGATTGACTAAGTGGATCTTTAACCAGTCCAGGCCCTTGGGACCGAGGGGCTTCCCCTCGGCAAACACAAGAATTGCTCGGGTCACGTCACTTCCCAGGTGATTAAAGTATGGAGGGCAGGGGTAGGTGCGCCCACGAAAGTCCATGTTGTGAGGAAACCAGAAGATTTCATCCCTCATGTGGTTGGCAATGGAGAGTTTATAGAGCGCATCCATACGCAAGCTGTGCATTTCACTGCACTTCTTTTTGGCACTGATCACCTCCCTTTTCATGTGGGCTTTCTCACTCGCTGTAAAAGATGAATCATGGGAGTTGAAGTGGGGTATTTTGGGGGCCTCTGACAGAGGAGGAGGGATGTCCAACTTGTCACTCCCGCGGTCGTTAAAGATGGAAATAATAATATCCAGTAACGGTTTGTTGATTCCCCAGGCACAGTTACCCAGCTGGTTGAGGGAGTCCACCACTGCATGGAGGTTCTGGCATTTCTCCAACAACTCATCGTGTTGGGTGGCCCCGTCCACGGTGCGCATCAGCTTTGTGGGGGTCAGCAGGTAAGCTCCAAACCTGACAGACTTCCACGGCACAGGAGGGCACAACATGGGCATCACATAGGAGTCAAAGGTCAACTTTGTCTCCATGGCCTCCTGCTGCATTTGAGTCAGGATGGGGTGAGGCTTGATGAAGCCGATCTGAAGGGTGAAATATTTTAATTAGAAGACCCAGTCAGTGGGAGAAACATCACATGAAGTACAACCAAATGAAAGACTCGGTATGATCTTATTTCAAAATGATGAATGAATGAATGATGGATAATGATGATGGACATTTCAATTTCTAACTGGTGTCATTACCGATCAATTCATAATTGACATGAGAAAACAAGCAACCACTGAACTGTATAAAAATTATCATTTTTTTGTAAAACTTGCAGATACATTTATATAGAACAGAGGGAGAGCAGCAGTTGTCACTCCAGTAGAAGTTTGCAGATTTGCAGAATTTATGTAAAGGAACATCAATTTTCTTTATGTCTCTGTCTGAAACAACTGGGGTACATTATATATTTCCTCTATTGCTGCAAGCTTTAAATACATTCACAAAAGATTTGAGGAACCCTATGGCTTCATGAAGCTGAAAACTGAACAAGTTGTCACATTTTCAATTAACTGAAGGTCAGTGGTGCATCACAGCAGTCCAGGGGTTGAAATGCATATCAAGTTACCGCAGAGTTCAGGGCAAATTCAGCCAGGGAGCTTAATTGCACGTCATGTTCCTCTCGCTACAAGCGAGCTTCAAGTTTAAACATCAAAAATAGTTAGTTGGAATGACGGCTTGTTGACACTGCACTTATAATGTGATAAATGTTGAAAAAACAACATAGAATGTAGTGCATAATATGAGAATTTACTTAAGGAGGAAATACAAGAGCCTGCCAAGAAAATAAAGCACCCCAGCACTGCTTACATGAGTCAGGATGTCGTTCTGTGTTTGTAAAATCATGAGGGCGCTCCCATGATGAGCTCACCTCCAAAAAGAAAGATGTAAAGAAAGAAGTGGGGCAAATAAAAAGAAAGTAGAAAATGGAGGCTAGAAAAATTATGGAACAGAACGTCTTTTTGGTCAAATCGAAAAAAGGCTTTTCCTCCCCTCTTTCACTTGACACGGTCACCTCTCCACTCCTGCGGGGTCCCACGGCAGTAAATCAGCGAGCCAATTAAAGGGACTCTAAAAAGGGGATTAGCCTGGAACCTATTCATCTTCCTCAACCGTTCCCCCCTTGCAAATTCACACAGGAGGGGAATGGGTTTATAATTCGCAGTCTTCAGAGTTTCACGCTGGATGTGGAGGGTGCTTAGATGTACAAGGCTTTAGAGTGGCAGACTGTCCCAAAGTGAAGGTCGAGTACATTCAACACTGTATTTGTTTCTCTATGAATAGAAATGTCTTATTTGCAGCCCCTTAAACTTTGTTGAATCGCTAAATTAATCAAAGCAACCAGCTATAAAAAAATAAAAAAATAAAAAAGGGGGGGGAAAAATGCATTTGAACCGCAAATGATGTCTGATCCCCAGTGTGCGTACCTGTCTGGTGCTGCGGAAAGTGTACATGTGGTAGAGGATGGGGATGTGCTTCCGCTCTTGTGCTGGGTTTAGGATGTCACTGTCAATTTTGAGGTTCTTGACCATCAGGTCCACCATGTACGTGCCCAGTTCCAGCGTCACTATGTACGGCCACTGGCTTTCACACCCCTGCAGAGTGGGTCCAGACATGTGCTCCGCCTCCAACTTACACCACTGTTCCCTGGGAAGGACGTCATACACCTACAAGAAGAAGCAACATAAGATCAACACACCCTTGAGTGTAAATCAGCATTTTGTCACTGATCAGTGCATCGTCCTTCGAAGACAGCAGATTTGTCTCTGGCTTTTTTTTGCATAATCCTGCTGACAGACGGACAAACTCAAATTACCGAACCATCACAACACAGGTGGAATACAGAGTCACTGATATTGGTGCTGTAAAATCCCATGAGGAAAACACTGTTTATTACCCTTAAAAACCGAACATGTCAAAAAGAGTAAGAAAGGTGACAGAATATTTGGCGTGCTAAAAATACGTGTTATATTTTAGCACCTTCAAAATGTGATTCAAGCTAAATTATAAAATTACCTCTCCAAGTGTACTTTATTAATGAAATGATCACTTCACTGGTATGATAAAGATACAATACAGAACAACATAGTAGTTTTTCTTTTTTGCTTTCATGGGCAATGTATTCTAATGTAAGTGGAGCAGCAGCAGTGAACTGCAATGACCTTTAAGTCCACTTCTGAAGGCGATGCAGTGTCTGCTGCATAGCACAATATACTTGATATGTCATTAGCTCATCTAGGCCAAGAATCCATTATTCATTATTTTCACTTTTATTATGGCATTGCACCACTCCAATACTTTCTGGGGCATGGGAATGAATTTAGCCATGTGTATCATCCACATACAGCACATGTTGAAGAAATAAAAGCTTGTTTTTCAATAAAGTGGCGAAACAACTGACAGGTGAACAGAAAATGAGGATTCCTCTACCTTGGTATCTTTGGCTAGAAGGTCTGTGTAACTGTTGTAAATGTTGCCCAACTTTTCCAGCGTCTGACTTTTTTGCTTCTGTCGGACGGAGTACTTGGTGTAGATGCGGTTCCCCAGATCTCTTCCCAAAATTTTCAGCGACTCTCCGCTGGGAGGCAGACTGGCAACACTCTGGACAACAGTGAGACACAGTTCAAACGGTCAAGCAGATGCAAATATTTGCTGTCATGCGTTTGTCTCATGAAAAGCAATCTTTTAGTTGCAGGGGATATGTCTGTGTTGCAAGTACATTAATCAGACCAAAGTCCCCCCCGCCCCCCTTTTGCAGCCAAATACAAAGTCATATGATTACACAGATGTTGTCATTGTCAGCCGTTTGATTTGTGTTTTGTGTTTCCCATCTTGACTGGGTTGTATTACATAACACTGATGTCATAAAAACAAATAATAACAGTCAGATCAGTGCACAGCTTTAGTTCAACATTCTAGTAAAAAACACTGTCAATCAAATGCTTGTGACTCAAGAAATGACAAGACTGTGCTTAATCTTAACTGTCTGGCATTGTATCGAGCGGTGGGCTGGGCTTGGCAGCTTGCATTACCTGGATCATGATGTCAACATACTCGCTATCCTCCAGCAGACAGAGGTAGGGATAAAGGTTAAGCCTGTAGTCCTTGGTGCTGGTGATAGCTAGGATCATCTTGCTCTCCCTCAAGGCCTGGAGAAGGGTCTTCCGCCACTGAGCCGTCTGCTCCACCAGCAGCTTCCTCTGAAAGGACAAGTTACGGGACCGGCTATCAGCAGGACATTCAGAATGCACGGCTGAAGTACAATGGCCGATTCTGCCACAAGCTGTGTTTATTAGATATTGTACAAACCAAATAATAAAAAGTAGAAGATACAGCCATCTCACACCCCACTGTGCGAGATGACTGTGAATTGCAGTGAGTGGTTAGGCTCGTCCAGCCCGATACCTCCAGATGAGCAAGTAAACAGAGGAAGAGACCTGAACTGGCCCTCTATGTATATAATAAGAACCGCACTGCTCTCATAGAACGGTTTGGTATTTTCTGAGTGTTTGCACATGAGATCACAGCTGGCCTTCATCCCAATTTTTATTCATTTAACCATTAATAATCATTAGTCACATTGTAATCAATTCAGGTTAAAGAGATAGCTGTACATTTGGGAAATATGCTAAGTTGCTTTCTTGCTGGGAGTCAAAAGGGAAAATCAATACAACAGCAATGTCTGCATGCTGATTATAAACCTAATGCTGGCGATCATAGGAAGCATTGGAAACGGCAAACCTGACTCCACACAGTATAGTTTTACAACAAGTTATGCAGAGATGGCAATCTGAGCTCATTTTCAGATGTTTCTCACTTTGTCATTGCTGTTCACTTTGATTTTTCAATTCATACATTAAATTGCTCAGGATGTAGAGCAGCCATCTAGTACTTGGAAGAGCTTGTGCGTCCATCCACAGCTTCTCCAGAGACAATCTCAGAGAGTCCTTGAGCTAACAGTGAAATCCCATCATGCTCCTCACAATGTGGCAGCCTCTATATTGGTATAAATGTATGTGAAAATGGGAGAAGGGTCATAGAGAAGCAATATGGAGTGCCATCACAGTAAAGAAGGCACTTCAACTATCATACCTACTGTAGACACCTACTAATATTGTATTTCTCTAAAAAATCAAGCAGTTCTACCTTAACTGATGACTTCCAGTTCCAATATATATATGATATACATTTTTTAACAATGAGGAAACTCACTAAACAAGCTGTTACAGTTTCATAATAGACAGGAGGAACAGATGTGTAATATTTTTTGTCCATAGTACATTTAATTTCCTCATTACTTGCATTTTCTGGTGCATTGTGATGTATTCAGCTCAATGTTTATTCATTTTCATTTTTAGCAGAAAGCAAAAAAAAGTAGAAAACATGCATCTGTAAGTATGATGGTCTCTATCCCTGTGTCTCTAGAGGTGCAGTGATTTGCCATGTGCACCAGGGCTGGCTCGAGTTAAAGTTCACTCTTCGCTTGAAAAGTTTTGGTCTGTCTGGCTGAAGCAGAGACACCGTCTGGATTTCAGATAGGGAGGTGACTCTGCGTTCCCTCCAGAGGCCTCCATTACAATACATTATTATTCCGCCCTGCCTGTCTGTAAATGCTTCCTGATCACCAGGGACTCTTGGGCCTGCTTGCTTCCCACGTAGCCCATCTGCAGAGGCAGGCGAGCCAGGCTGGACTGTAAATGCCAGAGTTACAAAGGAGGCGCACCACAGGAAAATGATGTTTTTGCCTCTAACCTGTCAAACCTAATTTCCTCATCATCTTCAACGAAGGGAGTGAAAGTGAAGTGTTTTACATGTTAACAAATATCTCCTACATGAATGAAACATTAGTATTAGTGCAGCAAACATGACTGCAAAGATGATGCACACATTCTACAATCTGTGTCTCAAACTGTTAGCCAGCCAGCATGGTGCATTTTGAGAAGAAATTTGCACAGAACGCTTTGCAGTTTAAAGGGAAAACTTTGTCACTGAATGGGATGACAGTGGATCTTTCTTCAGAGTAAATGATGGACTGAGAATGATTTTCTATTATAGAAGAAGCAATCTATAAACTACCATCTGATTTCTCACTGATCTTTACTATTACTTTTGTTGTTTCCCCTCATAAAATAGGTCTATGCAGAGCAGCTTTCAGGAATTGAAACCACATAAGAATAATGGACAATGAATTTATCTTCCGCAAAAGAACTGTTTGCCACAGACTCCAAATACAGTTCATTTCAAACTATTTTTTGGGGTTTCTGTATCATGAAACTTAAGATTTCTTTGTCAAACAAATTTTGCTTACCATTTTTGCAATGTTTTCAGTGATGGGCTTGGCCGCCTCCACAGAGTCAATGGTGACAGTACAGGCCTGCTCGAGGTTCAGCTGAAGTTTGAAGCGTTCTTGAAGCTCGTCCTGAGTAAAGTCCAGTTTGGGGTAATGGTGACCAGCCCGCTAAAACACAAACAAGGAGAAGAAAGCAGACAGAGACTAACTTAGCGCATCTGTTAACCTGTTTATATAACAAATTGAATACTTGACACATTTTAACAAAATGATTGTTGGAAGCTGTGCAACCTTGAAAAACTGTTGTTGAGACCAATCTGAGCCAAGAAATCGAAGTAAAATCTTCAATGTCACAATCTGTGGCATGGAATTGCCAGAAAGCAATATGATGGCTACTTTATGAAATATCTTATACTTGCATATCACATGATGATGAAATCCAAAGTCAGGCAACTATTTACAGGTAATTCATAGCTGTAAATATTTCCACGCTATGCTTGGCGAGACAAACGTTTGAAACTTTTTTGATATACGAAAACTAAAACTGGGTGCATCAAATATAGTACGATCAATAGTGGCTCGCAGCAGTCCCTCTGATACATCATATCATAAAGGGGTAACACTTGCAGTAACAGTGCAACATAGCATGGACAGCTTTGGGTAGTTCACAGTTACCGCTCTTGTTTCGTACAACATTAAAACAACAAATGGGCCGAAGGCATCATTATCAGCAAGCAGGTGGAAAAAAATCAGTAGAAAGCTTGTGAAAAATTAGCCACGAGGACAATAAAAGGTAAGGACAACTGATGTTGAACAACTTCATACCCTACAATTTCATTTCCAAATCCATAAACACATTTTTCTTTTTTCCTTGTCAAAGAAACTTGATGTATGCCCCTTCATATCTAATTGTGAGGTCCTCATATTGATAAAGTAGACACACATATAGGCCAGTTCCCATGGGGGTGGTGGGGGGGTTATCAAAAGAGTGAATCTCATAGAATCCCTTATGACAAGTTGAAACTAAATCAAACTGCATTTTGTACGAGCAACATCTCATCAAAATTACATCCGGATGACATCTCACACAGACAAACAATATTCTAATTAGATTGTGCTTCTGCCACTGCCACTGATTCGAAATTCTCCAGAGAGCACCCAGTCTGCTGCTCTGTTATCTAGCGGGCCAGTTATTTGAACAGTCGCAAAGCCGCCAACCTGCCAAAAAAGTCCAGATAACCGACCTTACACATGCAATCAGGCACAAAGTAAGACAGTGACCCGCTGTTTTGGCTCTTTTGACACAGCTCTTTCAACTCTCTTTCTGCTTTGCGCATGACCCGATGGAGACCTAAAATATGGCCTTCACATGATGACCGAGTAAATAGTCTGTGTTAAATTAGACTCAAAATCCCGCAACTGCACAAAAAAGTGTTAATGAATCATGTGAGAATCAGCTGAAGAAAGGAGGTGGGGAAAAAGGGGGGCGAGGTGAGAGGAGCAAAGGCAAGGAAAGCATGGGACCCATCAAAAAACAGACTTGGCTCACTATAAATAGGCCAGCGCTTGTCTGGCTGTGAACGGATGACAATCAAATTTTTCGGAGTCACGCTGGAGCCCTCCAACAGGGTCTGCTTCTTCGGCTTGCAAAATAAACGCAGCCTCAAAAATTACTTAAAGTAAAAAAATCTGAAAATCAGCAGCTGTCAAGTTATTGCTGTTGAGCTTTTTGCGACTAAGTATAGATTGAGCACCACAATCCTAAAATCACTGCAGCATGCCCTAATCAAATTAAATAATTTCAGTGGAGCAGATCCTATTATATTCTGAACGCCATATAATAATCCAGATAGATACAGAATCCTTGATAACATCCATTGTACTCTGCCTGTGCAAACAACTTTGAAGTGCTTCTCCTCCTAATCAAAACCCTGAAATCCATTCATCACTTGACACTCAAAGTAAATCTATCACAAATGGCTTCATCAGCTCACTTTAATTCCTAGTTGTTGGATATCAAAATATGTCGTATGCAGTAGGAGCACTGGAGGACCTTCCTGTGAGCAGAATTATAGTCAAAGCTTTTACTATAAAATCTATTAACATTTGCAAAACCAAGACAGTATTTTGAACGTATACCTATTTGAAATGCAGCAAGATAACTGCACATGACGGAACTGCCGGAACTGTCATCATAAATAGGATTGTTCCACTCTAAATGGATCTAAGTGGCAGAGCCAAAGGTCTGAACCCGAGTCAACATGATTCTAAATTGTGCAGTATTCAAAGAAGTACAGCTCTGATACCTTTGCATAAAGGTCCTGGACCATTGCAGGAGGGGACTGGCAGCTGTTGGGGTTGGGGCTGGGCTGATAGTCAGGCTGGACGACATGTATGGCCTTCAACACCATGTCTCTTTCATCCTGACGAAACACACACTGGCTGAAAAGTTGATCCACTGAAAGGTTGTCCTCTTCCATCTGGATCAGACATCTGGGAATAAGAGGACACACAATGTACCAGGTTTTTACCCTATTAGCAGCAGGTTATGGACATAGTATGTGTAATAGAGATGAGTCGGCTCAGTCTTTACTGACTCATATGAGCTTTATGAGCAGGAATTTCTAGTGAAATTCCCAATGCTGGGGTGTTATTGTAACATTACTAGTACACTCATACTGTTGACCAAGAACAACATTCTTTCAGCTGTACTTCAGAAAGTCATAACATTTTGAATACTAGTGTATTAAATGACACAAGAAGCGGATTATCATTTATGTGAGGGGATTAAGGTTATTATAATGGAGCAGACTTTGGATTCTACTGACAGGTTCAGAGATCAGAACCTTCTGACCTGCCACTGGATGTGGGAATGGCACTGAGATAATCATATTGCTCTCTGGGTCCCTAATTAATTCAGGTTAAGGGGGAAAAAACAGATCTTGGGTCTCTGGGATTATCATCCGGGGCTTACCCATCTTTATCTACAGTTGCGGAATATCAATCGAAGTATTTGCATCAACAGCCCTTTCTGTGCGGGTGTTAGTTTGATCCACAGGCAGATGGGCACCGTGGACGTCAGTGAAATGTTTATCTAAAACGAGCCTACTCTCCATGCATAGACTGCAGAATGTGGATAATGAAAATGTTAGACCAGTCCCCGGAATACAAATGAGAAGTGTAGTATAATTATTTCATAACTTCATTTTGATAAAGGACACCTAACAAACAAGTGATGTAATATTGTCAGGCTGCATCACTTTATACATTTGTGTCAGTTTGGCACTTGTTTGGAGTCTGTGTTATATGGATCTTTTTTATTTGACCTTTGTATTGATACTTTGCTGCTCTGAAACCACAGTATTTGTACTAAAAAAACTGCATTTCACTTACATGTGCATGCTGAACTGTGTTGACTATTTCAAAGTATCTAGCCTTTTCTTTACCATGAGCAGCCTGGCAACTGTTTGTATGCACTGCTCCCTAGAGGTTGACAGCAGAACTGCATGTACAAACCCACAGAGGCGCAGAAAACCCATTTGTCATCACCTAGAGAGGCTGAGACCTCTGCTTTACCCTCTGCACTCTTCCCTCTGACAATTTAACATCCAGAGAAAATCGTGGCGAAGCAACTTCCACCGACTTATCACGTGTCAGGAGGGCTCTACACAGAATAGGCGGATAGTAGCAGGTACAAGTAGCACACATTAGGTTTGAAGTTATGCAGTATATTTCTGCAGCAAGCTAAAGAGGTCAAATTTTGGAGTATTCTCACTCATGCCTTGGAGTGTCTTGTGATGCAACGTGCAATTTTGGCCTGAGTAAATGAGTGAGCCCTGAACAAAGACGGGATTAGTCTGGGTGCTGCCAGTGTGGTCCAGAGGAACAAAGAGGGCAGAGAGGTTGAAAGATGGAGCATAATCAGTCTGGTGACTGCTCTGCTGCACCCTAGGGAGCAAAGAGCTCTGGAGGACATAGCACTTACAAAGGGAAAACTTAAAGGGATAAGTGTGTGAGAGTCATGGCGCATGTGCGTGAGAGGCAGAAAGAGGAGAGGGGAGCAGATTGGTACATGAAGGGCGAGGCTGCAGCATGAGAGACTATTGAGACCTGAGTGATAACTGGAAAGCCCGGTGGCTGAAGTGAACCAAGGGAAACATGTAAAGAAACATGCATAGAAATCGAGTGACAGATGAAATAGAGTGGAGGAGAGCAGGGGAAGGGAGAAGAGAAGGTGGGGTGGCTGGCCAAAGATAGAGCAGGAGTGCACTCTAGCAGAACAACAATGTCATATAAGCATCAGTTTACAGTGATCGATGGACCAACGAGATCGCACCACCTGTCCTGTGACTGGATCACAGCATGAGGTGATGCCTCCCGAGCCTCCCTCATCGCTGTAATGGTTGAGGCGATCAAATAACTCAATCAAAGGGAAGAAACTATAGT